>PVHY01000097.1:286277-336079 GCA_004024945.1 Uropsilus gracilis | reverse complement strand
CAGTTTCCAATTACAAGGTGTGTATGTGTCTTTTCCCTTTCCTTTTGTGGTTGATTCTTGTTGAGACCACTGTGATTACAGAAGATATTTGATATGATTTCATTCATGAATTCTTGTTATCTGTTAAGTGACTTATCCTGGAGAACATTCAATGTACACTTAAGGAGAAAATTCATCTTTGTTTGAACATAGTTCACAATGAATGTATATTATATTATCATCATGTGGTCTAATACCTCATTTACAGTTACTGTTTTCTTGTGAGGTTTATCTGCCCCTTGGTGAAATGGGGGTATTAGATCACCTAACACCTACTGTGTTGTTACTACTATCTATTTTTAGGCCTGGTAATAGTTTCCTTTCATATTTTGATACACACACAATAAGTAATTTTCATCTGTTAAGGAAGTGAAATAATGCCATTTGGAAAGCCATAAATGAAAATGGAAGGGAGAATGCTGAACAAATAAATCAGAGGGAAAACTACAAATACCAAACAATCTCACTCTTATTTGGAATATAAGAAGCAATGCAAAGTAATACATGAAATCAACCAAAGAAATGCTAGAAATATGATGCTGAATTGAATCTATGATAGTAGAAAGTAAGAAAGTGAGGGGATCCAAAGGACTATGGTGAGTAAGTTTTGGTGTTTGGTAGTGGTGTGCTACAGTAACTTACATCTAAAAAGCTTTATAGCTATAAATAATTTATAATATTGTAAACCAAAACTATCTCAATTAAAATAATTTAAGAGAAAAATATAATATCACTAAGTTCATCAAATTTAACAACATGTACTTTTGAGTAAGATTCTTAATAGTCTAAACCTTTACTTCTAAAATTCATGGTAAGATATGTGTTTTAATTAAAAATATAAGTTTGATTCTTGTTTTTATCACAGTTTCCATTCATAAAATCTTGAAGTATATTTTACTGTAAAGAATAAAAAGCATTAACCATATTTATAAAAAAATTAAAATGACTATGTATATACATTCATTTGAAATATGTTAACTTTTAGTATGTGAAAAATAGTGATTTGTTTGCTTTTTATAATAAGTATTTCAAGCAGTGCCAAATGATCATGTGTCACTGCCATTTTTTATATAAACTTAGCTACTTGTGTGGTACAAATCTGCAGTTTCTTTCTTCTGTCTCCCCTTGTCTGAAAAATTTATCTATGTAAAACAAGAGAAACCACTCAAGATTTAACCAGATGTTTATACAAATTAATGATTTAAAGGAGGATGTAGGTTGTGAGTGAAGTTGGCTGATATTACTAAATGGTTTCTAGTAGGTAAAAACATCTTATAATGAGAATTTTCAAGAGTACCATATATCATAGGAAGCAAATAATTTTAAAATTACATATAGATAAAATAATTCAGAGTTTTTTATCATAGTATTCTGATATTTATATCTTTAACATAAATTGAAAACAAACCAATGCTAATGCACAGTATTTAATTTGGCAGAATCTTTAAAATGTCTGTAACATATGAAAACACAGGAATAGTGATCTAGTAGAGACAGTGTTTTCCAGAAATAAATAAAATAGAAGTTAAATGAGTATGAAAGTTTAAAAAAAAAATACTAGTTCTACACTAATTTTCAAAACATTTTCTAAAAGATTAGACTTAATTAATTTCATATGCATTTGAACAAATAAAAGACTTCGCACATCATCTTAAAAATATATTACCTTTAGAAGTTCACTGAGTTAAAAACTGTAACTGATTAATGGCATCAATAATAATATTTGTATTGGCTAGCATGAGGAGTTGGGGCTAGCTCCATGCTAACTTCAGGGACTTTTCTCTGAACTTCATCCAAAAATACGTTCTAACTTGGGGGCCTAGTGTGTTTAATTAACTTTGTCTGACCCAGTCATACAGAGTACAGGCATAAATCTATCAGATTTGGCTCACTTTCTTCCAGGGAGTTGTAGGTGAAAATCTTATATCTATTTTTGGACTGAGAAAATAAAATCTTCTCTTCCATAATGCATGCATTCACAGAAATATACACAAACTCCAAAGAAGAAAATACCTTGTGGTGAACATAACACTTTGATGGATACAGTAAGTTTATAAAATTTTCTACCTTAATTTACTGAAGCCAATACAATATGATTTCATATGATAAATGCAATACAGAGCAAACATTCAGAAAGTTTGAGCTAAATTGTATCTTCTTTTGCTATGTGACTTTGAACTTACCTGAATGTATCTGGTATTAGTTTTCTCTATTAAAAAATGAAAATTAACATTCACGAAGACAAAGTTTCCAAGTTATAGGTCACTATTTAAAAGTAATTATTTTATATTGAAAATGTGCTTAAATTTGAGGAAATCTCAATTCCATATGGGTATAAAAATCTGTTTTTATACCCAAAATAAGTTCATTATTTTACTTTCCATGAGTTTTCATTTTTCCAAATAGTTGTGTTGTGTATATGACCAATTAATATATGAGTATGTTTATTATATATAATTTCATTTAACTTATTCAAGAAAGTTGCATCTTTAATTAATAAAATTAAGCCAAACACATTAAGACTGATAATGAAAAAATAGCCAGTAAAAGAGAATTTGATTGACTTCAGATTCTCATTTCTCATTTCACAGTTTGTCTCTTCGAACAAAATAACCTCAGGAATTTTTTACCTATGTGATTAAATTATGAGAATTTTGATTTCTTTTTTTGACAGGGCATAAAAACGTGCAAGAAATTTGAACTAGCTACTATAATATAGATGATTCAGCACCCCTCTGAGATACTCTTACCAACTCTTGCCACCTTTGAGTCTTCCAGGTGAATTCATGTGATAGAAATCATAGAATGAAAATAGTCTAACTTCTGAATAACCACAACCTGACTCTTACATTGAAGTTTTGTTTGAGTCAGTAAATTTTTACTTGGTTAAACCTTTGAAATTGTGAATTTTCTTTTGCAAGTCTGAAAACATTAGTCTAGAAAATATCCAGTTATAGATTGAATGCATTTAAATGATGTAAACAAACAATAAGATAACTGGAGAATATGTGTGAATGAGATAAACCTTAGTAATCTAAATCCCCAAATTTCATCTTATGAAATGCCAGAGATGTTGCTGTTCCACTGGGACTCTTGTTCTGCTTCCAGGTAAAGTATGTCTTCTTATCACCTCCCATCCAGAAGTCAGATGTCCACCTTCCCAAAACAAAACCCAGGAAAGTAAAACCCAAAGATGAATGGTTAAAACTTTATATGTATGAAACTCACTTCATGAATTTTCATATGTATCTTTTCAATGTGAATGAAAGTATGGGTGGCTACTCTTTATGGAAATACTAAATCTACTAAATCTACTACAGGTTGTGCTTTACTCTTAAGATGGTAAGAAATAATTGCAATCTCAACATATCTAGAATCTCCAATATTCAAACTAGAGACAGATTAAAAAATAGTGTTTTAAGTATAATTTGTTAAACTTCATTGTCCTATCTTCTAAAAATTGTTCATTATCTATAATAAAAAATGAAAAATATTTCAATAAAGGGCCATATTTTTGGTTTTGAATGACATGCAGTCTTTGTCACAGCCTATTCAACCACAGTAGTAGCATGAACACAACTATTGATAATACTAAACAAATGTGACTGTATTCTAATAAAATTTTCTTTTACATAAGTACAGACTGAGATGGCTCTGATCCATAAATTTTGCCAACTGCAATTTAAAAATGTATTCAACTTTATATTTTTTAAAGTTATTGTTCTTTTCGACTAGTTTGACTGTGAGCACAAATGAATTACCTTTAACTCTAGTGTTCACATGAGATGCTGTAGCTGTACTTTTTGGATTCTAATTTAAAAAAACAACAAGAAGAAGACAGTTTTGGAGTCATTTGCAATTGAAAAAAAGCAGTAAGAGTTGGAACTTGAACCATTATTTTGTTACCAATACAACTGATACTTGAATGGGAGACATGTACTTTTCCAAATGAAATTTTATACCCCAGAACTTAACTGTCTGCTGAGTTGGTGAAGGTAATGGGTTACTCAGACCTCCACTAATAAGGTAGATCTTTCTGAAACTTGAAATGTGGAGTATTTGAAACATGGGAACAAGCATAGTATGCTTACTGTGTGTAAATTATTTTCCAAGATTAAGTAAAAAAAAGGGTAAATACAGACCAATAATCTTTTCTTAGTTTGTTTCTTTCTAAATTCCATGTATTTTAAATAGCTATACTCCCATTTGGTTGTGGTGTGATTATAGGATAGAAGGTAAGGGGAGATGAGTTATCTCTCCTGCTAATTTATTTCAAAATATTTAAGAAACTCACCAGATTGAAAACAAGATTAGAATAAAATTATCAGTTGCAGTGCATGTCACAAATCACCACTATCGAATTAGATTCAGTATCACTCCCTCAACCACAGCTTCCTATTTATTTCTCATAAAACTTGGTCCAATATCCAGAGATTGTGGATTCAATCTTTATATAGTACTAAAAATCTTTAAGGTCATGGTTATTGTATTAGATTCTCTAAAAATATTTTCATACCTCATCACATCCCCAGCAGAATTAATTACTTCCCTAGTGTTTTATTAAACCCTGCTCAAAATGCTAGAAGACAATCTTTAATTTAATTTTATATTAATTGAGCATTTTGGCTTTCCTATCTGTTCACATGTTAATTATAGTAAATCATGAAAGACAGATATACACAATTGCATATTTATATATACTACCTGTTTAAAAATATAAAATATTTATGAATAGTGTATATTATAAATGGAAATTTACACAGAAATTTTGTAAATAGACTAACAAGATTTTAAGGCATGCTTTCAAAGAATTTGAAAATATGTCATGGGTTTATTTTATGAGATATTAAACTGTTTGATATAGTAAAATGTAATGTAATTTAATTACATGGATCTTTGATACCAAATAATTTATTGAAATAATACCTCTTTTAAACAATATGTACTTAAAAATATATGATTAAAAATACTCCACATCATCTACTTGGTCTAATTGTATTTTTTGCATTGCTTCAAACATCATATTTGCTTATAGGTAACAGATGTTTGATGGTATAGATAGTTGCATAGTTTATACTATGCATACATCTTGCAAAGAAATAAGTCTTCTGAATTCTCTGTACTTTTTCACTATTGATACAATGTGGAGAAAAACAGTAAATGTGAGCTAAATTAAATTATATTTTTAATTATAAGATGATATTTATGATGAAGATGAAAAGAAAATAACTTTGTTCATATATATCATGTACAAGACTTTATACCTAAGATTTTATTGACAAACATTAAACTTATTTAACACAAATATTTAAAATGGATTTTTTAAAAAATTAATTTTTAAATGAACATCACAATGCAGATGTTAATATTATGTTTAAAATCAAAATTATGATATACTAAAATAATAAAAATGTACTCAACAGATTATATATTTAACTTCTAATATGTAACCAGACTAAGTTCTAGTCATCTTAGCTGTAGAAACATTTATTAAAAATTTAAAAAATACTCTGGAAAAGTTACTCTTTTAGGAGATTAAGTTTGTTCACTTTTATTATAAACATTCTTTTAATATAAATAATCTTAGATATGTATATATACCCCCTTAAAGAAGCTTTACCTTTGAATCAATCCTGGTAAATAATACTTTCTTAAAGAGAAATCAATAAAAGTGCAGATACTTCTATTAATTAATTAATTAGTTTGTTTTTCTTTCTTGAAATAATCATTTTTTTATTTTTAAAAATATTTTTGTATTATTATGTCACATCAATACCTTTCTTATGATTGCTTTTGTTGGGCAACTAAAATGATTTTCACATCAAAATTTACAGAAGTATTATTGATTTGTAAAATTGCATACATTGTCAGAATAAGTCAACATTTGTATGTACCCAGTTCACTGCTAAAAGAATAATTCTATCATTTAATAAATATTGACAACTTATACCCAATTTACCCATATTGTTTCATCTTCTTTTCTAACCTAATCTTGTCTAAAACTTTGTTTATTTGGAGAAACTGTTTTATTTCTTTACCATATGCTAGTGAAGCCATCTTTTGTTTGCCTTTCTCTAACTTCTTTCAAGAATATAACACTTCTAAGTCATCTTTGTTGTCAATGGTAAGGTTGTAACTTTTTACATAGTTAGCTAATATTCCACTGTTTTCATATGTGTGTCTGTGTTTCTTACATATATTTTCTTTATTTCCAAATTTTGATTGCTGCAATTAATTCTGTGATAAACACGGGGATTGCTATATCATTTCAAATTATTGTTTTATTATTCTTCTGATAAATAACCACCAATGGGACAGCTGGGTCAATGGAATTTCTATTATATTTTTTGGGAAATTCATTATTATGTCAACAATTTATTTTCCCACCAATAGTATACAAGAGTTTCCTTCTCTCCACAACCTTTCTCTATAATTACAATGGAATTTCTATTATTTTTTTTTAGGAAATTCATTATTATGACAACAGTTTATATTCCCACCAATAGTAAGTATAAAGGGTTTCCTTCTCTCCACAACCTTTCTCTATAACTACAATCAAAATCAGTTTTTGTTGTCTAATAGGAATAACCAGTCAACAGGTTTGAGGGGGTATCTCATTGTTGTGGATTGGTGTATTATTCATTAATAATAATAAATGGTGAATATCCTTAGTAAACCTGCTTTTGAAAAATCATTATGCGTTATGCCCTGTAGTTTATTCAAGAAATAGTTATTTCTTTCTAAAAATGAAGCCTATCACAATTTCTTTATAAATTGATGTCTAAATATCAGGGAAGACAATTTTCAATAGTGTATATAGCTAAGATTCTGAAATCCATATGAAAAATATTAATAAAACAGTTCTCACTCATATTTTGGTTTGTGTAACTAGACTTTCAGCTGTTTGTTTCCCAAAGCTGGTTCAGTAAGTTTATCAATTATTTTTAATAATTGATGTTTTTCACTCAATGTTATTTCAGTTTGAGCCATTAAAAAAATTCATTTGGAAAATGTTATGAAACATTTATTTATGTATATTTATTTTCTATTGAATCATAACAATGCCAAATATAACATCATATAATGTTCAGTTAAGTATCAATACATACACATTTTGCATTAAGGTCATCACTAAATATCTAAATGTCTTTCACCAAAGCATGACCTCCATTTTCTGGTATAATTATCCTTTTCCCCCATTTGTTTCTAGTAACAACTAGTTGTTTTTATAGTATGAAAGCTTTTCTGTTTGCTTTGTTTGTTTGTTTGTTTTTATTGATATATCACATATGATTAAAATCATGTGATGACCATCTCTATGTTTGATTCATTTCACTATTAATACCTCTGAAAAATATGTTCTTATACATCTATATAAATTATTTTATATATGTATGCACATATATAAAAAGAAATGTATGAATAAAATGAATATATTATTTCATAAATTTGAAGATGAGTAATTTGGTAGAGGTCTTCATTTTAATAAACAGACACAATAAAATATCTGAAAGAAATTGTATTATATAAATGTTGTTAGACTCTTTTGAAGCTCTGACTAAATATTTATTTTGAGGTATATGCAGACTTACTATTGCATGACGTGAAAAGGGAGCATTCACAGGGGAAGAATAGTAGCATATACCTAATGTACAGTGTATGAGTTCTATCTTTTTTGCTTAGAAAAATATTTTATATTCTCTCACCCAAAAGCATCTTTTTTTATTTTCACAAAACAATATTTTATACAGGTAATGCTATACTCTCATATTTTTCATTGTGTTCTTTTCAAAAGTATAGTATTCCCTTAGTGCCTAGCATTTTGTTACAGAATCAGAGTTGTTAGCCTTGGATTCATTTACACTCTCCTAATTTACTGCCACTCTTATTTACTAATGCTTCGCTTTTTGAAGAGCATCTGTGATTCTTAGAAGTTGATTACCACCAAAAATAAGTATTGCTTCAATGAAATTAAGAATTTTCAAGTGTTGATTCCTCACTGCATAGCATGGATGTGTTCACCTACCATTTAATAACTTTCCTGAGTGCAAACATGTAAGCCAAAGCCATGGTCTGTTTCTAATTTATAAGCAAAGTTGTAAATGCAGAGTTAGTGCTCATTTCGCTGGTGAAAAGGGTTATAGGATAAGGAAGTAAACTCTGGGAAGACTGTGAGCAAAGTAGTTAATATGAGGATAATGTAATCTAGTTATGATTTCTTTTTGTTTTACATTAACTATCTGAAGCTAAACTGAGAAATGGCATAGCTGCTAAATTGTAAGTTACCATAAAAGTAGTTTTGTTAGTGCAATATATTTGACACTTCTTTTGAATGTTTAATATCAATATTCTAAAACATCAAGGCGACAGCAAAGTTACAAAGCAATTGCTTTTAATGAGAGAGATTATTGTGAATGACTAGATATGAAAACATTAAATTATCAAGGATAATTTAATAGAATATTTTAGTAAATATAGAATCAGGTGGATTCCATAGAATTCTGAATCACATGGAATATTTTAGTAAATTATTTTCTTTGAATTTTCTTTTTCTGTCAGAAAGCACTTTTTCTCCTTTTATTTATATTCACTCTATAACAAAATAAACACTAAAAGTAACTCTTGGACAAATGTTTTTCAGTCATTCTTGAGTCTTCATATATGACATACGAAAACTCTGTCTCTAAATAGTGATGTTCATGATCGATGAGTCTTTTGCTGGAAATGTTAGCATGGAATCTTCTAATCTATAATCCTTACTAACAGGCCCTCATTCACTTCACTCTCTTGTTCTGACTGGATAGGACTCACAGTGATCATGCCAACAATCCTGTTGTATCAGAGGTAGGTTCTAGACCCAAGAGGAACCAGTGAATATATCAGTCAACCCAGAAGATCCCAAATGATCTGGCTGTGAGAACTGCCTAAGCTATTCAGGTTTGTTTGTTTGTTTGTTTATCTGTCTATTTATTTTTATTTTTTAAGAAAGGCAAATTAAACAATTAAGATTGGGAATTTAGTGAGATGAACTTCATAGTCATAGACATCAAGGTTTTGAAAAAACAATTTATAATCATGAAGAATCAAAAAAACACATGAGCATAAGGTATCAGTTAAAGACATACTGGCACACACTGGAGGAAACAGAATTATAACACATCAAAATAAATGTAAGTGAATAGCTGTGGCCTGTTGATGGTTAGCATTGAAATAATAAGATGGTAGCACTGTTTTACTCTTGTTACTCTGATTTTTAAGGTCAGGGTGTATGTCTCTCCATAATATGTCTGGAATTTTGATCAAGTGCATAAGAGCTTAATTAAATAAAGTGGGAAGGTATAGGTTTCTTTGTAGTCTTGAGTAAATAAAACAATATGAATTAAAAAATGTGTTTGTCATTAAAAAAAAAATGAGTTAGATGGCCCGGCATGGTGCACATGCCTGTTAATGGCAGCTTAGGAAGCTGTGGCCAGGGCCAGGGATCGCAGTTCAAGTATTGCTGGGGGCACATAGCAAGATCTAATTCCAAAAAAATATATAGCTGGGTGGTGGATTATATGGGTGGTGGCACACCCATATAATCCCAGCTACCTGGGAAATTGAGGCTGGGAATTGCTTGAGAGCCTGCGGTTCCACAGGCAAAACTAGCGAGACCTAGTCTAAAAAAGAAAAAAAAAAAAAAAGAAAGAAAGAAAGAGGTAGAAGGTAGAATGGGGAAATCTTCTTTTAAACTAACTGTACAGAAGTTATAGTTATGGTAAGGACAATAAATTTTGGCACCAACCACAAATCTTCTAATTAATAGCAGTGGGAATTTTGCAAGGTAATACATGCTGTGTGTCTATTTACTCATCTATCAAATGGTGTGAAATTCATACCTGTCATAGAATTGATATGATGACTAAATGTGTTCACTAGTTCTTAGAGAGTTACTGAAGCATAGTTATATCTCACTGTGTAGTCTTTATTATTTTTATTATCATAGTCACACATGCTTTAAAATAACCACATCAAATAACTACAAGACCAAAACACTAGTAATTTCTTTGTGTAAGAAAGCAATGTTTGTTCTTGTGGTATACAATACTCCCAAAGACTTTATTTGCAATTCCACAAGAATTTATACACCTAAAATTAGTTTGTATGGTTTGCTAGACAGCAAACCAGGTCAAGATGCAAATTCCTTGTATGTATAATGGTTTAGACTCAAAAATACTTACAATTCAGCTTTTTTACAGGAAGTAATTACTGGCTATAGTTCAAGTAATAAACACATTAAGTAAGGGAACTGCAGAGTATTAACTTTCAGCCATTTCACTCTGTGGAAAACATTGACACAAAGGGAACATTTTCACTTATTGTGAAGCTTTGAACTACTCTAGATTACTTCCTTCTGGGAAAACATAGTACTTGAAAGTGAAAAATTTCCAATTAAATATTGAATATATGGTTGCCAGAAACCCTATAATTTAAGTGAATTTATTTAAAAGAATAAATGGAAGAATTAAGAGATTTAATGAATTAGAGATAAAGCTGTGAAAGTACAATAAAATATTTTTTTAACTGTTAAATTTCAATTAAGAGTTCTCTTCTATAGACACCCCTCATGATTTTATTATTGTATGAAGGTTTTTTCCCATGTGATAGGTACATTCATTAAATCCTGGAAGAAAAGGACATTGGTTGTAAATGTCTACTATTGACAAATAACTTTAGGATTTGTAACAGAATCAGAAAGGAGGCACAGATAACTTCAGGATTTGTAACAGACCAGGAAAGAGTCATATTGGGATTCCATCAGCTTTGGGAACTTAAAGAAATAAACTGCTTGGCACAGTTATAATTTTAAGTTACAACTCTGGAAAATAAAATTATCATGAAGCTTAAGTAGAAAAACTATAGCATACTCAATCTTGAATATAATTTTAAAATCCTTTAGTAATTAATATGTTACAGGAATGTTTTCCCTTTCTCCTGCTGTTTGATTTTACACTCCTATTGATTAAATTAATCTTCAAAAATTGATTAACAGTAACATTTTGAATTGGTCTTCTATAGCATGAATCTAACTAGCATGTTTGCTTTATCATTAATCTTGTTGGTCATTATATCATTTAATGTTCATTATAGCAAGAGATAAATTACATGAATGCTTAATATTGTTAGTTCAACTTGACTGCTTTCTTTGGTGACACTAATTCTACAGAGCAGTTGGGCAAAATCAATGTCTTAATGCACCATTTATAATAAATTATACTTGTTGTATGATTGAATCAACACTACATAGTTTTCTCAAGTTAATTGATCAACTCCTACAAAATAAATTAATATGATATATCAAACTTATGAAATTGTCCTCTAGAGAAAGCATAAAAAACATCAGTGTTGAAAGAAACATTAAAATATTCAACTTTATCATAATAGCTGGCTTAAAAGTTCTAACCAAATGAAAACAAATGTAAATTTAAAGGGAGATATTCTTATCCTCCTAGAAATATTGAAGATATTTATGTCAAGTGATACAATACTTGAAACATAGCAGAGTTTTTTTTATTCCCCTTCAATAACATGCTAAGAAAATTGAATTTGAAAAGTCATGTATTTTTTTTTCCATTACTATGTTAATTACTATATTCATTACTATGTTTTTCCATTACTATGCTTAGGAGATTATAGGAGTCATCTCCCTAATGTTGTCTTAAATGTCTTATGAACCACCTTCATTGTTATAACCAATATAACTTTGTTTCAATATTGTTAAAATACATGTATACATTTATTTTTAGCAAATGCCATCAAATAAGTCTCAGAAAGTGAAAGACATCACAATAAAGACTTCAAACAGTCTGATAACTAACCAAAGATATTTTCACAAAATCAACAAATATAACTCCCCCCAAATTATAATCATAAATGGACATAAAACCAAAATATATATTTCTCAACAATATATGTAAACTGCACAGGTACATCAAAAATATAAGGAATATCAGTTATTAAAATTGAAATGTTAGAGAAAAACATGAAATATCACCTAGTACCTTTGAGAAAGGATTATATAAAAAATATTAAATGTTGGAAAGAATATGAAGAAAAAGGAAATCTTATTTATTGTGGATAGTAATTTAAATTGGTATAGTCTCTTTGGAAATAGTAAATAAATTTTGGGGAAAAAAGTCTAAACGTGAAAGTTATGACTCAGCAATATTGTTCCTAGGTATTTATACAAAACATATTAAAATTTTAATACAAAGAGATATATGCACACCTATGTTCATAGCAACATCAAAAGGTATATTCTAAAGCATGCAATCCACCAAAATGACAACATATAAATCAGCATATAACTAAAAAATATGTGATATATATGCTAATGCTCAGCTATTAACAAGATAATATTTTGCATTTTATGACAACATGGATGGAGCTGGAAGTGATTTTTCTAACTGAATAAAATCAGATAATGAAAGACAATTGCCAGATGAATTTACTCATAAATAAAATATAGATAAAAAAGCAAGTCTATTGCAAAATAACAAAAACAATGCTTCAAATCTGAAAAACATAGTGACTACCAGAAGAAAATTGGAAGAAACTGGAGGAGAGAAAAGCAAGGGTCAATTTATTAGTGTGATGAACCTAAAAATTTAGAGGTGAATGAGGCATATACATATACACAACTGTGAAACTGCTCCTGAAATTTTATAGTTTTGAACAAATGTTAAAAATCAATAGTTAATGAAGAAATATATTCTATTATGAGAAGATTCTAAATTTCTAAAATGTGCTCAATATTATAGCTTTATAATCTTTAACACATAGTCACTAAGGTCCCAGCACAAGTTCAAGGTTATGTCAATAAATAATGAATATTATAAACTAATATTATGTCAATTTTAAAAAATATAATATAGCCCTCAAATTTTTATAAATGTGAAATTTTGTTAATTTGGACCAAAGAATAGACTGCTACCTCACATAAGCACATATTATATAAGTAAAATTAAGAAAAACACGTTTAAATCCTGTTTATTATAGGATTTAAGGAAATAAATTTAATCCAACATAAAATATTTTGTTTAATTGTATGTTAAGCTTAATCATATAACCATACATAAGATAGCAGTAATGAATTAAAGAAAAAAAAATGAAAGAAAAAGAAGAAAAGAATTTTGGAATTCTGTGGAACTGCTTTCTCAAAAGATATTTATTATTATTATTATTATTTATTAAACAATTTATTATATAGAAAATTATTTCACACCTTTGTAATCCCTGGGGTTCTCCCCTCCCTGATTATTCCCTCCCTCACTCCCCAAGTTGTGAACTTCAGTTTTTTAGCTTGTTTTGACTTTTTCTACTGGCCTCTTGTTTTTCCTATGTCCCATGTTAGTGAAATCATCTGGATTCTGTCTTTTTCTGACTCGTTTCTATTAATATGGTTTCTTCTGGGTATGTCCATGTTATCATAAATTCATCAAATTTGTCGTTTTTAACTGATGAATAATATTTCATTGTGTATATATACCACATCTTTTTTATTCAGTCATCTGTTTTGGGACATTCAGGTTACTTCCATTTCCGTGCAATTATAAATAGTGCTGCTAAAAACATCTGAGCACAGGTGTCCCTTTGTACCCACATTGAGATCTCCTTTGGGTAGATTCCCAAAAGAGTGACTGCTGGGTCAAATGGCAGTTCCATTTTTGTTAGTCTGAGGGTCCTCCACACTGCCTTCCATAGTGTCTGGACTAGTTTACATTCTTACCAGAAGTGTAAGAGTGTTCCTTTCTCTCCACATCCACACCAGCACTTGTTGCTGTCTTCTTTTTGGATAAGGGCCATTCATGCTGGTGTGAGGTTAAATTATTTTTAACAGCTGATTCATCCAATAAAATATTTCAAAAATTCTATTTCTTAAATCTGAAAATTAAATATTACATTACGTAATTTATTATATATTCTAATATATCAATGATAGAATGAACAAGACCCTTAATCTTTCATTTTTTACTCAAATATCACTTAACTAGGCAATATTTGTTTAGTTTCTTAGAAAAGTGATGTTTCACTATAATGATCCTATAGGCACTTAAGCTATGCTGTAAATCAACACTACCTCAAAAGCAATAAATGTAAATGTCAAAATTGCAAAAACATTATACTCAATTAATGGCACCTTTTAGCAACATTTGTTACATAATATTGAAATTCCTTATTTATTTATTTATTTGTTTGTTTGTTTGTTTATTTATTTATTTTATTTTTGAGACTAGGTCTTGCTATTTTTGTCCGTGGAACTACAGGCTCACGTTGCCCAGGGTACCATGGACTCAAGTGATCCCTAACCTCAGCTTCCCAGGTAGTAGGGATTACAGGCATGTTCCACCACACCCAGCTCTTTTTTGGCATAGGTTGCTCTGTGTTGCTCCAAGTAGGATTCGAACAACGATCCCTAGCCTCAGCCGCTTCATAGGCTGAAGCTTACAGGCACGCACCACCGTGCTTGGCTGAAATTCTCTTTTATAGCAGCATGTTTGTATGTAATTTTATTTTATTTTGTTTTGTTTTGTTTTTGTTTTTGTTTTTTTGAGACTAGGTCTTGCTATTTTTGCCCGTGGAACCGCAGGTTCTCGTTCCCCAGGGTACCACGGACTCAAGCTATCCCGAGCCTCAGTTTCCCAGGTAGCTGGGATGACAGGCGCAAACTACCACGCCCAGCTATTTTTTTGGAACGAGGTCTTGCTACGGGCCCCAGGTGGGACTCAAACTGCGATCCCTAGCCCCGGCCGCTTCATAGGCTGAAGCTTACAGGCACGAGCCACCGTGCCCGACTTGTTTGTATGTAATTTTAAAGAATGTTTGCTCTTATTTGTCATGAAAATCATTGTAGAAGACTGAATTACAGAACGGTTTATTTTCACAGTTCCTGTGGTCAGTTGTATCTAATTTGTATCCACTGTAGGGTAAGAATGGTTTAGATTATTTAGAACCAAAATATTGCTTTTTGTATCTGTAATATTCTGCTCATATTAATTAAGTATATTTTCTAAAAATAACTTTTATTTTAATGTGGTTAATCTCAATCTCAAACAAGGTTTAAATTATATGGTAGAGAACTAATTTCACTATATACCATTAAACTCTAGACACAAAGAAAAACAACATGCTTTGAATGACTTTCTTCTTAAATTTGTCTGGATATTTTCTCTCACATTCACATTATGACTGGATAGCTTTTTGTATATATTGACAGAAAATTTGTTTTTCTTTGTATGCTATGAATTGCAAAACTTATTTTGCAAAATTTGAAAAAAAATATTAATTTCAACAATTATTGTACTTTTTTTTTTCTTTTGTCCTTCCATGAAAATTTAAGAAAAAGGCAGTCTGGCAAAGGTGAGGTGATGCCACAATGCTGTCCATCATCTAATATCTCTGACTCAACCTGTGAGAGTAGACTAAGTTCAGGATGGTTTTCCATCCTGATGAGCATCTCATCAGTTTTCCTGACAGTAGGGAAAAGAAGAAAATGCCATATATCTTGACATCAACATTTTTTTATCCATACATTTAAAGAGATTCATCAAAGATAAAATCAAAAACTTCCATTTACACGTCATTGACTACAATTGTATTCCATGGGCGTTTCAATATGAAAAAAACAAAGTACATCAGGACATATTATTTCGGATGAAATCAGAATTATTTTTGTATGAAAGAAGGGAAAAGATGGGTGTTGCTTATGTAAATTATTGCTTTAGATTCAGTCTGTTTTACACAGTTTATCAGAAATAACACCATATTTTATTATTTTTAAGGAATATTTGGTCCAGAAGTTAGAGTGAATAAACTATTGTTTCTGCCTGGAAGGGAATTATTATTAGCATGGAATCAGTGTGGAATTTAGGTCAGACAAATAAGTGTGATTTCTTACTTTTCATCTTACCCAGATGTGTAAAGTTGGGTAAATAATGTCACCTGAACTTAGTTTTTACTGGTGTTAAAGAACCAAATTAAATACTCACTACAATAAACTTGGTCCATACGTAGTACTCAAATGTTGCCGCTTTTCTCATCTCTCTAATTTTCCTTACTAGTTAAAATTGTCATTTAAAACCTATCCTCCTACAAATTTTTATTGTTTCCAAAATGTCCATGTTTCATAGTGACAAATCTACATGACTTCCAATACCATTATACAAATCATAAAAAAATTCATTATTACTAAATTTGAATACAAAATGTAATGTTATAAATATTTGTTTTGCATATTTAGCAAAGCATAAACACTGGCATTTTTGAAGTAAAATTAAATGTTAATAACATGGAATAAATATATACATATATAATTTTTTCTGCCTCTGCCCTCTTTCAAGGTCTATTTTAAATTATCCTTTAGAGGAGATCTTCATGAATGTCTCATTCTTGATAACATCCTCAGATTTCATTAAACTAATTTTGAATCCAAACATTCATTTTCCTACAGAATGTACTACTTTATGTTTTTCATCAACTGTCCTTCCCTTCTCTGCAACAAAATAATAAACTTCTTAAAGGCAAGTGTATTTTTCATCTTTAAAGAATGGCATTTTATTTATTCATGTATATTATTCCTAATGTAATAAAAACAATTTTAGCTATGAACTAACTCTGCAAGGAATCAGTAAAACTGGTTAGGAGAGATCATATTTAAATGGTAAAAAGATGAAAGAAAAAAAATGTCCTGGTGTTTGAATCAACATATCTTAAAATATGGTTCACGTGTGAAAGACAGTACATACATATATATTAACTCCAGCCACTCATTACAACAAGGACTTCCTCATATTCCTTGAGTTCAAAACAAATGAAATGAAACTTGGAATCCAAAGGAAATACCAATCTCCATATCTGCTTTGTTTGGTTTGTTTAAAAGATAACTTTGTGTGATTATATTTGCCAGGGGTAGATAAGACTACTCTTCTTCAAATGGAAGGCCAGAATGCTGAACTTTGCTTTGGCATAACAAATAAAACAGGAAACTCAATGTCTGTGTAAATTCACATTGATATATTTTTACCCCAGATGGACTGAATTAGCTGAAAGCAGCAGTATGGTTTGCATATCAAGAATTTGTCTTTGTTTTTCTCATCTTTGATCATGGAGACGCTCAGGCTTGTGCAAGTAAAGTGATAGCATTTGTCATTAAAAAAAAAAAAAATAGTAAAAATCTCCACCCAAACAGATGAATCAGAGAAAGCTATCTAGAGGTACCAGTAGCAAATATCCTTTATTAATTTCCTAATATTCAAAATAAGTAGCAATTATGAACTACTCTTCTTTTAAAAGTTGGAGCTTTGCTAATTGAAAAGAATTTTTGTTCACAATACAAGTTCTTTGGGTAATTATTAAGACTACTGGTAGACATTCACAAACCTAAGCCATATGTATTTAATTAGTCATTTTTGAGAAAACATAATTTCCTCTATGTTGACATGATTTTTATGGCAGTAATGTGATGAAGGAATGTAAAAATCCCAGTTTTATTTTTATACTGTTGCTCCTTCACCTTTAATTTTGAGCAATTGACTTAAGCAGTGCTAAGCAACAAGTTAGATGAACACTTTACATTTGGCTCTTATGATACTCACAAATTTTGTTTGTTATAATGAGAGTTGATTTTCTTTCTACTGGTTTAATATTGTCCTCCTAAAATAAGTCATGTTTTATTTAAACACTTATTTCATTATGGTGAAATACATCTGTTATATTTTACTAAAATCTCTTGCTTCTGTGACAGAAATGAAACAATTTGGTATATGAAAAATATGTATACTGAAAGAAATAATAAATTTTATTTTTTCATCTTGAAATAGAATGCTATAAAAGACTAGAAGAAAAAAGTAGGAAAAGTTGTTTATGTATTATTTAAAATTTGCTTGTTTTTTATTAGCATTTCATCTAGAAAACATATGGTCCCAAACGATGAAAATTCTTATCATATTGATACTAACTATAAATAGTACTTAGAAAATATTGATCAAAAAACAAATATATATTATTTCAATATTTCTTTAAGCTTCCATATAATGATTTTTCTATATGAACAATACACTGCTTCAACTGCATACTATTAATTATCAAACTGATAATCACACTCTTACATACAAACTTGCATTAATATGATAAAATGGATTGGCAGTTAAAGGCATCATTTTTGAAACTACCTTTTTAATATAACATCTATTCTTTATTTCTTTAATGATCTTACCACATTTATTATGCATCATTTTAAACATTTGGCTATCCTATTCTTTCTGTATACTGTGAAATCAAAGGAAATGAAAAGTGCATCACTGAAATTTTGTCACGTTAATCTGTCTCATTTCTGATGGAACCACAAAGAAGAAAATTAAAAATTCTATATAAAAATTCTGTAAATTGTTATCTGCCAAATATTTCTTTTGATTTTGATTATTTAATTGTTGATACAGATATCTGCCCTTGTGATTTTTCTTTAATCCTCTTCTGTACTTTGTAAATATTCTTAGTATTAAAAAGTATTCGTTTTTTACATTCTCAGACAGCATTTATTGTTTATTGAAAGCTGTTTAAATTTTCATTTTACTTTGTCTCATCTCAGTTAAATTCCAAACTGCTGATATGGTATATACATATATCTCATTATATTTATGGTTTTTTTCATTCATTTAATCTATATTTTTAAATGT
This sequence comes from Uropsilus gracilis, assembly GCA_004024945.1. Taxonomy (NCBI): domain Eukaryota; kingdom Metazoa; phylum Chordata; class Mammalia; order Eulipotyphla; family Talpidae; genus Uropsilus; species Uropsilus gracilis. The sequence goes on along the minus strand of PVHY01000097.1, from coordinate 317,327 downwards.
ATCAAAGATTTTTATTGACATTATTCCAATAGTCATGCTTCTAATGCATTTATTTTTCAGTAGACCATTCTCCTAGCATGCATCTCATCTCAAGATTATACTAAGCTAATATTTTACAATGCATTTAAACTTCTTATTTTAAAGGTCTTCTTTCATCGTGTGTCAAAGAACTTTTCTTATTTGTAGTGTCTTTCTTCATTATATGTTCTCCCTGTTTGAAATGTGGTGATTTTGTTGAACCATTAAAAATGTAGGATTTTGCCAGAGTAGTTAAGAATGAAGAATTATATTGATTTCCTTAGGTGGCTTATGTGGATTTCCTCAGATCTTTTTCAAACTAGTTTGCTTCCCATTAGGCTTTCCTCAGGAAGGAGAAATCCATTAGCTCCTTTTCAGGGATAGAAGTGGAGCAGGGAAAGAGCATACTCAAATCTCACTTTCTGTCTCATTAGAATTTGTTAAAGACATTTGCCCTCAATGGCCACCAGTTTCCCCAGTATGCTCTGAGCGATTTTTCTTTAATATTTAAGCAAATTTTCTTTAATATTTAAAAGTTTATTCAAATATAATTTACCCTAATTTCAGTAACAAAGAATGTCATTGAATAAATGCATTATAGGTGTCTTTCTGAACCACATGTGTCCCTCTACTTAAACTTTTATTTTATTCTGTTTTTTGTTACTGATATAATTTGCTTGTGGGAATTACAAACTATATCATCCTAAAATTCACACTTCATATTTTGTTTTCCTGATTTTCTGTCACACAGATAAGACTGAAAATGTATTTTTTCTTCTCTGTCTTCACTTGACTATCCTTGTCTATACATGTGGAGCGTTGGTCATAAAGCATAGCCTGAATTATCTCATGCAGAAATGTCTTTTCTTAGATGTGTAAGAATTTCCCAAAATAACACCAGTTACCAAAGTGCACTAAATGGGTTAGATTAATTTCTTTGAACCTTTAGGTGCTTTGGGTGGTGATTGTATTTAAAACTCATCATTCAGTTAATCAGTACTCCCTAATTATATAGTCACACTTTCCTTAGAGAACAATAGATTATCTTTCAGAAGAAAACATTTAAGTGACTTTAAGATATCTATAGAATGATTTTATTATTATATTGCTTTCTTGGCTAATATAAAAGGACACAAGGAACACAATTTATTATTCTCTTTTCTTACCTATTGTGAATGTTAGAATTATAGCAGAGAGTTTTTCTATTCACATAGTTGCCATCACATTACAAAGTGATCATAAGTCCACAAGAAAGGGAAAATGACTTTTTGAACATATATGGTTTTAATTTTCCTGACATGTCAATGTTTCACTACTTTTTTTCTAGTTTAAAATCATAAAATAATGTCACTAGAAAATTTATTTGTATATTTATTTTATGCATTAAAGATTTATGATTGGCAAATATTCCTGGGATCCTCTGATTATGTCATATATGTATTCTCCACACACTAATGGAAAAAGAACCTATAGTATTAAATAAAATAAATGTTACATTTTACATTTATGCTTTTTTTGTGTTCTCAAATTATCAGAAACCTGTTTTATTACAAAAGTAACAACAGATAAAATAAAATATTTGATGCTATGGAATTCGTACCACTTAATTTCTCCTATTTATTACTTTTTAAAAGAAAAACTTCCTCATAGTAAGGCTAATGCATCTCATTACTTAGCCATAGCGTTAGTACCTACATCTTCATATTTGGTCTTTCTTTTTCCAACTTAAGGGATATAAGTTCTCCTCAAGTGGGGAAACTACAGTAATTTTGCTCTGAATGATACCTTTTGTTCCAGCTGCTGAGCTCCATTTATCCCAATATCTGCCAAAGACAGCATTTTTGTACCCTATCCATGGCATACTTTTTTCATATGCGCTTACCTTTTTTTCTTTTTAATGGACTAAATTGGCTCCACATTCTACGCTTAATGAGTATGTCCAGATTGGCAGGCAAGAAAGAACCATTTATCTAGAAAACTGAGCCAGCTGAAAGGTATAGGGCTTTCATTTCATCTTGAGGAAATAAAACAAAATGTACTAATATTATACTAATCCTCATGTTCACATGGGAAACATTTGAGAGATTTTTGGAAAATATGGAATAGATTAAGGATCCCATTAAAACTACCCATGCACCGCCTTAGTTGACAACATGAAGGAGTATCAAAAAGAAGTGCAGGAAGCTTGTTGGATTCTGTATAAAATAAAGAACTCAACTATTGTAGAGATTTAGTTTTTATATGTTATCTATCAGTAATTATGCTTTAAAATTTTAATTTAAAATTCATTAGAAGAACAGGGACATAAAGTGTATTAAGAATATGAAAAATGTTTTGGAATATATGTTTAGTCACCAAAGTAACTGTTAATCCTTTTGTTCTATCAAAATGATGTTCTGTGTGTTAAGTTTTGATTATTATGCAAATATAGTGAATATGTAATAAAAGTACATTATCAGATATAAAAACCAATTCACATGAATTGTAGGTAACTAAGATTATTTTGGAGAACATTGCTATGGAAGTGAAGATCACTATCTTGTCAATATTGAAAACCAGAAACCATGAGAAAAGGGGAAAAAAAGATTGAGAAACAACCAGTAACAGTCTCAGTTCACTAGACTGCCAGACGATTTTTTAAATTCTTCCACAAGTGTGGGAAAGACAGAGCATGATTCATTCTAAGAGCACAGTTTGTTTTATAATACAAGAGACACCCAGGTGACTGGGGACTGGGTTTAGCAGTAAAGTGAGCCACATATCCTTCCTATCTTAGTCTTTAGACCTTCATGTTCTAAATGTTGTCTAAATGCTGTGATCACTGGAGGTTCCCCAAAAGACTCTTATCCTTGCCATCAAGCCATGTGAATGTGATCTGTTTAGTGACTCATTCAGAGCAATAGCACAGCATACACCAACATAGACTTCTGGGCAAGGTCTTCTAGACCCTGGGTCTGACCACTGTGTACTGGAGAACAACCACTGCTACCCATTTCATTTGTGGAAGAAGTTGTAATCAAGGGTATTCATCTAGTCCCGTTTTAGAGGACTGCATATGCATATTACGCATATATATTTTTGACAGTGTATATTGTCTTCTGACTTTGGTAAAATGAGTGCACACTCATCCTTCTCTACTCTTGGATATCTATATCTACACCTGTGTACAGAATGTGAACACAGAAACTGCAGGTTGCAGAGGGGAACAGAGGCTCTGCACAAAGGACTTCCTTATTATTGGTTGCCCATGTGGGATGTCAGGAATGCTACTCATGTCCCTTGTAATATATTCTATTAGAATTCCTTTGAATTGTCCAGTTAGCTAAAGTTATAGAATTCTAGAGGAGAAGATATAATACAACAGAATGGTCAGGAGAAAAATCACAGTAGAAGCAACTTGAGATCTCAAGGAAAGATACCACCACCACCAGGAAGAAACAACTATCGAGAACCTGACCAAATTTATATGGAAGATCTAATCATTCTATCATATGGACAATTTTAATTGTCCTGATAAGGAAAAGAAAGAAACTGCACAAATTCAGGAATAAAATAATGACTTTGTTAGTGCAATTAATGCATATAAATTAAAATTGTACTTTTAACTGATAAAATAAAATCCTTATAACATAAAATAAAAATATAGGTGCTGTAGGATGAAAAAAAAAGATAGATGAGAAATAAATATCTGTATAAAGTTTTAGAAGCTGGTTGCTTCACATGGAGGACCAAAATTGACCCAGACTATTGTAATACACAAGAGATCCAGATGAAAAAAGAAAAAAAAATACAAAGAAAAGAATGAAAGCACTGATAGACCTATATGACTTCATTAAGAAAGTCAACATAAGGAAAATAAATATTCCAAAAGAGAGAGCAAGAAAACAGAGAAAAGAATTTTACTAAGAATAATAGTGTAAAACTTCATAAGCCTAAGGCAAAAACTAAATAATTATGTTCATGAAGATAAAAGATCATCTTGTAATGTTAATAAAACAAAGCCTGCACCAAAACATATATTCATGATGCTACCAAGAAGTCAAAACAGAGAGAGAATATTGAAGATGTCTAGGGAACAAAGTATATAGGCTATAAAGCAAATACCATAAGACTGACATCAACATATTAGAGGAACCATATAGGCTAAGAGGCAGTACAATACCATACCCAAAAAAAGAAAAAAAAATAATTGAAAAAATTCTAAATGTGATAAAAAATGAAGACAAAGTCTTTGGGTTGCACACACACACACACACACACACACACACACACACACACAAAATCTATGGTGCTAAGATTAATGGATATAGCAACCAGAGGTCCACATCAAGAAATAAAGAGCTCAAATAAAATCTTCATCTTATCTTAAGATATTTTAAAAGTAGAAAAAATGAGGGGGAAGCCACTAGATGGAAGGAAATGATAAAAATTAAAGCAGAAATAAATGAAATGGAAATGAAAATGACAGTTCAAATAAACAATGAAAACAAAAGTTGTTTCTTTGAGAGAAAAAACAGACAAACTCTAGGGCAAAATATCTAACAAAATAAGGTCAGAAATGAAAGAGGACAATTACAATGGCTATAAAAGAAAATGAATTCTTTCCATTTGTTACAACATGGGTAGATCTAGAGATGATAAATCCAAACACAATAAGTCAGGAGAAAGACAAATATCAGATGGTTTCATAGCAAGGAATCAGTAAAAACCAAACTAATAATAAACTTGAAACATCTAACTATAAAATTGAGTAACCAAAAGGGTATAATGATAATGAGAAGTCAGGGAAGAAATGGGTCAGGTGGAACCTGGCAGAGAATTAGAGTGGCATTGTTGTTGAGCATGTTGCAAAAATATTATCTGTAGAGCTGTAAATCTGTAATGTTCAAAGATGTAATGATATAAACCAAGTTTACATAATTTGAAAATCATAAATATAATTTCAAAAATCATAATTTAAAAATCAAATTAATTTTATAAAAAAATACCATAATCAATCCAAGCTAAATATGCAGTTTACAATACCCTAGTCACCAATTACACAAAATTTCTATTATTATAATATTTATTCTGTATCCAAATGATTATGTAAATTAGTTGCTAAAATCTGAGAAAAGTTGTGAGAATTTGAAAAACTATATCCAATTATACTATTTTTCCTTTGAGTATTGAGTACAAGTTGAATATACTAGAAAGTCACAAAGAAGCTTGCTAAATTTGTTTCCTTCCCAACAGCCCCTATTATCCTCAATGCTTTCTCTAGTCTAATTGGCCTTGAGCTCTGATTCTCCTTCATGTGTCTGCATTGGAAAAAAAGAAAAAAAAAGTCAAATTAATTGATCACACTGTCTTTGAATATTTAAAATCCACACTTTTCTGATGCTTTTATGAAATGACACTGAATTTATGGTGTGACCCTATAAAGACACACCAGCATTGCTTTGTTGCAGGTAAAGACATTAGCAATTAAAAGAATAATACATTGATTTAAGAGAGTGCCAAATTAAAGGCTTTTTTTTTAAGTCTCTTTAAATGGTATCTGACCAGATATAGGAAATATTTCCATCACTTCCTGTTCTCATTAGGACCAATTTATCAAAAATTTGTAGTATTGTTTCATAATCTCAGTTAATGAAACAGTCCCAGGAAGCCAATACTAATTATTCAAAACTCATGATGAGAGAAATTGAAAGTGATTATTCTATGTAAGTTGAGCCAGAAGGAGAAAGATAAATATGGGATGGTTTCACTTAATGTAGAATCTAGAGAAAAAAAAAAGAATCAGACAAAGACAAACTCTAATCCTAATCCTTGAAAGCAGATCCTACTTCTGAGTGGCCTTGGAGGTGGGGTGACAGGGTGAGCAGATGGGAATGAATAGAGAAAGGAGGGAAGGAGAAGAGAACTTGGTGGAGTGTGGTGGAGGACAATAGGCATTTTGGTGGTGGGAAAACTATAGTGACTGCACCTGACAGGAGAAATTCTAAAACTCTATATTAAAAAAAATGTTTAAATAATAATAATAATAATAAATAGAAATAAATTCATAATACTACCCCAAACCGCACAATAAGCCATTTCTCTTGATAGTTTTATATATACATATATGTATATATGTGTATATATACTGTATATATAGTATATTTTAATGCATTAAAATATTTCTATGTATCTACAAAAAAAAAAAAAGAAGAAGAAGAAGAAAAACTGCATTGTCTCCTTTCCATAATGTAGATTAGGTCACTTGGGGAATGGACAGTTTTAGTTCATGTCATGTGAATAGGTCTCTTCTATCCATGTCTGTTTCGAGTATCTTGTACCTACTTTCCCACTCACGTACACAGCGTTGTGCTCCCCAGGTAAACTCTGTCACTGTTGCTTAAAATGCAAACATTCTTACATCGGTTATAAGGAAAACCAGCTCTTTTGAATTCATTCTGTTTTTTTTTTTTTTTTTTTTTTTTGGAGGGGGGTTTTAATCTCTTTCTCATCTGCTCAAACAGGGGATTTATTCTTTATATTTTTTGTTCACTGAGTCTCATTTAGGGCATGAGACCTCAATTTAATAAGAAAATTGGCTGCCCTTACAATTAGGTTTCACATTTGTTATTTCTGAGATACCTGTAATTTATAGAAGTTCATAGTACACAACTTAAAAAGAATAGCTTTATGGTTATTTAAAATACATCATAATTATCATGATCATGCCTTTTGCTAATGACATGATCTATTTGTGGTGAAACAAAGTTGCTTTTAATTTTACATGTATTTCCTGAAGAGAGACAATTCTGTTTGTGAATAATTACCCTTTTGTTAATAAAGTGCTATAATAATTCCTTTAAATATATATTTTCATCAAAGTTGCTTTGTCTACACACAGGCAAAACACAGCATGTGTATTAAAATTATTTGAAAATTTCAAATTCTAAAGATTCCTGCTGCATCCTTATTTTTTCCCTTTTAAGCACATAAAATTAGCTTTTGTTCTTGAATTCGGAAGGCAGAGAAAATTGTAAAGGATTGTCATTAATTATGACAAAATAGTTTCCTGCTATTTGGAGTTTATTTGGTACCAAATAAAAATTGTATCATAGGAATTGGATCTGCATAAACAAGTGCATAGACAGAGAATTAAAAAAAAGAAAGTACATAGAATATAACAGTGACTGTCAGTGCAGTTACAAGGGATGATGACTTTTGTCTTTCTTGTCTATGAAATTTTTAATTTATAGCAACATTTAAAATGATTTTTCCAATAAATATATATGATTAAAATGGAATAAACATCTATTAGGGAATAAATGCATGTGAATCTTACTGAAAATTGAGAGGGTTTCTAAAGAAAGTTTAAAATTAGACAAACAAATGGAAAGGTTTGCATAAATTGAATTCAAACCATCTATACCTGTCCTTCTCTCAGGTATTATACATGAAATAAAAGTTCATGTTCTTCTCCCTCACTCCATATGATGTAAATTTATGTTCAAATTACTTATTTCTATAAAGTTTTCCCTCACTCTTTCTGTTGTTACTTTCTCTCAATCCTTATTCACAGGCATTACTCTCTTTCTCTGTGCTCCTGATGTTCTCATCATTTTCTCTCCCGTGTGGTGGCATTCTACTGTGCTGTGATATAGTTTTTGAGTACTGACTTTATTCTTTCAAAAATTTAAACTTTATTCTAGTTATCAGCCAAATTTTATTCAGTTGATGGCTTAATAATTTTATCTACCAAAATTTTGATAATATTCACTTTACATTAAGATTTGCATTTTCTCCATTATATTATTAAAGAAAGAAGAAATTAAAAAAATGAAACCTATAAATTTTCTTGATACATTTCTCATTTTTCACAAGTGAGGGAAATTCTACCCATGTGCATGTGTTCTTTTACTATATTATTTTTTCAAATGGCATATGTGTTATTGAACATGCTTCTCTTGCCTATTCTCTTATTAAAAGTTCTAGAGAATCCTTTTTTGTTGTTGATAAAAGGTCACATGGATAAAAATTCATTATGAATTCATTAGTACTCAGATAGTACTACTAATATTCTCACATAGTACTACTAATGAAATTAGTATCCTTTAAAATTGAAATAGACTTGTTATTATCTCATATTTTACTGCAAAATAATATTACTCTCAGATAGTACTACTAATAAAATTAGGAATTAATGAAACGTTTGATATCGGGGGAGGCTGATGACTCCAAGTTTATCCCAACTATGAAAATAAAGAAATATTATCACTATGCTCTCAGTCTTTGCTCAGATCAGTGACGAAACATCTCCAATAGTGGATATTGAAATTCTTATGACAGATCATATATAATATTTGATTATAATAAGAAAAAGTCTTTCTTTCAGAAACTTTACAATTCCCTCACAAACTGCAATGTTGAACTCAAGTACCACTTAGTCAAATGTATCCCAATCACTTAAGTTTGTGATAGTATAATCTGCAGCTACATATATGAAGAATTGAGAACATTGGGGGAAGCTTAGTAGTTCATAAAATGCTAAATCTTGAATTGGAAATTTTTATAACATATTATATACCTTAGTGTATGGGAAGAATTATTATATAGCTTTGGTACTATATCATTATAGTATTATAATACATAGTATTATAGTGACTGAAGTTATATGTATCTATAGTTTGGCCCTTTTTAAGCATTATATTATCTTATAAAACAACACTCATTTTTCTTATTGTCTACTCATAGACATTTGGGATGCTTTTGCTTGAGGGATTATTATAATTAATGCTGCTGCGAAGTTTTTGTAGACAAATATTTTCATTTACCTTGGATAAATGCACAAGAGTGTGTGTGTCCTATATAAAGCAGATATATAAACACTAAATAAAATCAAATCAATGAAGATCATTTTATACATTTCCATAGTGGAAACTTTAGGCTTTTTACATATAAGATTATGTCATTTATTTTGTGAACAAAGATCTTTTTATTTACTTTGTTCCAAAATGAATGACCTCATTTTATCTCATGGCTAATTACTCTATGACTTCTAGTAAGATGGATATAGGAGTGAGAAGGAAGGCAATTTTGTCTTATTTCTAATCTGAGAGTGAAAATGTCCAATCTTTGATATTAAGCAATGTTGTAAACTATGAGAACATGAGTTTTAACCTAAATAAAGAATGTATTTTCCTTAGTTGGTTTGTAAATAATTTAATATCATACATTTTTTAAGTCTTAGGTATCTTTAAAATATTTCTTTTGACTGTGGTTAATATTTCTTTTTCAAAATATTATTGTTTAAATAGTATCAGCTAGCCTATACATATAAGCAGCTAAAAATTGAAATCTTAAAATCATATTAAAGGGTAAATTTTTAAGAACTAATTTATAATCAAGAATTTAATTCATCTTAATCTCATATATATCCAATAATCAATGTTTTATAGCATATAAATTTTCCTTTACCTGTTGTCTATATATTGAATCCCTGTCTTTATATTTACCAAATTATAAACTCGAAATGTGTCTATTTTGCTTTGCTTTATGAAAAATAATATCAATAACCAAAGTACTGTGTATCTTGAACTGGTAATACAGTTGACTAAAATTCCATATTATCAACTGTCACTCATTAAAAATCTAAATATCCACTTACATTTGTCCTTTGGTCTATAAAATTAATGTATACTTGATTAGGTATTAAAATATACCAAATCTTGAACTGCAACATTCAAAATAAGAATTCCTATATGGAATTCCAGTTCTAAAGATATGAAGTATTAAAGTAAATCTAGTAATGCTTTTGAATTTTAAACTAGATCCAAATTGAATTTGGCTTAGAAAAAAAGGAAGACCTCTAAATTGCCAAAATTTACACATTTAATTTCAGTATTTTGTATTGCAGTGATATAATCATTTTGATAAAGCATGAAATGGAGTTTTGGGAATAATATTAACTTAAATAGAAAATTAAGCTGTATATTTGTGACCACAACTTGATTATAAACTCCAGAGATTTAAACTTGTAGATTAGAAACTTCAAAGATGAAAAAAAGTACAGTGATGAGCATACAAGGAGACAGCTCCATAGTTTAATAACATTTGCTTTCAAATATTTTAAATACAATAAATGGTGAACTTTTTGTTTTGATTTAACTGTATTTTGTCATTTTTTCAATGTTTCAATGTTAATTTTGATGTTATATGCACAATATTGAAGGACAGTGATGTTACATAATCTTATAGTTCTTATTTGATATTTCCTAAGAGATTTGTGTAAATATCATCATGTTTCATCTCTTAAAAATGTGTTTATCACAGTAGACAGAAATAATTGTCCCATTAGTGTTTCTACCTTCCAGCATTTTTTTAAGCAATAAATCAAAATATGAAATAACATAATGAGCTGTAAGCTCAATGCAATGCTGTTGCATAAATGATAAGCAAATCAATAAAATTAATAATGCAAATAAAAAATAGATAACAGATAAAATATTGATCATTTTGCAGTGAGATATGAGATAATAACAAGTATATTTTAAACATTGCCATGGCTAAGTTTGCATAATATAACATATGCTTACTTGAAGCAAAATAGAGAAAAGTAGTCACCTTCTGTTCCTTAAATCATCTAGTTTTCTTTTGGATTTTTCCTTTTATGAAAGAATACAATTCAATACTTCTAAAGTTAATTTATTAGGATTTATTGGGATTTTATTATTGGAAATATTTTAGAATTACTTGATTTGTTTAATTGTATTGCACGTACATGTTTGTAGATGTTCAAATAAAACAGTGAATTTGAAGAAGGCAGAAAATATTGTAATCTGAAAAGTATATTATATCTCATATATGACTTAACTGTTTTAATCAAAATGACCCTTTATAGTGGAGAAAAAGATGTCAGTTTCAACTATAAGTGTATGACTGAGCATTTATTATTATTATTATTTATTATTATTATTATTATTTGTTATTATTATTATTATTATTATTTTGGCCAAACTGAGTTGTATATTTACAATAAGTTAAAATTGAGATTAACAGAAAAACAATATATTTTTCCTCTTTGCAACTAATGCTAAGAATTAAGATGGAGTGTTTACTGATCTTTTAAAACTGGAAATTTAATTAACAACCTTTTCAGAAATTCCAATTCTCACATTTATCTTTTCTCTTTATTATTACTGCTTTCCTTGCATCCATATTCCCTCCTATGTTTTTTACTTCTACCACATTAGAAAAACATAGCAGTTATATTTAAATTTTATTATGGTGAATACTATTCTCACATCATTTAGATAGATATCTATCTAGATAGATAGATATCTAGATATCTAGTTAGATGATAGATAGATAGATAGATAGATAGATAGATAGATAGATAGATAGATAGATAGATAGATAGATAGATAGATAGATAGATAGATAGATAGATAGATAGATAGATAGATAGATAGATAGATAGATAGATAGATATAAAGGAGAGAAACAAAAGATTAGACTGCTTGAAAAATGCTGAATACACAAATAAAAACAGAAAATTTCTCTTTCTACTCCTAATATGGTGTGTCTGTGTGTGTGTGTGTGTGTGTGTGTGTGTGTGTGTAATAAAAGAGGGAGGACAGATGGAGGGTCAGAAAAACAGAAAGAGGAATTAATGTCCAGTTTATTTGAAGCATATAAATATATAATATATGATATAGAAATTCTCTATAGAGGTTGTATGTTTACCTTCAAACTTCAAATTTTATAATATAAAAAATTTTGAATTAGTAATATAGTATATTGCTATAATAAGTGTCAAATATATAGTTGATGTGATAGAGCCAATTTAAAAATATATATGAAATTTTTCACTAAATTTGCTTCATAACATACTTTGACTTTGGTTGATTTCATATATTTTCAACAACTCTGGTTGGTTAAGTCATTTGGTGACATTGTCCTCATTAGAGATTAAACCATTAAGATAATTAAATCAATTAAAACAAGCCTGTAACAGCACATGATAAATAAAAATATTGGAAGTTGATGTTTTATTTAGTTACTACTTTTAAACAAAGTGTCTCTGAAATCTGATTCAAATAGAGGAGCTAATTTTTCTATAGTTGGCTTAGCTAGAATTATCTAGAAATAATCATGACAGAGAGGTTAAAATGGCCATGCTATTTGGGAGGGAAAAAAATCAAGATTAGAAGAAAGAGAAGTGAGATAAGAAAGGGATGTGAACTAATAGTAGGTCATGCATTACAGCACCATTTCAATTTTAACAGAAACTGAGAAGTCATTCACTAGTTGATGCATTTAAAATCCCTGTAACACATCAAGGAAAACCATACCTTAGGGTAGTTCATGGAAGCAAAGTAGAACAGAGGAATTATGAATCCTACCGCCTCTCCTTATAATGGTCAACATTTTTTTCAAAGGGAATGAAGTCATCTACAATTACAGGTGACATTATTTGACCCACATGGTGGCAATAAGGAGGGCATATTTAGGCCCTATACTTACTATTTCATACAAGACCAAATTTAATGCTTGAAACAGGAAGCACTTTTTTCCCCCCAATATCCAAATTTGTGCTGTGATAGTGTCTGGTTAGTGAAAGAAAGCAGAACCCAAGAAATGGATCAGGACATCTGAGGAGTCACATGGGATATGATTTCAATACACTTAAGAAACTAAAGTTTTTATCCTTCTTTTTTATCTTCGAGGATATATTCTTGAAGCTCTATTTTTCTCCCCTATCATTATCTCAATTATTTCTCTTCTTCTAAATCAGCAATCCTAGCTTCTTTTCTGCTAGTGGATTTTTAGCTTCTCTTGCTCTCACTATATCATTAAATTGTTCTCAGCAACTTTTCCCTCATCTTTCCCTCTTCACAGGCAGGTTGACTTCCCATTCCACAGTTATTTATAATTTTCCCAATCATCATACTCCTGATTCTCACATACGGTTTATGTCTCTAGTTAGCTTTTACTCTGATAAACACATAACTTTTTAGTAGATTGTCTGGTTATAAATCCAGGAACCTAACTATCAGGAATATAGCCCTCTCTGCTATGCTCACCCATGACTCTTTCCTAATGCTAGTATTAATTAATTATTATAATAAATTACTTAGTGATAATATCAATATAATTAGTTTATATGAACATCTATATTATTTTTATTAATATCAGCCCTCCTTCTTAATGTTAATATTTACAAGAACAGCTATAAACCCAGTCCCTGCCCCCATTAGTCTTTAAATGTCATTTCTTCATGCCCCTATTGCTTTGCTTTCACTTTTCTCTAGATTCTCCTTAATTTAATACTTATTTTATGGATATAATAAATAATGGAAATCTTTTAAAGGTTTCTAAGCATTGTTCCTAATCTCTAAACAAAGGAACATGCAATCTTTCTACTCCAACGGCATTGAGGTGGTTCTCTTTGAAGGTTATAAAATTGATGGACTTGAGAAAGATGGATCTGACTTTTCTTTGTTTTCTCTGTGACTAAAGTCTGTGCTCTCTTCAGAGATGTTTAAATTCCATATGCTGCAGGTAGATTCTGAAGCCTGAGGTCAACTAAGTGATTTTTCTACAGAATTAACTGTGAGAAACCATTCGTGATTGGTAGATTCATGACATACTCAAGCTATCTAATTTCATATCCCCATCTATTTTATACTGAATGAATAAATAAATTTTGGAACACTGAAAAATTGGAAATATTTGGAGTTTTTAGTGAAACAAAATGTGTTTGCTATATACTGTCTCACCTGTAATGTAGTGCAAACTAATCTTATTATTTCATTTCACTGTATTTTAATTTCTTCATAATGAAAAATAATGACAAAAAGTATACCATGGTAAGACCATTGAGTATATTAATGATAGAATATGATTTAATCATCTGCAACATATTAGACATTCAAAACATCTTAACTACCTTTCCTGAGTTCTTAGTCTACCTTCAAAACAACATTATCATGATGAAAACTTTTATTTAGTAAAAAATACTTCATAAGAATATTTAACTGGACTCGAAGTTTATGTGGAAAATCTAAATAGTCAACCGCTTTCCATGTTTTCATCAATGTGTTTTGTTGATATCTATAAACAATTTCCCTCTAAGGAAATGACATTTTGAGGAATAGGCATTATGGAAGACTCTGGAGGGTAGAAGATGAATGACTCACAGAATTGAATGGAAACATTAATTTTCAAACTCTCCAGGAGCAGAGCACTGCATTAGGACCAATAGTGGTAATTTAGATGGAGACTGACTTCTAAGGAAAACACCTGTGTGATGTAATTAAGGAGAATTATGCAAGACTGTTGACTTCAATTGTATGAGAAGTTACAATTTCTTTAGATACAGTCAAACACAATTTCTTGGATTATGTGTGAATTAACGTATGAATGGAAGCAGACCTTCCATGAATCAACCTCTCACTAATAACAGAACTGCCCGAAGACGATTCTCAAAATTGCTCAGATCCATATCTTTGAGAAAATTGGTAGTGTTTCTTTCAGAGATCATACAGACTTTGACAGTGATTATGAAGTCAGATTATTATGGGCTGGAGATTTAAAACCTTTTATATAATTTTGAGAATCATACAATAACCCTCTCCTCCCATCCTCATATCATTGAACAACTTTTGAAATGTTGCATCAACACCATGGAAAGGTTGTTAGGATTCAGCTTTAGTTCCATATAAAGAAAACATTGATCCACAAAATTTCTTGCATTTCTGTGCTTCTAGATTATGATTTACAAAGTCTCTAATTAAATTTTGCTTATCTTACTTAGTTTTTCAGGTAATAAATTGCTATTTTGTACCATGTTAGGTGACCCAGGAGAAGGTGAGCATAGACCCAGGCCCTTCTTACATGCACCATGCCACTGAATGACCACCCCCACCAAACCAACTAGCATCACCTTCCAGCCCATATGAGTTCCAGCCCTGAAACACCAACACTGCACCTTAGAGATGGAATCTTCAGATACTATAGCATAGGCCCAGATAAGAGCACCTGAATGAGAAGGTCCAGGGAACTGTATTTCTGTTCCTGCTCACCAACTACAGTAACCCATAAACTGGCAAATACTTATACACCCCAGTAATATCACAAAGAAATAGCTCCCAATGGCATCAATTGTACTAGCACATCAAGGGCAGAGCAAATCTGAAAGCAAAATATGGGGAAAGTGAAAATCACATATGACCAAGCCTACGATCCTGAGACTAACACACCACAGAAGGTAAGTCAGCCCACTAAAAACAACAACACAGATTCAGAAAAATAGTATGACCTAATAGAAAAAGAATTCAGAACCATCATAATAAAAATTACATTAAATTAAATTAAAAAAACCTAGAAAAATTAACAGAGAAAACAGAAAGGGAAAAGAATGAAATGAAAAACACAATTATGTATTGATAAATGAGAATAAATCCTTAAATAATAATTTGATGGAAGCTAAGAGAACAACAGAGGAACTAAGGAGCTCAGGGAAAAGCCAAAAACAAAGAATAGGAGAAATGGGCGTAAGAGTTATTGCTACAGAAAATTCAGATCTTCAGAAAAGAAAGAGATGTACAAAGGAAAAAAATGAAGATATATTAGGGAAATATCTCACAACTTGTGAAATAATTGAACTTGAAATGATAACATGAAATAATATCAACTTGAAGAAATAATTGAAGAGAATTTGCCAATTCTGAAGAAAGATATTAAAATAGACACACAAGAAACTAAAACACCAAAATACTATAATGAAAGAAACATTGCAGCAAGACACATAATAGTTAAAAACCAAAACTACAAGAAAAGGGGAAAAATAATGAAGCTTGTAAGAGGCAAAATTAGATAACCTATAAAGGAAAACTTGTTAGGCTCACCTCAGACTCCTCAGAAGAGACACTTAGAGAAAGAAGACAATGGTATGAAGTGTACAAAAGCTCCAAGACAAAAAATGCCAGCCAAGGATACTTTGTCATGAAAAGCTCTCCTTTTTATATCAGGAGAAAACATGGTCCTTTTCACAAAAACAAAACCTCCAAAAATTTGACATAACCAAGCCCCCACTTCAAGACCTATTACAAGAACTCCTAAAATGTAAACCAACAGAAGAATAAACAGGGACAAAGAACAAGGAAACAAATGGAACCACAAAAAAGAAAAGAAATAAATAGATCAACAAGTATGTATCAATAATCACCCTAAATGTTTATGAACTAAACTCACCAGTAAAAAAAAAAACAGAGTAGCAGAATGGATTTTAAAAATGGAACCCAATTTTCTACTGCCTTCAAGAAACACACCAACTGCTAAAAGATAAATAAATTGAAAGCAAAAGGCTGTAAAACAATCCTACCAACAGCCCCCCCAAAGAAGGCAGGAACCATTAGGCTCATATCACATAAAGTAGATTTCAGACTAAAAGAGGCAATAAGAGATGATTATGGTCACCATATAATGATCAAAGGGACAATATACCAGGAAGACATACACATCAATATAGATGCACCAAATGAAGGAACATCAAAATATACCAGACAATTACTAACATCTTTGAAAAAAGACATTAAAGAAAATACATGTGTAGCAGCAGACTTCAACATCCCAGCAGGGGTGTTGGGTTGATTGGGACAGAACAACGGGACAAAAAGTAAACATGGATATATTAATCCTAAACAAATGCCTAGATCAAATGGACCTAATAGACATTTAGAGGACACTGCATCCTGTAACAAAGGAATACACATATTTTTCAAGGCCACATGGATCATTCTCCAAGATCAATCATGTGCTGGACCACAGGACCAGTATCAACAAATTCACAAGCTTGAAATCATACTAGTGATTTCCTCTGATCATAAAGGCATCAAACTAGAAATTTATGAGAAAAAGAAGGATAAGAAACCTTTGTTTCATGGAAACTGAAGCTATCCTTTTGGAAAAAGGGTGGACTAATGAGGAAATTAAATAAAAATATAAAGAAATATTTCAAGATGAATGATGAGAATGCAACCTTCCAGAATACATGGGATGCTGCAAAAGCAGTAGTAAGAGAGGAATATATAGCAATACAATCAACATCAAGAAACAAGAAAATACCCAAAGAGGCAACCTAATCTAACATCTGATAACTAAAAGAACAAAAGAAAAACTCAAGGGCGAGTAGAAGTAAGGAGATAATTGATAACAAAAATTCAGGCAGAAATAAATGAAATTGAAACAAAAAAATATAACTGAAAAGATCAACAAAAGGCTGATAGATAGATAAACAAAAGGAAAGATAAACAAAATAGATAACCTTCTAACAAGGATCAGTAAAAGGAGAAGGGAGAAAATGCAGATAAGCAGAACCATAAATGAAAGAGGAAACACTGCAACAGACAAAGCAGAAATAGAAGATAAAAGAGGTTAATATGAACCTCTATGAAACAAATTTAACAACCTTGATGAGATAGACAAATATTTAGAATTGTACATCTATCCAAAACTGGATAACGAAGACATAGAAAGTCTAAATGAATCAATCTCAAGCAACGATATTGAAACTAGTAAAATACTTCTTCAAAAACAAAAATCCTGGACCAGATGGATTTACAAATGAATTCTACCAGATGTTCAAAGATGAATGTGCCTCTTTCTTTCAAAAAAATAGAGTAAGAAGGAATACAAACAAATACATAAAGCCATAAGCCAGCATCACACTAGTACCTTACCAAACAAAGATAACACAAAGAAAGAAAACTATAGACCAATCTCCCTAATGAACACAGATGCAAAAATTTTCAACAAAATCCTAGCAAATAGAATCCAAGATAATAACAATAACTAATGGGATTTTTTTTCAGGGAAACATAGAGGGTTCAACAACCAAAAATTAAATAATGTAATTCAACACATCAACAAAAATAGAAACCACATGATCATATCAATTGATGCTAAGAAAGAATTTGACAAAATTCAATGTGTATTTATGATGAAGGTCCTTGAAATTTTGGGGTTAGAAGGACCATACCTTAACATGATAAAAGCAATATATGACAAATCCATGCCAGTATCATCCAAAATGAAGAAAAAACTGAAAGTCGTCCTTCTGAGATCAGGAACAAGACTAGGCTGCCCATTCTCAACACTACTTTTCAATATAGTTCTAGAATTCTTAGCTAGAACAATTAGGCAAGAAAACAACATACTAGGGATCCAAATAGAAGAAGTAAAGCAATCAATTTTTGAAGATGATATGGAAATATACAGAAAGATTCTAAGGATTATATTGAAAACCTAATGAAAATAATAAGCCAGTTCAATAAGGTAACAGGCTAAAAAAATCAATGCACAAAATCAGTGGCCTTCATATATATATATATATATATATATATATATATATATATATATATATATATATATATGCAAAAAATTTGGGCTAAAAAAAGAAAAGTACCATATTCACAATTGTACCATCAAAAGTTAGATATCTGGGAATAAGCTTGACAAAGGATGTGAGAAACTTACACCAAGAAAAATTGCAAAATATTGTTAAAAGAAATAAAAGACACCAAAATATGGGAAAACCTCCCCTGCTCATGGACTGGAATAATTAACATAGTCAAAACGGCCATTCTACCAAAAGCAACATGCAGATTCAACACAATTCCAATATGAAATTGAAAGAAATAGTACTAAAATTTATTTGGAGCAATGAAAACAAGCCTCAAAAAACCAAGGATCTCCTGGATAATAGGGGAGGGAATGGAGGTATTATGCTCCCAAAATTTAAAGTGTACTACAATGCCATAATAATTAAGACAGCATGGTAATGGACCCCCCCCCAAAAAAAAAAAACCCACAAAGATGAATGGAACAGAATCAAAAGCCCAGAAATAAAATCACACATATGACCAGTTAATCTTTGACCAAGGAACAAAAAATATACACTGGAACAAAGATAGCCTCTTCAATAAATGGTGCTGGCAAGACTGGATGGCTATATGCACAAAATGTATCTAGACTACTCCCTCACACCATGTACAAAATGAAAGACTTGAATATAAGACCTGAAACCATAAAATACATTGCAGAAAATATGGGCAAAGTACTCCAATACTTACTCTTTAGGAATCTCTTTCAGGATAAATCTACAGATGCTAAAAAAAATAAAGGAAAACAAACAGCTGGGGCTATATCAAGTTAAAAAGCACTGTACATCAAAAGAGACAAAACCAAAAGAAACACAACTGAATGGAAAAAAACAAAAACAAAACTTTGCCCTCCATGCAAGTGATAAGGGTTTGATGACAAAGATCCGCAAAGAACTCACACAACTTAGCAAAAACAAAACAAAAAGCCCAGTTTAAAAAAAATGGGGCAAATGGCTAAAAAGACACTTGTCACAACAGTTAAGAATGGCCATTAAAAAAAAAATCAGGCTACACATGCTGGCATGGATGTGGAGCAAAAGGAACATTTTTATACTGCTGGTGGGAGTGAAAAATGGTCCGGCCACTATGGAAAGCTGTGTGGAGGGCCCATAACCTACTGAAATGGAACTACCATTCAATCCAGCAATCCAACCTCTGGAAATCTGCCCAAAGAATGCAAAAACACTGATTCAAAGTGACACTTGTACTTGGAAATTTATTGCATCATTATTTACAAAAGTCGGGATATGGACACAATGCAAATGCCCCAAAACAGAAATATGGATCAGAAAGTTGTGGTATATGTATGAGATAAAATATTCTTGAATCAAAAAAGACAACTATGTCATTTGCAGAAACATAGATGAAACTAAAAGGAATAATGTTAGTGGAAATAAGTCAGAAAGAAAAGAGAAATAGTGAGTGAATGATCTCACTTATATGGGATTATAAGGAAAACAAACAAGTGGACAAGTACAATTTAAATGTGGCAGTGAACTGAAGCATTGAACAAGAGTGGGAGAGGGAAATAAAATCAAAGGAGAGGTAGAAACAAGAGATTAAGAGGATGGTTCATGGGTGACAAGGTGGTGGGAGAATCTCGGGGTAAACAATGATGCCAAAAAATTTTATATATATATATATATATAAATTATATAAATTTATATATAATTATATAAACATGTATGCACAATCAATTAAAAAATAAGTTATTATTAAAAAGATTAATTGCTATTTTGTTTGTAGTCTAACATATATGTGATGTATAAGTTTCAAAATAATTGATAAAAATTTATATTAAATTAAAAATTTTAGATTGTTGAACCCATGCATCATCTTAAACATAAAAAGATACAGCACATTCTGAAGTAGAATATGCCACATAGAAATGAAATCTATATATATAGAATATATATAATTTATAAAGATATACAGAGTTCATGATTAAAATATTTTAAAAAATCAGTTCTAATTTAAATCTAGATTTGTAATATTTTTGGTAAAATATTTAGTTTTAATTTTAGAAACAACTAGTCATAAAAAAACAAATTCTATATTAAACCTCAATTTCAAAACTATTATTACTTAATCATCATTAGTAATTAGCTTTTTCTATGCATAATAACAGCATTTTCTTCAAGTAACATTTAACAATTAAGTAAATCCTAAATCACAATACAAATAATTGTGAAATTTTAGATATTTATGTATAATTTTACATTCTTCTTAAGAAAAAATTTAAAAGTGTATTGGTAAAGACTATGTACTTATCCTTAGCAAAAATAATCTGCTATTAGTTCTATTAATGTATAGCTTATTCAAAAGGGGAGATGGGCAAAATACATTTCTAATAATGTAAATCTACATGATTAGTTATTTTTCGACTATTTGAACCTTGTCAATGTGCTTAAAATATCCAATTATTGGTTACATCTTCAGTGTTAAAAAGGAACATTCTAATTCTTGTATCAGGACACAGTAATATACCACCATCGTAGTCCTAATATTATCACAAAATTAATTCAAAATAAGAGGTCAAACTTTTATCGATACATTACCTGAAATGTCTGTGTCTAACTAAATGGTATAGTGCATCAAAACTTAATATTATCTATTCATAAAGTTTGATGTCAAACACAACCAAAGTTTATTTCAAGTTATTGTTTTTAGAAATAGCAGAGGGTTTTTATTTCTTACAGTCACCACGCACCCACCGCCACTGGAAAATTTAGGGTTGGTGAACACTGCAGCTGTACATGTTTATCATGGGCAACACATGGAGACAATATAATGAGAATATAATAAGCACAAAGAAAAGTCACCTAACTGAAGCACACAAAGAGATAATATTAATGTCTTATATACACCACCTTTTTCTGCATCACTGAAAGGTGGGAAAAATGAGGATTTCATAGTTACAAGAATCAGATTTTCTCTTTTGCTTAAAAATCCTGAAATTTAGACGGTTGAACTAATATTAAAAAGTTCACTAAGATTATTTTCAGTTTCACTTCAGTTTATTTAAAACATTCCATTAAATTCATTGATATGAAAAATTACTAAATGTGTCTAGAAGAATACAATATCACCTAAATGATGTTAGTTAATACTTTGTAGGATAAATATTGTATGTACTAAATCATGATCTATAGCATAACTATAATTTTCTAATTTCTTTTAAGGATATATTTGGTAATGGAAAAAAAATATATAGATGAACACTTAAAAGACTTCTGAATATCCTTAATCAGTCTTACCAGAAATAAATTTAATAACAAGTCCTCAAGACTTATTAATTTAATAGGATTCATATATTTTATGGTTTATTTCCTTTGATTTCTCAAGAGTTTAACATTCACTTTTATTCTTAGAATTGAGTTATTTTTAAATCAATGTATTTTTCAAGAAATACTTAATTGAAACATAAAAATAATATGGAGTATTTGTTGCTATTTGTATATTTTTTATTTATTACTCTGATAATAGAAATTGTAACTAAATAGGTGTATATGTACAGCAACTTTGTCATTAAACTAAATAAAATGAGCATTTTCCTGTTTCAGTTACTATTGAAATTACAGCAGACCAAATATTTCATAGGAATGTTTTTCACTTAGGTCATTTTCACAGGCATATTAAGCCTAATTAGTATTTTTTAGTCATAAGTTATTCTTAATAACCTGAGGACTATTGAATTAGTGTTACAATTTATAGGTTTATAAGAAAAGCAAGTTCGAGAAGGGACAATCTCCTAATTTGCATGTGCTAATTAGAAAGGTATTAATTCTAATTTTAAAATCAGTAATTTAATATTTTTGGTAAACTAGGACAAGATAGTAATTCTAATTAGTTATGCCAAACTGTTACTAAATGAAACAGATTTAATAGTCCCTTTGAACCTGTTAAAGAAAGTTTGGTTGTAATAAATATCTTTGTGTATTGGTTTGACCTCTGCTTCAACCACACAATCCCAATTTATTTTAAATATTTTCCCAGGTACAGAACTCTATGATTAATATCTCTTGCCATGTTATCTCTGCTGCTAATGAAAAACATTGGGTTTTCTTTCATTTTGCAGAATGCAAACGCAGATAAAAAAATTTTCACAGGTGAACTCCTTATGAACACCTCTAATTGCTTAGGAACAGTGTTTGAAAATCTCGAGTAATTTGCCATTATTATAATGAATCACATAAACTGCAATTTTTCATAGTAATTAACTTGTGTCAGCACCATTATTTTTCATTAATTATAAATGAGAAAGAATGAAAGAACACCCTCAGGAACAGATGTGCGAATTGTCTCTTAGGTTCTGTTTTAGGTTTTGTTTAGCTTTTTTCCTTTTTCCCCCAATCAATATATTTTGGATATTCTATCAGACTTGGAGAAAATGCAAATGTCAATGCCTGTTTGGGGAAGAAAGGGACAAAAGACATTTAATTAGGTTGTTGACTATAAAGTTCAGTGTTATAAAAAAGGAATTATAACTGCCATGACATATAGTACCCCTGGGGAGGGGGGAAATACACTTTAGTAAATGCAATGAAGATAATTTGGGAAAATGTATTCTGACAATTTATCCTTTTGGTTAGAGAAATGAAAACCTCTAACAAGACTTAACAAATTTTAAAACTATGGTAAATTTTATTAAAAACTAGCGAAAAGATAAAATTGGAGGGAGGGAGGGAGGCAAAAAGAGAGGGAAAAAGGAGGGAGAAAGAGAGGAAGGAAGGAAGTAAAGAAAGAATAAAGGAAGGAAAGGAAAGATGGAAGGGAGGGAGAAAGTATGCATCATACAATGTTACTTGAGTGATGTTATTTTGTTTTGTTTTTTTGTGGAATTTAATATAAGAGCTTTCCAGCTGTTTCATGGGAAAGAATGCTGGCATGTCTTGGGTATTTATATCAAATTCATTTCTTTTAGCTGCTTATAAAATAATTAACTGCATAATCCTCCCTTTTTGCAAGGGACAGAATTCTTAAAATCATTGTATTCTAAATTTTCTATGACTTAATAGGCCGCTAAGGCAGTAATAGAACTAGAAGAGGGCTTGGGATATCATATTTACTCTTGATTCTTTACAAATTTTGTCAGGAACTGTCTTCAAGTTCATTCTTATTGCATGATGTGAAACAACAACTGAACTTTCAGTTTTGTCCACGGTGAGCTCCTTTGTTGTCTTAGGTAAGAAAAGGAGGCTATGGTAAAATATATCTGGACATTGTCAACATTTTAAAGTAAAACTAGAATTTTTCAGGGCTTATGCATTAGGTTATTCAGTGTGATTCTCCTGTATAGAATAATCATCATTTCTCAAACAGGTTTTGATCCTGTAACTACTCTGCATTACTTAGATAATTCATGATACATAACAAACATACATACCTAGGGCATGTGCTGGAGGAGGTGATAGCAGAGAAGAAGCCCGATGTCTTTTCTATTATCAGAAGATTCTTATCCTGATAGGCTCAAGAATTAAGAACTTAGATTAGGACATTTGCTTTCTATTTTATCATGTTTCTTCTAAGCATAGATAGGATATTTGCCTCTAGCTTAAGGAACACTTCTGAATCCATCATATGTCCTCACTTGGTGAACCTAATGAAAACATCTTTGCTTCTCACACAGTTTGGGGCAAAACAAGAACTTCAAACATTATAGTAGTAATGGCCTTTTTATTTTTTTTCACACAGAAGGTGTCAATTTTTCTAGATCAGGTAACATAAGTAACATATTTTTAATTTAGGTTTTCACTAATTGCTTACTTTTAAGATTATGATGATTAAATATGTGAGTTAATAGAGTGCCTAGGATTCAGTGCTATATATTAATTCTTATTCTATTTAAATCCATTTTCCCTTTTATTTAGAAGTAAGTACATTCTTCAGTATTTTTGAAATAAAAGTAGCTAAATAAATACCAGTAAGACTGTAGCTTTTTTTCTTTTTTTTCAAGAATTTCTCCTCTTTTACTATATTTCTCATTTTTTTTTCTGCCAAAGCATCATTGCAGAAAAAAAAAAAAAATCCAAAAGGAATAATGTGGGCACTTGGTATAGTTATAAAATTTCTCTTAAGTCTCACTTATTTTAAAGTTAAGGGGAAATTATATTTGACTACTTATATCTCATGTTAGCTCTTTTCCAAAAAGTCTTAAGTAATATTGATAATTTAAACAGATATACAATGTTTGTATTTTAAGTTCTGTATTAGTTTCCTTGGGTTGTTGTTACTAATTAACACAAATATGAAGGATTAAACAACATTATTTTCTCAGAAGTTCTGAGAGTCACCATTCTGAAGTCAGGGTGTCTGCAGAGCAGAGTGTAATATGGTGAATGTGAGGATATTCCTTTCCTTGCTTTTCCAGCTTCTGGAGGCCCCTGGAATTCTTGGCATCATCCAAGAATAATCCAGAATTTCCAGATCTCAAAAATCTCAAATACACCAAGTCTGCTAAAATTCCTTTTCCAAATTAACAAATCTGCATAGGTTTCCTGGATTTGACAAAGATTTCGGGTTTTGGAGTGTTTCTGGGTCTATCATAATTTCCCACAGAAATTGCATGCTTAGCCACTTAACCTTGGGTATAAGGCACTTATGATGTATTTGCAGTTTTATCTCTCATAGTCTGTACCTTTGCTCAGATATTTTTTCTCACCCACCATTGCAGATTTGTCATCATTGCAAATTACATACTCCTTTAACTAACTATATTATCTCTTGGTAGTAGTTAATGTTTTTCAGTGTAGTATATTATGTAACTTATTGCCCATGTCTTTCTACTATAAAGTCTCTTTCTTGAAATGAAAAGGCTCTTCAAGTCTCTTGTGTTTACCTTATTTTGTCTTTTGAAATATTCTAAACATTTAGAACACATATCAAAATAGATTCTGAAAAAGTATTTGTTGAAAAATGTACCCCAAAATATCATATTGAGCCCCTTATTGTGATGCTGTTGGTTATACCTTGTCTTCAATTTCTCATTATCCTTCAGATTTTAGAAGAAATGTAGACATGCACAATTTCTAATCTTATACCATATTTGTGTATGCTATAATTAAATAGAATAATGACATATAACTGTAAAATTTACACTATAGATATCTTGAAACATACTTTAAGAATCTTTATATATAGAGAGAGATATTTACAATAATGCATATGTGAAACAATATTAAAATGTATTATTAACTTCAAAAACATAAATTGTGCTTAAAATTACTTTGAAACATGATATTAATAATATTCGAATGCATATTAGTGATCAAATTACAAATATAGTATAAATATTTTTCTTTTTCAGGAAATAACTATAACTGGTGAAGGACCTTAAGAATGTAAACTAGCTTAGAATTAGTGTAGATTAATTCACAAAATCTGAATGAACACAGAATTAGTTTAGTAAATCTATAATTATTTAAGTAATTGAGTATATGTAATTTCCTGAAAAAATGAAAGTGAACTTCCACAGTAGGTGTTTTTATGGATTATTTCCTTAAGTGGATCAAAAAAATATTCATTCAAGGATTCTGCAATTCTGAATTAACTCAGGCATAGATGAATATCTGGGAAAGGGAAAGTCGCTGAGAGTTCTTATCGTGACATTTAGTTATTCATAGGTGTAGTTTGTAATTTTCATTGTTAATGTGTTCATTCTATTGTCTTTGATTATAAAAATCACTTAAAATATTCTTAAGTTTCTTGTGATCTCATTCTTAGGAACTCTTGTATCTCAAAATCATTGCATTCAAATGTATGATAGACATAAACTTTTGAATGTGTTAATGAATGTTAAGTGAAACAGCAGTTTGAAACAAACCAAGACTAATGACTTGAGAGGGAACTCTGCAGCTTCAGAGTTGACCTGAACTTTAATAGATTGTTAAGTTAAATAATGTGAAAGGTAACTTCTATGTAAATAAGTCATACCAATTATCATCAAAAGGAAAAAATTATGGGTGACTTGGTGATCAATGTGCATTAATGCACATTTGAAGAGTATGAATCCCAAATCACATATGGTATTATAAACCATTATTACCTTAATACAAAATAGTAAAACCATTTTGTTTGTTTTTATAAATACTTTTCACATTTTAAATATATGCTACTGAACAAACAGCACTTATCTCTGGTCCTCAAATTTCTGCATCGCTCACCACCCTTTGATATCATTAATATCTGAACCTGTATTCTGACTCCTAAATCAAAAAGTAAAGATTTAAGATGTAGTAGTTGAGTTTTCATAAAGGATGAATGACCTCTACAAGAAGAGAAGTAAAATCAGTAGTATTTCAAGGAATTTTAGCTATTCTAGTTACCAAATTCTTTCAAAGATTTCTAATCATTACTTCAATTGATAACCACTCCCCCAGTATTTCCAGTCCAGAAAGGGTTCTTAAATTAAATAGCAGACTAAAGGATAACTTTAGTTCTAAAGTTAAGTTCTAAAAGTTTATTTGTATTTCTAGCCCCATCACAAAACCTGATGATGAATATTGCATCTTGGAGGCAGGTGTCTCAGAGTAAGAATTTTAAGATTTGAAATTGTTATGTTAAATTATCCATTATGCAGGTATAGTCAAGTCACTGAACCTAATAAACAGTAAGAGTGTTATCAGTGTAATTGGCAGCATTTGAGTTTGTGCTAAATGTGTGGAAGAATAATCCTGCAAATTTCACATTCAATCTTCTTATGTGATTTGATGATATAATATAGGCCTAATATATTGATGATATAATAGGCCAGTGGATGAGGTTTTTCTAGTCCATGTGTTTCGTTAAGCCTCCATAAACAACTCTCCACAACTCACTTTTACTGAATCTCTTTTGCTAAAATAAAGTCAGGAATTTGATATTAATGTTGATGCTGAAACTCAATGATTTCAATCCATAAGTTCTGATAATTCTATGCTAACTTTTTTTTTAATTAATGCTACAGAAAGTGTACTAGGACGCTATTGAAACTAATGTAAAAACAAAACATAAAACTATGACTCGGATCTAAAGTAAAACAGCAATTCTCAATGATTTAGCTTTAGGGTCTTATTGGTAATGTT
This sequence comes from Uropsilus gracilis, assembly GCA_004024945.1. Lineage (NCBI taxonomy): Eukaryota > Metazoa > Chordata > Mammalia > Eulipotyphla > Talpidae > Uropsilus > Uropsilus gracilis. The sequence continues at coordinate 289,828 of PVHY01000097.1, read as the reverse complement.
TAATCTGACATCATTTCAGTAAAATAATCTCAAATTATTAGCATACAACATTTCAAAACAAGATTTTCATCACTCAATAAATAAGGTTTATAATGTTAAAAATTTACTTTGTAATATTAAAATCTATAATGTCAACAACTTTAATTTATCTATAACTCTATTGCCAATCAAGTTATAATGTTAGGGGCTGTGGCCCCCAGTACTGGTGTTGATGTATGAAAATAGCTATTGCTAGCATTGATGGGTGGAGATTTGGAGAAGGGAAGTTAAGAGGATTGGGATAAAAGAGGATTAAAGGATCAGGGAGGGGACAGAGATAAAGACAAGTGAAAGAGACAGAACAGAACAGGGAGAACAGGAGAGAAGAGAACGGAAGAGGACAGAGAGGAGAAATGGAGAAGTAAGGAGCAGAGAGGAGCAGCAGGGAGGCTGGAGGCCTCAGAGCTGCTGCTGCCATGAGGGGCAGCAGGGAGGGAAGGAAGCCAAGCTATGAGCTTCCATCTCCATGCCCAGCCCGGGCCAGTGAGGAGCCAGGGGAAGCATGTTGGAGAAACTTGTGCCCTGTGTGAGCTGTCTTGGAGAACTGAGGAGAGGTTGCTGTGTTGCCATTTTCAACGTGAGATGTCTGAAGCACTTGCTGTGTTGCTGTACTGAGTTTTTCTGTGCCGGGGCCACTGTGGAGCTGGAGCTGATGGAATGCCGGAGCTGTGCCTTTTGGAGAATTGAGGACGCCATCCTGTTCTTCCTCGTTGAATTTGAATCTCCTGCTTTTAGAGAAGGATCGACGATGCCATCTTGGCTTCTTCTGGCTTGCAGTGAGTGCAGCCGTGTCTTTGAAGAAGGAGCAGCGGCGCCACCTTAACTCCTTCATCCGGCTCAAGGTGGGGCAGTCGCCAATTTGTGGACACACATGGCTGCTGAAGCCATGTGCGCTTTGGACTAGAGACTGGACTGTGTGGTAAGATTACTAAAGGGGTTCCCAGTACCCCTCTGTGACTCTTTTCCAATTTGTCTTTTAATAGGTAAATTTGTTTTGCCTCCCTCTTAAAGTTTATGTGATCTTGCGCTGGCCGGGAAGAACCTGGTGTGTGGCTGGCTTTAAAGGGGCCAGCAGCTACCCTTTGTAGGTTTGGGTAAGCACCCCGTTTTGTCTGTTTTCCTTACCTGATATCAATAACATAGTATATTACACAATGAATATATTAAATAGTATCTTTTATGCTTGAATATATAAAAGTGAAGCAAATACTGACATTCAGAACTAGAAAATCCAAGAGGATCATATGAATTGGTTATTTTCTTTTTCTTTCCAGTTAGTCTTTGGTTCATTTTCATCATGAAGACACTATTTTGATTCTTTCTTTGGTCTAATATGAGTTCATAGTTTTCTAGTCTTAGTTTTTCAATATCTTATTGATTGAACTTTAAACACGCTGAATCTCTTATATTCTTAAATATTTTTTCTATTCACTAATTTTATTTCTCATTCATTTGTTTTGATGAGATATGCTATATCTGATAGCCCTTCTGAATGCTGCATATTCTTCTACTTTAGATTTCCCTATTTTAAGAATCAACTTTTCTAGTTACTTTTAATATTAAGAATGTAGCACTGTTCTTTGATTGATTGATTGATTGGTTGGTTGGTTTTTAGCATTCTGTAGATACCAATAACTGATGTTTTACTTCCGTAGTCAGCAAGATGGAACATTCAAGTATATGTTGTCATGTAAGTTCTTAATTTCCTCCCTTAGTCCTTTACCTTCCTTTATTTATATTCCTTTATAATTTATTCCATTTCCACTTAGTTTTTTCAATCAAATTTATTTATTTGAAAACTGAGGTGATGTTGTTTACAATACTGTATGTTATTAGAAATAAGGGTCACATACTTCACATGTACATTACCTTATTTTTTAAAATTTACTTACAAACTAATAAATTAAAATGTATAGATTTATTAGCAGCTCTGTTTGCTTCAATATTACACACACAAACATATATATATATATAATTTCCATCTTTTATTTTCCTTTTCTTTAACACTTTAGTTATTTCAAGATTTTTTTTTGTTTTCTCATATTCCCCCTTTTTTATTCCTTTGAGTCAAATAATGACTCCCCTTAAGGATAATAAACATAAAGGAAAGTTAGTTATAAAAACAAGTCAAGGAAAATGAGAGGTGTATAATTTAAGTGAATTTACTCTAAAAGAAGAACATTTAAACATTAACTTAAATACCTTGATGTTACTTAGAATTTTCCTTATGAATTTCCACCAAATTTTATTTTCCTTTGTAAATGAAAATTATTTATCATTAAAAACTACAGTTCATGACAGATTGTTTAAATTACTATTCATGTTTTCTCCTTATCTGTACTACCATGATTTTGTTTTACTTGAATTACGTTGAAAACATAAGTTAAAAAGTAACAGGCTAAAATTTGTATTTGTTTACCATATTCTGGAATCAGCAATAAAAATAATGTCTATATGAATTATCTACTTGATTATTTCTGAAAATCCCTTTTGATGTTGGGACCTTCTTTTGCTATAAAACTGAAAAAAATTACTAAGAAATTGAGTTTTAAAGCAATCTGCAGAATAAGTCAATAAAAATTACACCTGAAATTATATGAGCTTAATTGTTGGGGGGTAGGGCTAGGGCCTTGTGCTCTTGGTCTGCAGTTCTGAGCCACTTTTGTTCTTGCCCCCCCCCTCCCTTGGCAACAGAGGCTTGGTCAACAGGGATATAAAGTTTTCTCATTGTGATCTTAAAGCTAGAACACTGAACTCAGCAGAATCTGATCAGGGGTGTATTCTTCCTGTTACTGTTACGACCACTAAGGTCTCAAAGAAGTGAACATATCCTCTACTCTCCTTTGCTCTGTGCTCCAGATTGTATAAATAAACAAGCTGTTGCAGGATTAGGCTTCTCTGCTTGCCAGTACACTGGGTGCTGATAGCCCACCTGGTCCCTACTTTCATATCTGTTTCTGTCTTTCTTTAATCTACTGTCCTCCCTCATTTTGCATTCTACTCAGCTGGTCCATGGCACTCAATATTTCCATTACTTGATTTTTTTCTAAGGTAATCAGTTTGTGCATCAAAATGAACATTTTTACCAGCTATGAACAAGTTCCCCTCATGATTAAAAGCTTCTAAGTCTGATCAGCACTATTTGGTACAACTTTAAATTATATGCCATTTATTTAGCAGTTACTGTGTAATTAGTGTGTCTTAATTTGAACATTAAAAATGTATTGAGTGCTGCATGTGGCATTTATAATTACAAGATCAATTTGTGGTTGACTGATTTTGTTGCTAAGATTTTGGTATCTGTAATATTTATATATGCTCTGCCATAATTGCCACAGTAGAGGACTTTGTTAAGGAGTACTTCAGTAAAAACAAATCATTTATACTTCATGGTGAATTCATATTGAAACACATGAAGTACTAAATCCATGAAAGAACCAATAATGAACAGAAAGAAGCCATTATATAACTCTGGTGTATGTGTGTTGGGTGTGCATACAACATAGACACAA
>PVHY01000097.1:163083-286177 GCA_004024945.1 Uropsilus gracilis | reverse complement strand
CAGAATATCCCTTTATTCAAAAATTTTTGCGTTAGCAACAATATTTACCCTCATGGTCTCAGTAAGTATTCATGTTATTTTAACTTGAAACTGGCACAAACTTGTCCTTCTCCCAGAATCATACATGCGCGTGATTGTCTAGGTAGATTTTGTCATGAGAAAGCATGCTTAGCCTCTGACTAAAATTGATATACTGACTTTCCAGGAAAAGAAAATAAAAGTTTCAGAATGCCATTACTTTGACTTGCTGACACTAAAGAGCTATTTAAGTAGCATACATTCGAAGAGCAATAGTCTGCTATAAGAAAGCATAATTGGGTAGGTAGTGTGGTGTGCAGAATTTTGCATGAATGGCCCTGTACATTTTTTCCTGTTTAATCAAAACAAGAAATACCCCCAAAGATGCATCAAAAATTACAGCTTCAGCAAAGATGGTATAGTCTGTTTGAAATTTTAATTGATGCACAATTATCAAATTGCACATTAAAGAAGAAAAGTATGACAGAACAAACACAAGAATGGCATAAAAGTAATATTTAGCTGTAGCGCTTGAGAACAGAATATAAACAGTTAAAATGTCAATAAAACATGGCAATAAAATATCAAAAAATATTTGTATTTACCTTCAGAAATGTATTTGAAAAAATAATATATAATTTCTGGAAATTAGTGTTAAATATAATTTTCAGAAATTAGTTTATTCATTCACAGTGTCACTTTAGAAATTTAGTTTACATTCTTTGTATTAAAATATTAACATAATTAATATAATATGTGATTTAGAAAAAAGTAAAATGGGGGAAGATATTAAAATATATATAAATTTCAAACAGCATAAGGCGTACACATTTATGCCATGATCAGTTACTTTTGCAGAGAAGTATTTTACTTAGATTCACTCATTTATTAAAGAGATGTTGATTAACCAAGGAAATGGCCGTTTTACTTTCCTTCTTAATATTTTTTAATGTGGACACGTCGCAATAGACTAATCCTATTTCTAGTTCCAAATGAAAGAGGAATGAAAAGCACAGGAGAAAGTGATAGATAGGAATGAAAGGAAAGAGGGAGAAAATGCTGGGGGGTGAAAGGGGGGGTGGAGGCAAATTTCAAAAAAGACAAATATAAGTGCTGATAGTACAGGATAAAGAACTTCAGTGATTATTCTGCCAGTTACACTAAGTGGAACAGACTTTCTGTACCAAGAATGAAGAATGAAACAAAAATATTTAGAGAAATAAAGTGAAAAAAAAATGGTTAAATAACTGGTTCCCAGTAAGTCCTGAGTTGTATCCTTTCTCTAGGTTCTCAAACATACTAATTTTTTTCACCTTAAGCTAGTTCAGTGTTCTCTAACTTGTAATGATTTTTTTGTGTTTTATGAAATATATTTTTTATGAAATTGGATAAACGAACTTGATAATTATAGAAAAAATTAAAGTGTAATTTTTGAATAAAGACAAACAAAATGACGAACACAGTGATAACTAAATTTTAACTTGTTATTAGAGTTTAGATAATAACTCTTAGATAATATAATAATAGATAATATAGATAATATATAGATAATAAATATAGATAATAAATAGATAATATAATAATAATAGGCATGTACATATTTATATTTAAAAAAAGAAATTATCTAGGGAGGAAAACCAAAGATAGAAATTTCTAGCTAAGGCAATAAATTCTAACAGGTAGCTCAGTATCACTATAATAAAATGTTTATAGCTTATAATGTTTACCTGTCATTGACTACATAATACCTTTGTAAGAAGAATAACTATTGCAAAATTAGGCTTGCCAGAACCTGAATCAGTAAGATTCAGAATTTTTCAATATATTTTTATGATTGCATTGACTTCCAATTTAAATCTATTATTTCTATCTACATTTGTTTATATAAATGGTCTGGCAATGAATGTGATTTTGATTAATGAATGCTCAGGTTTCTGTTAAAAGTCCTTGTTAATAGTACATTTTCAATATGAAGGCATATTGAAAATGAGCATCAATAGTCTTTTGGTCAACAACTCAACTTACAAATTAATATTCCTTCCCTCAAGATGTACGGATAAGCACAACTGTCAGATGAGCACCAGTATAACAGTACAACACCTGCCATCAGTAACTGAAGAGCAATGAAAAGATGCACATGCAGTTTAAAGGAAATAGAGTTTTACCTGTAATGGAGAAAACAATAAACCATTGACTGGCAATGATTACAATTCATCAGAGAAGCAATCAGAATACCTCTTTTATTTTTGCTACATTTTTAAGCTTGGTTGAATAGATAAGAAATAGGACACCTAATTTAATCTGTGTGCTTCCTTTCAGCTTTGTGGAAGAAAAGCAGTCTAAACGCAAAATGCTATTATTTATATTATTTCTATAATTTATAAGGAAAGTTGCAATTTACTTCCATATCTGTTATTCTTTTTTACTCTCCACATTAATATCAGCTATTTAGGTTGGATTTATAAAATGTAGTACAGTATTAATTAATCATTATATGAATCTAGAAATACTGTAACTTTCATTATTACTTTTGTTTATCTTGTATTAATCACTTTGTTGTTTACATATGTAAGCATCCACCTAGGTTTTCCCTCTATCCCATCACCCAAGAGCCCTGCTCTCAATCTTCCTGTGGTCCTCATTTCTCCATTTTCTCCTTCCCCAATCCCATTCCTAGTAACTTGCCCCAGCTCCACTATCAGCTTATTTTGTTTTCTCCCCCTCTTGACCTTTTGTTTGTTATTTATATATTCCAACTACAGATGACATCATATGGTTTCTGTCTTTTTCATTCTTACTTATTTCTGCTAATATGATTCCCTCTAGTTCCATCCATGTAATCACAAATGCTTCATATTTGTCTGTTGTAACTGAAAATGATACTCCAGTGTATACATATGCTGCATCTTTTTCAATCATTCATAAATTTGGGAACATTTTAATTGTTTTCATATCTTGGCAATTGTAAATAGCACTACAGTAAACATCCAAGTACAAAAATTATTTTTTCCATTATTTGATTTTTTATAATTTTATTTTTAAATAGATTGTACGTATATATATATAATTTTTCTTGTGCCCTTTCGATTAATTTTAACTTTTAAACAATTACCTGAAATTGATGTTCTACACTGCCTAGTCTCATGCTTCCTTTGAAAACAATTCATCTTGTCAAAATATATTTTAAGATGAACGTTATAGTCAACCAATGTAACTAACATTGTATCAAATGTATAAATATTTCTCTCCTATATCACTATTTCTATAAGTGTGAGTATTACTGATTACTAAGCCTACCTTCTTTTTCATTTGTGATTCTCCCCTCAAAAAATTATAACAAGTTTTCAACTGTTAGTAGAGATGACACAACTGAATATTTGCAACATGCTTCTACTTCTTTCTTTTCATTGTAAAATTAAGGACATTAAAATTTGAGAATTGCACAACTATAAAACATATTCAGGATTATATGTGTTCTCTTGCAGTAGAAAAGATGCAATTTACTACCATATATCTGCTATTATTATTTTATTCTCCATATCCATTTCAGTTATTTGGTTTCAGTTTATAAAATGCAGCACAGGATTACTTACTTACTTCTCTGTAAATTGCAGTTCTCTACTATAACAAAATACAAATTGAAATGGGGGACTGGGATGGGTGCTATGTAATGCAGCAAAAGAAATACATAGCCAAATAGAACTTTATATTTTTGTGAAATTAGTCATTTTAAATGGACATGAAATCATACCTTATCATTTCCTTGAATATCAATAATTACATTATAAGCATATTTGTAAAGTATATTGACATTAAATATATTTGTAATTTTTAATCAAATTTATATCAGTCTTTACTCATCATTCTCAAATTTACAGCATATTATTGTTTGAAAATTCTTATTCAATAGATAGAATTATACAAGAGGAACCCAAGTTGGAAAATAACCTCATATTATAAATAAGAACTGTCAACAATTTATTTTAAAAGCTATAGTATATCTTATGTTTTCTAAAGTGTGAATGAAAGAAATACTGAGGAAAATTAGAATTTGTTTAAGAACTCATTAAAAAAATCCAGCAGATCAGCAAAAAAATGAAAATGATGGAATAACCAACTTAAAATTTTTCATAAAAGTCTAGGTTGAGGAAATTGTTGGGATGACTTCAAATTAAGCTTAATATTCTCAATGCATAAATTATTTTCATGCAGTCAACATATTGGTAAAGCTAAACTCTGGTAAAAAGTAATTTAAAAAATCAATCTAAATTATGGGTGTTAAACTTTCTTAAACATTACCAAATGCAATTGTGCAATATATTACAAATGAGTGAATTCATCTCAAAAAGGTAAGGATACATTACTCATTCTTATACAATTTAATTGATACATGGGTCTTTCACAAAAGAAAGCAATATATATTATAGGGAAAAACAGATTAATGATGTTATCTGGAAATCAAAGTATACATATTTTTACAACAGAGTAAGTTGAACTTCATGTTCAACTTATTAAAAATTAAAATTGAGGACTCAGATAAATAAATTCTCTAATTTTCTAAGGACAATTTCTACATATACATTTAATTAGTACATAATTATTTAGTAATTTTACAATAAGTAATTCATTTTAGGGAAATTATTACTAAGTATACATGAAGATTTAAATACAAAATATAAAATTGCTCAGAGCATTCTTAAATAATGCAAATAAAGTTTAATCAAATACTGAATATTTAACTAATGATGCTTAAAAGTAATTAACTTATTTAATTAATATGTACAATAAGATATATCAACTTTAGATGCATTAGGCTTCCATGTCTGTGAGACAAAGAGCTACCATAATCTACACACATAAACACTAAGATAAATTATGCATATATACATAACTATATAAAGAAGATCTATAAACCACAATAGATTTTCAAATAGAATTATAATTTCAAAAATGCAAAAGAACATATGATAATTAGAATGGTCTTGCAATTGAAAAAAAATTGTGATTTTACAGTTATTTTATTTTGAATTAATTTTATAGTAAGCTTTGTTAAGAGTGACTTACATAAAAACAAAACAAAAAAAAACTCAAGTTCATTTTATATGAAATATAAATAATCAAAGACATTCATTTTACATTGTTGCTGGAGATATCATAAAAATCTCTTCAATGAACAATCTTCTTTATGTCACAAGTAACTTTAAAAATGCATTAAGAACATGGTAAGCACATTTGTTGATCATTATGGGTTTCCTTGATATGACTGTTGACTATGCTTTGATAAGTATTACTATAAATTAGTGATACATAATAGAATATATAATGTACTTTAGTTCCTTTATTGTGAGAAGTAAGCATTAAGATTTGATTAGGTATGTAAAGATTTTATTAAAGAAAATATCTATGTCAGGGAAAATAAGGGGGCTTGTATCAAATTGGAAAGTCAATGCAGTTCTGACCCTGATTTTAAGAGGGAGAAAAAGGTCAAATAAAATCATTTTAGAGGATTGTATAACCTAAGACCGATTTGGTAAGAACATTGAGAAATCTTCAAACCTACATTGACCATTACAGAAATTTATTTATACTATATGTAAATCTTACTGAGCATACAATCAGTAAGTTCATGCGATATGTGTGACTGCAAAAATGGGATAATGTATATGTAAATATGAAGTAGCAAGGTTATCCATTAATAATATAATCTTACTGCTGCAATCACTCAATATATAGTTAAAAATAATTTTAATTTCTTGATTCAATTTATCCCATATTTATTTCCATTTACTTTTGTGTTCTTAATTTCATAATTAGTTCTTTTAATTAGCATGTAGTGAAAAATATAAATTCATAAAATACTGTATGCATAAGACATAAAATGCACAATTATATATGGCAAAATTTTATGTATACACATGTATTCTCCTTCTACATTTAAGTGTTCTACCTGAAATCTTGTAAAAGCAATGTACCATTACATTATATGTGACTAATTTAAGTTTCAGGAAATCAGAGCTTAATTATATGTTGTGTAAAATTCAAATAACATAAAATGGTTATCTCCAAACTTTAGAAATTTTAAGTTTATAGTAGAAGTAATGCGTATAAATAACAATTGCATAAACATTTGGAGATAGGGTCAGATTCAGATATGTAATAGTAGACTACACAGAGAATTTTGAAAATGCTATATGAGACAAAAATAGTGGCACACAATTTCACACAAGTTGCAGTTTTCTATATATTCTTCTCCTAGCCTTAATGTTTCTTTTGGAAGAAATGTAAATATTTCAATAAATCAGATTTTTTAACACAGTTATTTCATAGTATTATATTGGAAAACAGCTGCATCAGTATTTTCTTTCTGTACATTTCCTTAGTCTTTAAAATAACAGAAAAATTTTGAGCAAGCTTATTATCAACTGCATTATCTTGTTTAAATTATTTGCCATTGATACTATTTTATTGATTTCTAAAAATTTGAGAGTACCAGGGCAAAGAAGGTGGACAGAAAAGGAGAGAGCTACAGTGGAGTAATTGGTGTTGGAAAAGAGGAATCTATATCTAAAGAGGTGGAAACCTATACCTCTGAATTGTATACAGTATTGCAATCAATGTTACCTCAACAACAACAACAAATTTCTCATAACTATTAAATAGACATAAAATATGTCTATTTAAAATCACTGAATGATTTTGATTGCTTTGTACAATCCTCTGCAATTTGTAGGCAGCAAGTCAGAAAATGGCTTGTGGTAACTGCGATTTGATAATTTTTTTATCACCTTTGATAAAATAAAAAAGGTTAGTCCATTCAAAGTGGCTTGCCAGGGATAATTGTTATTAATATGAAATGTTTTCAGCATGCTCAGCATATGCAAACTAGTTGTCATTTTCAAACTAGTACATATTTTCAGAGTGTTTAAATATGTCTGATTATGGCAGCATGCAAATCTAAAAACTACCCAAATTAGAGTAAATACCAATTAATTTTGAATTATGCATATTAAAATCTGAATCTATACTCTATTTTCATATAACTAAAGTTTATTTCTTTTTTGTAGGCTACCATTCTTATGTAGGCACTAAATACAAAAAAATATTTATTATAAAATGTCCGATTTCACTGGTAAAAGTTGTCACTGTCTCAAAATTATCATATTTCATTATTTATGTCAATGTTTTCTTAAACCTTTTTTTTATTGACCTGAGTAATTTTCCATTTTATCCAGTGCATTAAGAAGCCAAACTAACTACAGCATATGGTTGCCAGGATACATGACAGACACTCACTAATGAAAGTGTAAATGTAACAGCTTGATTTGTCATCAAAATGGAGAAATCTTAAGGGAAAAGTGATTTGATGAGTGGTAACTGAAATTTTCAGAAATGATTTTCTTGTGAGTTAAAACAAAATTTATATCAAATTGATACTATATTTTGTGTATATGTCTTCTGATATATAGTTTTATAGATCTAATGTAAAGGTTACAAGATAAGAATTAACAATTTATAATGATATGTGGTTATAAGTTAACATATTTGGGCCCCGCAGATATCTGAAAAGGTATGAACCTCTACTTCTGAATCATATAATCTTTTGTAAACCAGTGTCAACTCACTAAAAAAGGTTGCATTTCCTATGCTGAATGAACTGATAATGAAATCTTATTTCCAGTAGTAGCTTGTCAGACTACTTTATAGCCTTAATAGTTTAGTAACAATTGATTTATTATTTGTAATTAATAAAATTATCTTTATACAATTTCCAGAAGGATCTGAAATTATTATCACTGAATTTTCCACATGCTAATTCTGCATTATATCTGAAAGAGACATTACCTAAAACAATTACAATGAGTGTCATATGTATTTATATTTCAACTTTGTGATCCTTTGACAATGCTATTTGAAATGGCAGCTAATTAGGATTCTCTGGGAGGTGGAGTTCACTGTAGTCTGAAAAGACATTCAAACACGGGCCTATTTTCTATATAAATGAAGTATTTTTAACAAATTCTAAATTATTTTCATGTCATTGGCACCATACTACAAAATATGTAAGAAATTAAAATATGAAATTTATACTTTTCAATACAGCTTGATTCATTTTGCTTCATAAAATACTCCCATGAAAATATATAGTGATTTTTTTACACCTATTCATTTTAATGAAATGAAAGTGGTCAAAAATTGCTAATAAAGAGGGCTAAAAATGAAGGGATAAAAGAGATTCATTTTTTTTATATTTTAAGAGACAATTAAAATGTAGAGAAATAAAATGACTGAACCATTTCTTGTTTAATATTTGTACATTCTGAAAATTAAAATTTTTAAGTGATGCATCTTATAATACTTTCAAAAATTGCAAATATGTAATTCCTATTTTAAAAATACAAAAACTATGAAAGGAATTTCAATTTTTAAGGGGAATTTCTGTGTCAAAAGTTTGCATGGCATATTCAATTGAAGATATTAATTTCTATACTATAAATGCTGACATATAACCCTTAAACATTCATGTCAATGACAGATATTTATTTTACCTTACCACTGCAAGCTATAGCAAGCAAAATTTTAATTATGGTTAGTCATTTCCTTCCCTTTATCCTGAAGTACTCCTATTTAACCATGACACCATCGATACATATATTTTCACCAATGCAAGATGGAAAATGCTAAAATCAAACTGAAAACATCATTGATTTTTCTAGTTCTGTGCATATAAAATTATACCAAATGGAAGACAAATAGTCTCTGATTTCTAGTTATATATAGTTTCTTTATATATATATATATCATATATATAATATATGATACATATAATATGTATTAACATATATTATATATAATATATGTTACATATATATATTTGACAACACTGTAATCACCGGGGGTCACCCACCACCTACTCTCCCTGGCTGCTCCAGCTGGTCCCCCCACAGTAGTATTTTCATTTGGTTGTCCATATATTAGTGAAACAAATTGGTTTCTAGCTTTTTCTTTCTGACACACCCTAGTTTCTGATTTAATTATTTAAAGATGTATGCCTGTATTATCAGTAGTTTTAAATGTGGCTTTAATGTGAAGTCAGAGTTGAGAATCACTGTTACAAAGTAGGAAAAGATATAGTAAAAACCTTGCAATATGAACATATGTAAATTTTTTGATGATTATAATGTTAAATGTACTTAAATAATATTAACAAATATACCATAATATAGGAAATGACTACATTTATGTTTCTATAAAACTATCTCATCTCTTTATTTATTTTATTATACCTTAGTAACTAGGAATATTTTATTTAATCAAATAAATCACAGTTAACTAGTCTTATGTAATTAACTTTGTTCAAGAACATGCATCTTTTCCCACATTTGCTTTTAGTCATATTTTGAATAACTGAACTTAATTGTTTTATTTTATTTCCATCTCTACATATATTGGTTTAGTTATTTGTATATCTAGCATATAATTTATTCTTAGTTGTTTCTTCAATTTAGATTTTTGTGAAATAACATTCTAGGTTTACTTTGATTCTAATCAAAATGTTGTCAACTTCCCTTTACAATTTACATTAATGCTACTTTGAAACACAAATTTAAACAGAATGTTGTCTATTTGGAGTAACTACTTTTTTTTTTAGCCCGTTCATGTGCTCACAAATCTTTTTTTTCACTTAAATTCTATAAATCCAGTCACATGAAGCTTATCACACTTTTTCTGATAAATTATAGTTCATTTCAAATTCTATCACAAGTTCATATTTCCACTAATACACTTTTTAACTTTGTACATTGTAACTTTATTTACTATTTCTCCTCATGGGTTATTAACTATAAATTTGTCTTTTTCATTATCAAAAAATATAGTCTGTTACAAAATAATTGCAAATTAAGTATATATGTATATATGAGTCTTCTGGGTATTGCTGTTTTGATGATTTTTTTTGACCTTACATCAATAGCAGATTTTGTTGAATTTATCCCTAAATATTTACAATTTATTGAAGAGAAGGAATACAATGACATTTTTTCAATATTTTGGTTTAATGTCACCTTTTTATTTAAGTAACACTGATTTATAATACCCCATATGATTTAGGAACATAGGTTTGCACTTCTTCAGATGTATATTATTACACCAAAGCTACTATCTAGGTATCAATGATCTCCCACAATAGACTGTCAGGACCTTTCCACTCTTGCATGCCACTGTTCAGAAATTATACTTTTAAATAATTATAAAAGCTATAATAAAATAGTGAAGATTTGAATAAATATACAATTTTAGGTCCTTATCTGAGATGAAAGTAATTTAGTCAAAGATTTTGAGAGTAGAAATAATCATCTGATTTACATTTCAAGATAACAGCCAAGTTATAGGAGCAACCCAAATATCCCAAAATAGATAAAAAGATTAAAAAGTTTTGGTATATATTTAAACAGTAGAATATTACTTCGTAATCAAACAACAAAAAAACAAAATCTCATGCCATTTACAGCAATATGGATGGAGCTGGAAGGGATTACACTAGCTGAAGTCAGAAAGATATAAATATGTTTTCACTTATATGTGCAATATAGAGAAGTTAAACAGAGTCAAGAAAATGTCAAAATTAACAATCTGACCTTGGACCTGAGACATCTAGCAAGTAGAGTGCTAGGGGAGGGTCAAAAAATGGGAATAAGACAATGAAGTATGGAGATGTTTTGTGGTGGGAAACTATGGGGACTAAAAGTAAGAAGATACTACTACTACTACTACTACTACTACTATTACTACTACTACCAATAATTTCACAAAATAGAATAAATTTAAGACAAGTATTGAGAACAATCTTCTCATAACTCCTAACAATGGGGCAAATGAATTAAAGAGAGTTAAGAGAGAGGTATGGAAACCGTGGAGTCTAACAATTTTTTTATATTCTAATAAAATTATGAATTACCCTCATGTTGGCAGAAAAAGGATTTTCCCTTTGTATGTTTGTTTTGTATCAAACAAGTAGAAATCTTAGATTACCATTTATGATTTTTTTTATTTGCTAGGTGTTTAAATAACTGTAATTTTCAACATTTGTTCATTACTTACTCATCCTCCACAAACAATGCAATGGTAAGACACTCTCACATTAGTCCTACTCCCCTCTTTCACCCACCCTCTGCATGTTAATCACTGTTTTAAAAGTTTAGAAGAAAACATTTGTGATATATTCCCAGATATCAGCAGATTTAAGCAAAAAAAAAAATGTATTTGTGGACTCAAGCATAATGAATGGTAAAGGAAAAAAAGCAGATGTTAACAAACAGAAGCACATTAAACTAAGATGTTTTGTACACTGAAAGAAACCACCACACAAATGAAAAAATAGAGAAAGAAAAGAAGGAAGGAAGGAAGGAAGGAAGGAAGGAAGGAAGGAAGGAAGGAAGGAAGGAAGGAAGGAAGGAAGGAAGGAAGGAAGGAAGGAAGGAAGGAAGGAAGGAAGGAAGGAAGGAAGGAAGGAAGGAAGATTACAGATTGAGAGAAGACATTTGTATATTACCTACCCAATAAGGTTTTTTGTTTGGGTGTTTGTTTTTGGTTTTGTTTTTCCTAAAATACCTAAATAGGCATTTCCAAAATAGAAAAAAATAAGACTCTTTAGCACATCAATGATGGTCAAAACCATTTATCAGAGAAAGACAAATGTATTCACACTGGGGAATCATCACATCTTTGGAAAAGTGGCTTATGGGTAATTTCAAAAAGATTGGGAACAAGTTTTGTGAGTGCTTAGGGACTAAAGATACATTTGTTCACTGCTGGTGAGAATGTTTATAGCTATAACCTCTGTGGAAAATCAAGATTTCCTTGAAAAACTAAAAGTGAAAATAACACATGATTCAGCAATATTGCTTTCAGATATCTGAAAAATTGTGAAAACAACATGGAAAAATGTATGCACATCTATTTTCATTGCAAAATTATTTACATTAATCTAGACATGGAATCAAATTAGTCATTGACAAAATGCTGGGGGGGTGGATTATGGTATTTACACTCTGGAATACTAAAGAATAGCTATTTAAAAGTTGAAATGCTATCTTTGGGGACAATATGAATGAATGGCTCTTGAGGTCAATATCCTAAGTGAAATAAGTCAAAAAGTGGAAGAAAATTACTGGTTTCCCTCATTAGTGTAATATAAATAAGTTGCAACACACAAAGTAAATAAGGTGTTTAGCAGTGGACTGGAATGGGTGGGAACTACAGGATGAGGAGATGAGAAAGACATCTGTTAGGGTTTTAGTGCTGGAGTTTTGCTGGGAAGCAAGTAAAGCATGTTCACAAGTTGTGCTTTAACTTTGTACTTTTAGACATACTTTTTTATATGAATGGTAAATCAATAAAAAATATTGATGAGGGGAAATGGCAACAAGGAAACAAAAAGTTTCCCCTTTCAATAACCTTTTCAGTATTCAACTACCAATAGAAATGTATCTAAATTTAAATTTAAAATAGGATACTATGCATACTAACAGCACCTGCTTTTCAACTAAGGTCATATTTTAGTAATACTTCCATATCAAAGAAGAATGATTTAATTTCTGACTGATTTATTTAAAGGATTGCATATTATTCTAATTAAAAACTACACCATAATTAATTTATTTACCATTAGTTAGATTTTTTAACAGATTGATAATATTGTAAATGATGCTATTATAATTATCCTTTTTTCATGCTATGGTAAATAATGTACCTTTCTAAATATTTATAGATTTCTACTGTAACTGGTACATTAACTAAATGTGCTTTCTATATTTGACTTTCAAAATGATGAATTTTGAAACTGACTTTCTAAAGTGACTTTGAAACTATGTGCTCCACTTTATAAAGGCAAGTGAAAGAATACTGTGATTATCACACCATAAAAAACATTGTTTCAACAAATATATGCAAATTAATTTCAGTTAATGGCTAATGTCTAAAATAAATTTATAATTTTGTTTCACATATTTGATGAGTGAGAAATAATATTTTCTTATATTTGTAAGGATATTGAACTTTAATTTTATAATTTTGTTGCCACAATTTTTAATGTCTTGACATTTTTCTTTCAGTTATATCTAATGTGTTTATATAAAATAAAAATATAAAAAAAAGACCTGGACTTATCTCAATTATTTTTGATCCCTAAAATTTAGGGGTATATTTAAAAAATATTCCAGTTCAATTTATTTCTATTATTTTTCTGGCTTCATTTACATTTTCCTCAATGTTTCTTATTATAACAGTATTTTAAAATGTTACCATCTTAATTCTGGTACTTTTATGTTTCCAGAGAACTAAATATTTTTTCAAAAACTCCATTACTAAATGTGTTTATGTCAGTATTTGGTTTCTCTATGTTGTTTCATTTAGTAACACATGTGGTTGGTATATAAATTTAACTTTAAATAACTAGAAATTTAGTATAGCTTTAATAACTTATAATGGTAATTTTTATTGAATTATTTTGCTTAATTTACTTGACTTTTTCTGTGTGTTAATATTCCAAGTGAAAAAAAAGCAGGTGATATGAAATGGGAAAAATATATAGATTGATTTGTGAGTGCATTCTAAACTTTATGGGTCAAAAATCCATAAAGAACAAAGTGTTTTCAGGTTATTCTGAGATACATCAGTGCTTTTAAAATGAAGACATTTTCTGTTGTATACAAACTTGGTCAAAGTTGCAACTAAGAAGGAAAGAGGCTGTAAAAAAAATAAAAAGTCAGACAAAGGCCTGTTGAACCTCATGTAGGTAGGGACAGTATTTTATAAATGGGAAGTCAATTCATAACAAAAAAAGCATAATAGATACTAGCTTTTGTGTTTGGTAGAATTCACATTTAGCAAAAGACTTCAACTTAGATAGTACTGTTCAAATAAAGCAAATGTAATTCCAACTGAGTGCCCCTACTGCTCTGTCTCTCCAACCTCATCTTTCAAAACAACTATATACATTGTGTTTCTTCCAAGATATTATTTGCTTCGTTTCTATTACACTGAAATACTTAGTACTACAATGAAATTTTAATCTCTCAGTGTTGGGTTTCTCCAAAATAATCCCATTGACATTATATTCTGCATATAATGGTGCTGGCACCATCCCTAATTTCTTATTAACTGTTTTTTCTCCTGTTTGTTGATTCATTAGGATGGGGATGGGGTGGGTGATTGATTGTATTTTGCCTCAGACTTTACTGCTATCATCAAGTTTAAAACAAATTTAATATGATTATGACATTTAATTTTTTACCTCATTTGATCAAACATTTTACTTTCCTACTAAGCACATATTTTAAACATTAAATGAATGACAATTAAACATATATTGGAGAGAAGAGGAGGGAAGATGGCAGATCAACAAGATCCTGGAGTCATTGTTTCCCATAGGTCATTAAGGATAGGCATCTCAAGCAGCAGCCAGGTCTGGAATCTTGCTGGGGATGTGACTAGCAGTCTTAGCAAGGAGAAATGCCCAAAACCTTCAGAAAGTGTAGGAAGGACTGAGAAGACATAAATTGGATAAGAAAAAATAAGCACCAGTTCCTAATGAAGAATAATCATTCCCTCCTCCCACCAGTCTCCCACGACCCTAGATGAGGGAGAACTTAAAAGAGAAACAAGGGTTTGTTTTTTTGTTTTTGTTTTTTTTTTTTTTGCTGATTATTATTTAAAAACCTGAAGAAAAAAGCTCCTAGGGGTTCTGACATTATTATGTCCTTGATGAACCTGCAAGTGTTAAGCTGGTTACCCTACAGACAACCTTGTGCAAAATAGAGGAGAATTTGGACAGATATAGTGACTGTGAGGCAACAGGGGCCATGGGGTGGTTATTCACAACTCTCCAGAATTCCACACTGAGAGAGAATCCAGGGTTCATGAGCTACAGGATGGAATATGAGAACTGTGACAATGCTTGAAGTATCTAGAGGAAAAAATCCAGAGAAATTGATTTGCCACTTAAGAAATACTAGACTCCCCCTCCAGAGAGGAGGAGAAAGCTGCCAGTGCTCTAGGCTTCACCCATGGTGGTCAAACCAATCTGTGATGCTGGCGACACCACCCCTCTTCTGAACTGGAGGAGAGTGACCCTTACTCCAGGTATTCCCCGTAGTGATGCTGAAGTTGAAACAATAGCAGCACATGGCCCCAGCTGCTCAGACTGCTAGCAGCCCCAGAGGATGGAGTTCACTATGTATCAGTCACACAACCCAGTGGAAATGGTGGATGTGAGTAAACAGTTCCAACAGAAACCAGGAGGACCCTTGGCAGCCTGGCTGCTGTGTTGATGTGGCCTAGGGGTGAATGCAATCATTTGTACTGCGCAAGACATGGAAATACTGCCCTCAGTGACTTGGCTGGGTGACCACACTCTGCTGGAGTGGATCATGGATGCTGTGAGAGGGAGAGATCTGCATCAAAGGGAGAGATCAGTCAATGGTAAATCCCCTGAGCTGGTGAGCGAATTTTAGGAGCAGGGGACGTAGCACGTTGTGTTTAATGTGAATGCTGGTGGTCCTGATGATAAGTGTTTCACAGCAGTAAAGAGGGACATGGTGCTGAAAAGTGCCCTCTCATCTCCATTACAGTCCCTTAGGGCAGGTTAGGCCCCATGTAGGATACCAGATAGAGGATATCACCATGATGGCAACAGCTTGGGGGACAACACAGCCAGCCCACTCAAAGTAGAACCCAGGTGTAGCTGACCAATACACAAGAACACCAAAAAGGGCAAGTCACCCTCTGAAAGTCAAGAGCCTCTTAGAGTTCCTTGCATTCATATATAGATGGATCTCATGAGAACAGGTGTGAATCATTCTAAGATACATGCTCAGTCCATTGCATATCTGTTAGAGTTATGGAGACAATTGCTGGGTGACCAGAGGTTCATGCCTGTGAGAAGGTGGACTCTTGGGAAGGGAACATCAGGGCCCATGCATGTGCCCTGTGCTTGGAGGACCACTGCTGACCAAGGCCCAGGGGTAGGTTCTGTCCACTTTTGAATAGGATGAGGGCTGAGGGGCCCATTCACAGGAGTCAGGCAGGAACTGGAGGTCACATGTGGAATGATGGACTGTATTCAGTGTTCTGTAGTTGTATTCTGCTGCGTTTAGTTACATTCCATTTTCTTTTGCTGGTCATGGCTATAGTGTTTCCCATTCACCAAGGGGAACCTGTGGAAACAGGACATATTACAGAATGTGTGACAAAAAGGCAAAAATACCTGAGGGGAGATATTGTAGGGTAAATAGGTTTTCAGGGTTTTGCCTTTCCACCAATAGCCTCTATGACCACCACCTGTGGTAGTACAGCATCCAGGATTGTACATAACTGGACATTGGGGGATATGTACATTCATGAGTGAACACACGAGTCAAGAAGGCCTTACTAAAAGGCACATGGGCAGAGCAAACCAACATCTGCTCAGTCTAAGTTTTCTGATTATCTCTGCTTAACTTGTGAGCTGAAGAAGACATCTACCTATTGCAACTATGTAGTCTCTGACCTACATCTGGTTTCTGTCTACTTATATTTACCCAGAATTCTTGTTTGTTTATCGTCCTCTTCATTTTAAGATTTTATGGATTGCACTAGGGATAAATATTCTGACTGCTACCTTTGTGCCTGTTGTAGCTTGAGAACTGGTACAAGCAAGAAATAATACGTAGAAAAGAACCAGCAAAGCAGGGTGACACTGAACATTGCCTCTGGATGTAAATAATTTAAGCTTCTTTCTGTGTAATGTTTACCTGGATTGTGTTTGGGTATCATAGGGTTCCCTATTCCTAGTCCAGTACCTCATTATACATGTTTTATGAAGTCGTATAGCAACCTCAATCTCCAGGTTTTGTTTGATCACCAGATGCGGCACTGGAAATGCATTGCAATTGGGTCTCAAACCATAAGTTGATTTATTTGTTATCCTAGTGAAGCTTGTTCTGGGGTGCTCAATGCTGTTGTTTGGATCTATATGCTTTCACTGTGGTTAGGAACGTATTCTGTTGCCTCAATTTTGGGCTTAGATGACAGTAAGTAGGCATTTTGAATAAAACAGCCTTGATATGCCAATAGTAGCCTGTCCTCTGTTGAGACACAGGTGAATTAATAATAATCTGACCTGTCTGATTTTGCTGTTTCAGGCTTCAGCTGTTCTATTTTTTCATCCTCAGACATAGTTCAGTAAATCACTCTGTACCTCGACTATCGTTCTAATAGTGTACCCTCTCTAATATGCCAACTCTGTGTACCTCCTTATTTAGCATAGTGCCATGTAGCCAAAGTAACTGATGCTATTATATGCCACTGGATTAACAATCATAAGGAAAAAAAATTATGACTACTTTCTTTTTGAAGTTTTGCTAATGTTATTATTATCATTGTAAGCATAGTTCATCTATCTTTTCCTAATCTTTTACTCAAGACCCTTACTTCTGAGGTACCCTGGGGTTGTCTGTTTATCTTTCATGTTTTATTATTTGTTTATCTGTAATTTTTTGTGAATATGTAAAGGAGGGATAGTATCGTCTCTATCTGCTGCCACCTTTGCCAGACTCATTGTTTAATTTTTAAGGTAATTATTTCATTCTGTCATTGATGACCCATATGCATGAGCATAATTTTATCTCTGATAAAAATTTTTGTACACAAGATGAGAAGCCAGAAATATAATCAGAAAAGGTAGTATAATATAGTGTGTTCTGAAAAATAAAGGGTTATAGAAAGCAAGGAAAATGGTTCTCTAGGAAGAAGAGATAAAACTGAGGATATTAGTTAGGATAGGATTTAGTTCAGTAAACACTCATGTTTTGAAGGAGGTTGTAATGTTATGGAAAAGGAAAAGATGAATATTTAGTTTACTATTGCAGTGTCAATACATATAAGCTATGAAAGAAATAATGTTATGAAGCTATGAATTTTGGCATATTTGTAAAAAACTGAATTACTGTATATAGTTCTGTGACTGACAGTGATGATTTTTTTTTTTGAATGGATCATTCAAGTGAATTATTGAGATTTTTGGGGGAGCAAAATAAATAGTTGTCTATGGAAACAGTCTTTAAATAGATCACCATGTCTTATATGGCAATAACAACATTTTTTAAAGAATGCTCACCATACACATGGCTAATTTGTTTTTCATGCTTTTGCTTTTAGCTCAATGGAGTAGAATTAATTTATACTGTAATCTCTAGTCTTAATATTTAATTTATCACTTAATAGTCCCAAACCTAATTATATAAATATATGCAGATTCATTAGATAATTTTCTGTTTCCACAGAAAAAGACATTTCTTATTGAATCATGACTCAATAAGATGGCATATAAGGTCTACATTTTGTCAGTATATACATGCATATACTTAAAGTCCAATGTCTTTAAAGGTCAAATATCATACTTCATCATTTTTAGTATTTGAAAATACAACTTAAATTTGTTCTCTGTCCCTATTTCCAGTGTTAAATACATTATTATGAAGTGTAGATATTTATATTGGACATCTTACAACTTCGAAGCCCCCATATCTCCAATTTCCTCCAAATCCCATTGCCTGATAACCACTGCTCTACTCTTCCACATTACTCTTTATTACCCTTCTCTAATCTTCTTTTTCTATGTGTTTGTATTTTTTTAAATTTCTGCATGTAAGTGAAAGTTTTTACTTTTCTTTCTTTACCTGTGTTATTCCACTTAGCACAATTCCTCATTTTTATCCAGGTTTTTGTAAAAAGGACAGTATTTTTTTTTTCATGTCAGAAATGCATTCCATTGCATAAGCATCAATATTCTTCCCTCCAATATTTTCACATTATTCTCTTGGCTCAGAAAATTAGAAATGACTTTCATATTTCTTTCTGCTGACTATAATTGTGTACATGTTTTATTAAATTTATTGGAAATGTACAGTAGAAAATTGATAGTTTGTTTGGTAAAATAGTTTCCAATTTCTTCATTTAATTTCCTCATCAGTTCAAAGCAATAAGAAGACAAAAGTAAGATTCATTAAGATAGCTTTAGGCTAGTCTTTTCTCTTTGGAGCTTGCTTTGTTTTGGTTAAGAGATAACTTTTTGAGATATTCTCTGCAACTGCTTTTTATACAAAAGAAAATTTATGTTTACGAAGGATAGGACAAATTTTTAAAAAAATTCTTTCAACGTGGCTTAATTTAACAGGGAGTTAGACTAAGAAATATACACAATCATCTCTAACCAATGCATTGTGAATATAAGAGAATATTTTAGAATTATTAACACAACAGTTAAAGCAATTCATTCTCTTTTGGGAATATTTTTAGAGTTGCAGCCTTTTACCCCTTAGCAATCTCCTTTCTCAGCTCCCAAGACTATTATCTTGTGATGAGGATGAGAGGCAGAGAGAGTTTTAAATTAATCTATTAATATCACTCTATCATTAAAGTGTGTTATTTAAATCAAAGGTATATAATTTCCCAAAATGTATGTTTTTTATATTTTCAATTTTCTTCTTGTTAGTCCTTGTTCTATTCACAACATCCTTGTCCAACTTTATTATGATAACTTTCATGTATAAAATGTATAAAGACTTAAATCTAGTAATAACAGAAAATAGCATTAAGATAAGAGAGATGTATATTATGCAGTCTGGCTTCTGGCTTCTTTATAGTCTTTGTCAGGGCCTATGCCATTCTGGTCAGCCAGGTTCCCTTTTCATTATCAGTGGTCCTAAGTACACCACTGAGTCTTGATCAATTTCTTTATTTAGGCCTGGAATAAATTTTCATCTTTCAATTCCCTTTGATGCACCAGACCCCATTGGTGACTTGCCTCAATTAGCAGTGTGCTATATAGAAATGAAAGGGTACTTGCATAGGCAAATATATCCTGTATTTCCTGATCTTAGTTTTCTTTCCTACCTAAAATACAGGTCTACTTTCTGTTTATAAGAGACAATTATGCTTCTGAACTTTTATCAAGACTTCAATTATAGATTGAAGTAATTAATTACTCTACTATGAACTTAATGGAACTCAGAAATATTAGGGCCATGAAACAAATGTTGCTATCTTTCTTATCTCTCTCCACCTTCCTTACAGAAAATATCAGGAATTAATTAACATATTTTATGTTCTATTGCTTATTTCTTTAATTGAAACATAATTTCCATAATATAAACTTTCTCATAAATTCACCATCCTTAAGAATATAATTCTGTAACTTTGGTTTATTCACAGTGTTATGCAATCATCACTACTATTCAATTTCAGAATATTTTTATCACCCAAAAAGAAAACCTCTATACATATTAACAGTCACAACCATTCCTCTAGTTCATGGAATTTTCCCTTCCCCTATGGATTTATTTATTCTGTTAATATATTATAAATTAAATAGTGTCTTGATTTATTTGACTTCTTTCATTCAGCATAATATCTTTAAGTAGCATCCACATTGCTCCAGTAGATTGGCTATAATTAATACAGTGGAAAATTAATAAACCTTGAAGAAGATGTAGAGAAATTGAATGTGCCATACAGTGCTGGTGGGAATAAATATTATGAAACTATTATGGAAAACAGTTTGACAATGTCATAGAAAATTAATATTAGCTACCATATCACCACAAAATTTTATACTTAATATATGCTCAAGAGAATTGGAAATATACCATCATATAATAACTTGTACGTACATATTAATGATAACAAAAACAGTGGAAACAATTCAAATTTCCAGTAACTGATGAGTGGATAAACAGAATGTCTATATCCATATCATGAAATATGGATACAGCCATAAAAAATGAATTTTTGGGCTCTCGGAGCTCCCTTGCCAGCGGGAAGTAAGGGGGGTCAGACCTCTCGGTTGAGTCCCACAGGAGGGGGGATGGGGTGGGGGAGCAGGTCCCACCCGACAGTAAGTGCCTGCTGATGGGCAGCCACTTAAAGCTGGCTTGGACAGTGCTGTCTAGCCCCCAACCCCTAAGCCAGGGCATGGGAGGGCAAATGGTGGTCCGGCTGGCCAACCCCACGCTGGGAGCTTCCGGCCTGTAGGCAAGCGGGGCAAGGGAGGGGACATAGGCCCCTTCCATTTCCCTCTTACTTCTTACTTCAGCTAAACTTCAGAGGAACCAGAATATGCGTAATGCCTACCCCAACATGCCAACCCCAACATGGAACGAGTGAGGGACCAGGCAAAAGTCCAGCCCACAGGCCTGAGCTGGACACAGCAGATGGACAACCAAGTGAACTAGTGCATGCAAGACCAGGAAAGCAACCGTAAAGACACAATGTCACCATATGCACTTCTGCGCTCGCCAGGCCAAGACCCGGGTCTTCATTTTGGAGATATATTCAAGGAGAGCAACACACCCTCCCCTCATGATGGGAGAGGAGAGGATGACCAAAGAGGGGATAATGGGCCCTACATCAAAACGGCAAACTGAAGCAGAGGAGATGATCTTCAAAGGCCACTCGCAGAAGCCTGAACTCACAGAGAAACTTCTAGTCCAACACTGGCTGGGGGCAAGACCCCCTAAGTCTGACACCAGAGCCATAAGGAAAAGCAGCAAAGCAATGGAGATGGGATTAGATTGGAGAGGACGGCCTGCAGCAAGAAAACATGGACAGATCACAAATGAATATAACCTGGCCACCCAATGCAAACTTAAGACTGAAAATCACCTGGACCCAACAAAACAGTCCTTCACCCAGAGAAAAGACACTAACGTGGGAAAGAGACTAAGGGACTTAGCACAGATAATAAACAATAAAGACTGGGGTTTGAGAGAATGGAAGGGGCACCAGAGGGAGGAGGGAGGGGGAAAAATAATAACAGAGGTTGTAACCTAAAGAACAAAATAAAATAGTATTAAAAAAATGAATTTTTGGTAATAGGTCCTCTTTTTATTGAGATAATTTTGTTTTTTTCCTTTGCTAAACTGATAACGTAGTGGTAAGTAGAACGATATTATATTACTAACATGGCATATGCAAATCAGGAGGGAGCTTTTTAAAATAGGAAGTCCTGTATTTCTTAAAATAACTTTCATTACTAGTAATGAAAAAACAAATAGAAGTGACTTAAACCACAGATATATTTTACTGCCTATGTTATAGAAGGAGTCCAGACTAAAGATAGTGATCATGTGTTTTTAATAAGATTAGCAGTTTCACTTTACAAAAATACTATATTTTTGGTATTTCATTTTTATTAACTTCAAACTCAGCTTGACATTAAACTGAATTTATATCTGTTTAGTGGAGATTCTAGGACAGAAAAAGAATTATTTATTGATTTAATTTAGTGAAAGATTAGTTATCTTAGTTGAGAGATAGAAATTTAAGAATTTAGACAAGCCTACAAAATCTTATGGATTGTGATAAAGGCACAACAACATCTATAACCTTTTGACAATTTTGTAATTCTCCTGTGAAGTGATAGGTGTTTTAACAATTTTAATAGAGTAGGTGAAACTGAGGCAGAAGTGTCTTCACTGCTCTGTTTTCTTGGAAACAGAACTTCTGATAACAATACAGTAATATGAAAAATTAAGATGGGAGACAGTGAGATCTAGACAGAACATGTACCTTAAACGGAAAAATTTTGAACGGATGACACAAAAACTCAAAAGTTTATCACTGATCATTAAAACAACTAAGTGATACTTGTATATTTGAAGAAAATGTTTATAAATTGTTTGCTCAGCCAATTGAGTCTCCCAATGACTTTGGTTGAAATTAATGTAATAAGCTAATATGCTTCAGTGAAACAAATAGTGGATGTAATAGGGTAGATAAATTAACAGAATCTCTCTGTTTGACATGGCCTAAATGACAACAGTACTATTAGCTAGTGTTATTTCATAAGTTCATGAGAACTACCAAAGTGTTTTACAGTTCTTGCATTGGTTTTGGTAAATTTATACATTTCTAGACATATATTTGTAGTCAGAAAATGTAATACACTGCTTGGTGTAAGCTTACTAACACCCATTTCAATTATTTTGTTAAAAAAGGTAATTGACAGGAAAATTTAGTCAGAAATGCCTATACCTGAAATACAGAGTAGTTACTCCAGATCTTAGTAGACAAGAATGTGTAGGGTAGATTATAAAATGTTCACTAAATACTTTTCATAAAATATTGAGTAGTTATATATCTAGAAATATAATAGATAGTAATGGCACAATAATGTGCTAGAAAAAGTCCAATATATCAAATAGCGGAAAGATTATAAGAAAGTTAGATATTTAAATATTTAAATAATATACAGGGAATAATAGTCTACCTGAAGGTGGGGTATCTGGCAAAATGTTATAAAAAATATGAGTTTCTTTCACCCTAAAAATGCATAATCAATCATCATGTGTATAGTTGAGAATGGATTGGGATTACAGGCATGGAGAAAGATCACTAGCAATGAAATTGAGGTATATGACTTTTGGTTGAGTTCTGGGAAATTAGACTAGCAAACATCCATGAAAGAATACAACATTGTACTGTAGATTAAGATAGTGGGTATCAGCTTTTTTCCAGTATGTAGCAGAAATCATTTCATAATTATATATAATTTTCAACCTATTCTCACCTCTCTGTGGAAAATTATATGTGGTGCAAGAAGGGTGAAAAAAAAAAAAAGGATTCTAGCCAAGAGAATGTTCCCATGTTAAATTAAAACATGTATGGCATCCACTACGAAAACATGAAATATGAAACCTCAGAAAAAGAATCTGGACTTTAAACATAGAGTTAGGATTTAGTCTTTGTATATTAATTATAGGGGTATTTTTTCCAATACACACTCAAATTATTTCAAATAATATTCACAAGCACATTTACATGCAGCCAGAGTGTACTTTGGATTGTGGATATTCAACTTGGAAAATTAAGAACTAAAGTGTGCAGAGGTAAATTTTAATCAACAGTCTAATCAACACTTATTCATAAAAAAAATCCCACTGAAGTGTTTAAACCAAACTGAAATTTCAATATTGCTAAAATAAAAACAACATGAAAGATTATAAGATTTTTCCATTATTTGAGCTCAAAGTGTTTATGTGAGGTTTTTTTTTTTTCCTTTTTTTTTTTTTTTGGCTTTAGATTTTCATTATTTTGGTGGTAATAGCATTTAACCCTAGAAATATTTTTGTGGTGTCACTCTATTCCTCTGAAAGTCTTAGAAAGACCATCCTATTTTGAGCTATATTTTCATTACCCTTTGGCCTCGCATTTAAATCTATTGAACGACAGTTATCCTTTTTTTATAAAGGATATGCAAGCATTTTTCCCAGCATTGATATACATTTAAAACCTTACTATAGTTAATTTTCATGTCTATTTCATATTCAAAATTAAATCTACAGCATACCTGGGATTCTTTTGAAAGGATTCATTGAAGTATATAATTCATCAGCATTCACTTGGAAGCTATTTCTCCTAAAAGATACTAGGGAAGATAATTACTAGTATTGAAAGATGTATTTTGTGTATTTTCCATATTAGGAAATATGCTTTACATTAAAAGCTCATCAAATATGCATAATATCATATTAAGTTCATTATTATTATTTACTGAACAAATATATGAAGTTGACTCCCTTTGAGTGGTAGAGCATACACATATTAGAGATATAATACTTAATTTCTTTGACAACAAAATGCTGTTTCACTTTATAAGGTGGTTTTGTAAATGATTTTGCTGATTAGAGTTGTAAAAAATATAGAAGGGATTTAAGGGAATAATATAAGAGAAAGACTAATGACCTCATTAAAAATTGTTTTGCAGAAACTGCATACACTAAAATGCAACAGTAGCAGCAATTAGTTGAATGAATGGCCAGAGTCCAGAGTCTCTTACCTTACCAGTAATTCCTGTCAGTACACAATTTGTGAAGAATAAAATTACCTGATAATGACTCTATGATACAATTCAGATAGATTTTTACAAGGAGAATCAAAGCCTTCAGAAAGCATTTAGAATATTTTACTTAGATTGCTAATATGAATAAATTAGAAAGGAAAAAACCTCTATAATTTCTTTAAAGCTTTGTGCTACTGAAATAATGAACTTACTAGATAAATACATAGTGATTTCTATCTTAAAGAAGAGCTTAGCAATTCTTTTCCAAGATGTGAATGTAATAATTAAAATGGACTTATAGTTCACTTTTTTTATAAAAATAAATGTAGTGCTAAATTTGATAAAGTAACTAACATCTACAGTGGGCAAACCATGGCAAAAATAACTTCCATTTTGAATACATACATGATAGTTACCTAATACAATTTTAAGGAGGTTTTCATCCTCAAATACACAAATGCTGCTGTGTAAAACTAATCACAATTTCCATTGTTTTTTGCCTGATTGGTGATAGAAGTTCATAGGATTCCTTATTCTTATTTGCTTCAAGGGAGAGTTTTGACTTACTATTACTAGGAGGAATTTCAAATATAACCAGAGAAAGTAATGAAAATTTGTTGCTCTAAACCGCGGTTTTTCTTTGCATTTGAATTTCTCAAATTTTGCTTTTTTCAATTATATTTTTTAATATCAGTGAAAACAAATTTGGAAATTGTCTTAATGATGAATATTTATTAAAATATCTATAAGTGCTTTCAGTTTTTGGTTGATCTAACTCAATGTTATTTCTTTTTTTTAATCTGTATTTCTATCTACACATGCAGAGAAATTAATCAATTGGCAAAGACTAGTCTTTTCTTTGTAATTCTTACAGATATAATTATTCAAGATACCATTAAAATATTACCTTGAATATAAATTATATAATCATTTCATCATTTTTGTTTTTTTTCTTAAGTTAATTATTACTTATATGTTTCATTCCTTTCATTCAAAGTGAGATAAGGTATTTTGAAATTCCTTCCTTAAATTCATCATGTGATGTTTGTTGTGCCATTCATTCACTATAAATAATTTAGTGGAAAAAAAAGATTACCAAATTAATTCAGTTACTATCACATCTGTGTCAGAGAATATCCAAGGATTTACAGTGAAGTTGAAGAACTAATTGGATTTACTAATTTTGGATTTACTGTGAAATTATTGTTACCTTCAAGAACATTCTAGGAGTTGTTGTAGTTATAGTAACCAAATTATAAAGAGTGGTTCAGTGAGTGGGAAATGAGCAAATAGAAAAAGCAAATTTAAATTAGCAAAACACCATTTAAAAGTCTGGCTGTTAAGATAATTAACAATATAAGAGAAAATAGAAATAAACAGAATTACTAGGAGCAATTGCTTTATGTAAGCCCCACTTCTATTCAATTTTCTTTTCTCCTAGATATCTTCTCAAAGGGAAAGTTCAGGGTTATCTTTAAATATTCTCCAACTAAAACTTTTCAGTATTAGGTCCTCTTTGCCTCCAGATATCCTGAAATACAGATGAAGTTAGATGTGTTTTAAATGATAGTCAAGTAGGGGTAACCCCATTAATGTCTAAAATATTAGCTCAACCATTTTCCCTGAATTGGAATGCAAATAAACTTTATGACACCACTTTACTTTAAATCTACCTGATTTTTATATTCCGGAGTTGCATTCCACTATAAGAAAGCAATTTAATAACCAGGCATCTAGAAGGGGTGACCTGATGTTTGTACTTATATGTAGGTATATTTACAGACACTCTTCGCCCTGACCCTACTGTTCTCAGAAATTTCTTCCATCATTTCTGAATAGTTGTAATCATCCCAGTCCTTGAGGGATTTTTCTGAAGCTACAGAATAATGAGGTTTCTCAGGTTTTTCTCTTGTGTTGCCTTATACCAGTATCTTAATTATAAGGGAAGCAGTGACATACATGAGAATGATTATGCAAATATTAATATTTTGCTCTTCCATGGGAAGGGAAAATGTGCAGACTCCAATGTCCAGGAGAATGTTTGGAGGTTTATTAATGTTTGGAGGAAATTAAATATAGGTTGACATCACTATCAAACATAACTTCTTGTTTCCATGAGAACTAAAAAATAATCTATATTAGCATTAAAAAAAGGAATGAACTAAAAAATAAACTTTCCCTTTTTAATTTATGTCATTTTTTAATTTGTGTCATTATTTTTTTAATTTATGCCATTATTCAATCTCTTTGAAAGTAAATTATTTTCATCAGCATAATAAAAAATAACAATTATTATCCCTAGAATAATGGTAAGAATAAAGAGAGTCTATCTGTCCACCTATCTACTCTCTATATCTATACCTATCAATTACCCGTATATGAAAACTCCTAATAAATGCTATCTATTTTGTTAATTTATAATTCATTATAATTTGGGGTTTACTTGTTTCCTTTTTCCATATGTGCATGTGCTCCACTCACTCTCCAGCAAAATCACCCTTGTCAATGCCATATTACTTTCCCTCTTACATCTCTTCCTCTCCACCCTCTTGTTCTTTCCCTAATCAGTAGTAGTTTCCACTAAGATCAAGATTTGCTTTTGCTATTTTATATTGCATATATAAGAATGTTACCATTCTTTTTGTTTATTTCCACAGATAAATAACCCCATATGATGTCTGTTTTTCACTTTCTGACTTATTTCAATTAGCATAATGACCTCATGATCCGTCTGTTTTATTATGAGGCACCAATTCAGTTTTTTTTTAAATAGTTGTGCAGTATTCTGTTGAGTCCATACTCCATAATTTCTTGATCTATTTTTCTATTGAGCACTTAATTTTGCTCTGTGACTTGGCAATTGTGGACAATGTCATCATGAACATAGTACTATATGCCTGTTTGTATTGCAGTTTGCAAGTGAATTCTTACAAGTATTGCTGGATCAAATTAAGTCACCATTTTTTTTTTTTTCTTAGAAACATCTATACTGTATTCCATTGGGGCTGCACCAAGCTGCTTTATTAATTACAGTGGATTAGCTCTTATCTAAAAGAATGGAAACATCAAATGTTGGCAAGGACATGAGTTATTCTCACAAGAATGAGTCAAGATCTCATTGTGGTTTTGATTCACATTTCCATAACAATAAATGATGCTGAACAATTTTTTCATTTGTCTGTAGGTTATATGGATGTCCTCATTATTAAAAAAATAATTTTATTTTCTAAATTTATAATGAAATGAACCTTTACTATATTCTCACCAAAAATAGATATCCAAGTTTCTTTACATCAAAATGATGAAATAATTATAATGTCATATTGTTCAGCCTAATATCCAAAAATTAATAATGCCAAGTACTTCATCATGAATTTATGTAGAGAGTGTTTGAAGGGATTTGTTTCCATTCTTTTACCTTAACACCAGAGGCAAAAGCGTTTCTTTTGTAGGAGAATAGAAGGAAATATTTGTTACTGTGATGAGAGTACAGGCAATTTCTAAAAACTTGTTCAATGAGTAAAGATTGCTGGTGGGGCAAGGGAGGGGTAAAAGGATAAAATGAGGCAGGTTATTCACTGGAGTATGGTGGATGATTTTGTTTATTTAGTGTGGGGGAGGAGGCTAGTACCATGCATTTGAAGATATGTAGAACTTCTCATGTATATCATGCACAACATTGTAAACCTTCACCTCACTAAAAATAAATACAATAAAATATATATTAAATTGAAGTTTAAAAATTGTATTTATGGTTTTGTGTTTGAGATCATTATATATTAAACATTTAAAATTCATATAGTAAGCTTTATTTCTTAAGCATGTATTTCATCATTTAAGAATCATAAAAAAATTGTAACTTACAAGTCATGATTTAATGATTTTTAAATCATAAAGAATTCTTTAAACATAATTTTCTAAGCATCAATGTAACTTCTCTTGAGCATGCAGTCATTTTGATTAAACTAAAGCTCATTTTAATCAAGTTAATGAGTAATTATATACACACATTTAATTGTTCTCTTTGAATACAAGATAAATACTCAACTACACATAACACTTCCAAGTATAATTTAATGGAAAATGTAATTTTTATCATATATTTTTCCTGTGGTCACAGAAACAAAATGGAAAATAAATGTTCTGTAGTTAATAATTATTGTTTACTGTGATTTACTTAATTTGAAATCTTCAGTTTATGTATCTTGTCCATTAACTATATTCCTGAAACTGTTCTTTTGCCATCTAAGACTCTATGCTAAGGAAAATAAAGTTTAAAAATGTCAAGCAAATTTTCATCCAGAATTTGCTACGCTTGGAGTGGCAGAATACACACAGAAAACAGAACTCTAAGATAAAATCCAACCTCACATTAAATTCTACTATTATCTGACATTATACTACAACATTCAGATTCTAAGATTCATTTGTTAAAAATAAGGCAGTATATATATATATATACATATATATATATACACATGCATATATATGTACACATGCATACATATCTATATCTGTATATATATGCATATATATCTTCAACTTTGCTGTCTTTTTGACATTCAGCAAGTTATTTTATCTCCATTTCTTTGGACTCTAGATTTCTCAGTTAACTTTTCTTATGAAAAAATGTATAACTACCCTAGTCTTCATTGTTGTGTAAATAGGGATTATAATAAGGTCATATTCTGCTTGATTTTTTTTTTTAAGTAATGCATATTTACTTTTGGACTTTACTTATTGGGTGCCAATTTGACAAAGAAAAATATTATATAATATAGGAAGAACAATGAAAATATAACTGTAACTTTTTTCTCTCAAACCACAATTTAAAAATATGCTTGCATACTAGTACATCCTTATTTAGGATGATGGATTTTACCAAAAAAATTTTTTTTCTAAGAAATTTGAATTTCCTAGATTCACTATGGTGGCAGTATGTGACAAGAGTATCCAAATATTGCCTCAATTAAAAAAATGAATTTTAAACAAGGAAATTTGAATCCAGAGTTTTAATAAAATATCTATTTTCAACTCTTACTAGGAAAAATTCTTACAGAAATATTAACAAACTAAATAAATAAATCTAGAAAATATTGCAACATAATGCCTCACTAAGCAAAAATATGTGCTGAAAGTTAGTTTGTTAACAGAGAATAAAGAGAATCTTCATTCCTGTCTGCTGGTAACAGGGCAGAAAGGTCTCTGATGCGCCTAGTTTCAGTGGATAAATCACCTCCCCCCCCCCCCAGGTTCTTTTTCTATTTTTTTTTTAACCCCTCAAAGATCTATTTCTATGCCACAATAAATGGTTTGGGGATTATCTAACATTTTGGATTATCTGCACCATTAGTGAGGATAATAAAGAGCTGACTACATTTTGCATTGAAATAGCACGGTCTATTACACTCATGAATAGTCTGAGAATGAAGCATTGGAAAGTCTTGCTACATTTATGCACAGCAGTTTAATTGTCTGCAGCATGATAGCTAGGCATTTTAGGTTGTTTACAATTGATGGTACATCCATCATTTATTCAATTATTTGTTTTAAAATGATGAAAATTGATTATAGTGAATAATCACATAGATAGTACTGCAAGAAACTTTAAATTTCTGTTATTAGAAACAATGGAATGTCATTCTGTATCTTATATTCTGTTTCTTTGGTTTGGTTATCTTACTACTACTACTTGTGATTTTTGCCCTGATCCCTCTTTCAATGGCGTCAAAGGAGATTATAAAAATAATAATTTTCAGGACGTTATTTCCATCGATGTAAAGGAAACCAATCTCAGATACCAGACTTTAAAACTTTGATGGATTGGCAGAAATTCATCTTCCCCCAAAATATTCCAGGCATTTCTGCTTATGAAAATCATAAAATCTTAAATGAGATTTTCTCCTCTAAACATTACCACATGTCTGGGACTTAAATATCCCTATCAAACTTACGATAAAGATAAAATTCCTTTGTATTCCCCTCCTAAGCTATTTTTGTTATTTTTCCATGGTCCACGAATCATAATGACTCTGTAGAAAATGGCATTCTTCACTCACTAAATCACGCATGAATTTGCAGTGGTATTTCATGCAGAATGTCTGGCATAGATCACATTACTCTTTCTAATTTTGAAGTTTTAAAAATAATGACAGTAACATTTCTTTCAAAGTAAATAACCCAATTACCAAGATATCTTGAATGGTAATATTCACTATGCTAGTTATCTCACAAAAATAATATTTAACTAGAAAATCTGTGATGCTTTTCTGTATTTATTCATTTATATAGAAAATACTGATAAAAGTTTGTGTCTGCTATCACTTAGTAGATTTATATGAATGACTTTAGGTAAAATTTTCCATATAGCACAGTTCATTTACAAGCTCAAGTTTTATTGCTGCTGTTGTTTGTCCATGTTATGGGAAAGTCAATTTTCATTCTTTAGGGGCACATTTTGCAAAAGAAAAAAAAATCCTCCCAGAATTTTTACCCTAGTAGAGTAGCTAAACAATAACAACTAGTTTGCTAGTGACTTTAACTAAATAGTATAAGCTACGATGGGGAAATTGCTTCCTGAGTGACTGCCAAGTGAAGCAACCCAACAGGGTGTGAAAAGTCAACTACTCATGCTAAGAATTCAACTTTATTCAATGAAATTTGAAATGATACGTAGCTAAGAAAATAATTTCTTATTTTTTCTTCCTCTGTATTATTACCAAAGAGAGTGATAATAATTTATTTTCATTGACATAATAATGACATATTTCTATGTATAAATAGAATACATATTTCAATGTATAAATATGACATATTTCTCTGTATAAATACAGAGACCATGGGTATATACCTAAGAGGCATATGATTATATTCTCTTTCAGAGACATATTAACACACCATAAGAGCAAGTTTTGCAATAAGTGATAGTGTATACATCCTTACTATAGTATTACTTTGACTTGGTAAAACTATACTAACATGGTCATAATTGACATTTGGGTTATGTCCAGATTTCAGTTATTCACTGTCCTTACATGAATATGCTTGTTTTTTTATATCTTCTGTCATACATATGCAGAGTTTCTGTATAAATTATGCCTAGATATGAATTTGATAGAGATGATGGTATACAGATAGCTGTATAATTCCATTTGCTTTTTCAATCAAAAAGCACACATGATACTTATCTATTATGTGTGTATAGATATTTATAATAATATGAATTTATTCTATAAGGAAGCTTTAATAATACAATTTTACCATAGAAAATTCCAAAATAGTATGTAAGCTTTTCTGATGTCATAATCTGGTTTTGAAATACAGTTCAATAATTAAATACCAATGAATTTACACTCTCAAAATGCACATACACTCAAAAACACCAATTGCTAAATCAATTTCTAAAATAAAATCTTCTCTTCCCTTGAGTTAAAAGTTAAGAGTAATTAAAATTATAACCTCTCTTATCCCAGAAGAGTATTTCTAATCCCAGAAGAGTATTTGCATCCTAAGGAGAACTATGATTCTTTCTGCAGTGCATAATTCTGAGTGAGATTAAACATAATTCTTTGAAGACCTCATAATATAGATTATTGATGGCCATTATATTTATACACAGAACATTTTTGGAAAAAAATAAGTTTGACAAACTTAAAAAAAAAGTCCTACATACAGAGTTTAATAAACTTAAATCAAGTTAGCATTCTAGATAATCAATACCCATAAAATATTAATGAAAGGAGATTTCAGTAGAATCTGGAAAATTTCCTCATGTCCCCTCTGATCATCACACCCTCCCCTATTCATCCCAGAACATGCCACTATCCTGATTTTTAACATCATAGTTTAATTTGTCTGATTTTGAAATTATATAAGTGGAATCATACAATGTGTTCTTTACATTTCACTGTTTTCAAAGCATATGCTCTCTTTATATTGAAACATTGAGGAATAACTAATTTACTATTATTGCCTGAATTTCATTATGTGACTGTAGTACAGTTTATTTATCTGCCTTACAGTTGGTGGAAGCTATTCCTCTAATTGGAAAGCAAAATTTAATTTTAAAATATACTTGCATAGTTTTTTGGTCATGACAGTCACATTTCAGTTTTATAAGTAGTATTATAATTTCCTGATCAGAGTATGTTTTATGTTTAGTTGTGGTCAATTCTGCCAAAGAATTTCCTAACTGGTCCAACCAAATTTTACATTTCAAGCAGAGAATGAGTTTCAGTTGCTTAATTTTCTTGCCAAAATTTAATATTCTTGTCTCCATGCTCTACATAGTATTGATTGTAATTTATCCCTCAATTCTTCAGGAGTTGTATCTGCCCCTATGAAAGAAGGAGCAAAATGTTTGCTACATTATGGCTCATTTATTCAGGTGAGAAAAAGGAAACAGTCATAATGATCTTTATATATCCACTGCTTTAATTGAAATTTAATGATAATATATGTCATTCTAGATGCCTTGTATCATAAATTTCTGATGTTTTTAGTTTCAAAGCTAATCTAACAAAAAAGCATTTTAATTCTTTAGCAGATTTTGTAGTGAATCAGTAATTTAATAAATGTTTGAAATTGCCTCTAAAATTATTGAAAACTAGTGTTTTTGCTATTAGCATAAGTTGTATAAAAGTTAATGTATGTAAATATATATTTAAAGTTAAAGATTATGTGCTTATTAGTATAAAATGTATAAATGTTATGTTTCTACACATGTGTAAAATGCACAGAACCTAAAAATGAAGGTAATTTCTCAATTTTGGATATTTTTCATATGTTACTCTTCTATCACTTAGTGACATTTTTCTTTTACCTCTTAATAAATAAGGTGTTACTGAGAGAAGAGTTTGAAGCTACATAATCTATATTTATGATTTATTGATTTTCATTATAAGTAGGTTTTTTATAACTTAAATTTCTGAGTTTTAAAGCAATGCCATTGAGTATAAACAACTTCACATTTTCTTCCTACATTTAAATGGTAATACTGTGTTTTTTGTTTCTAGAAAAGTACTTATACTGTATTTTGTCATAAATAAAAATCCATTCACATCAGTTTTCATTTTGCTTTTAATTTCAAAATTTCAGAATTGTATATTTTAGGTTTTGTATTCTCATATTTTAAGTGTGATTCTAGCAAATAGCAAAGAACTAGTTTTTTAAATATTCAGTCTCAAAATATTTTTAAACAAACTCATCATTATAATTATGTTGCATTTCATCACTCAGTTTGAGAATTGTTACTTATATCGTATTTTCTTTGTTTCAGTATTTCTAATTTTTATGTTTTAGATTGCATATATATACATACATCAATTGCATATATGAGTGCACACACACACACACACACACACACACACACATATATATATATATATAACATCATTGTCTACCCCAAGGTTCTCCCATGACCTTGTCACCTGTGAACCATCATCTTACCACTCTTGTGCCCATTCCTCCCACCCAATTTTTACCCCTTCGTGCTGTATGCTTCAGTTCTGCTGATAGTTTTCAATTTAACTTGCCCTTTTCTGTTTGTTTTTCTCTATATCCCATATATAGGCGAGATCATCCAATATTTCTCTTTTTTTATTTCTGGCCTATTTCTGCTAACATGATTCCTTCTAGATACATCCATGTTATCACAAATAACATCAAATTTGTCTTTTTTGATTGGAGAATAGTATTCCATTGTGTATACATGTACCACAACTTTCTGATTCATTAATCTGTTTTGGAATATTTGGGTTGTTTCCATATCTTGACTATTGTAAATAGTGCTACAATAAACATCCAAGTACAGGTGTCCTTTTGAATTAGTGTTTTTTATCCTTTTGATGATTCCCAGAAGTGGGATTTCTGGGTCAAATGGTAGTTCCATTTTCAGTAATTAAAGGGTCCTCAAACAGCTTTCCATGGTAATGGAACAAGTTTGCATTCCTAACCAGCAGTGTAAAAATATAACTGATTAAATAGCTAAACTGATGCATAGAGAATTTTCATAGTTTGTTGGAAATATAAATGACAAAATTGAAATGAGATTTAAACCAGAGTCTGTACTCTTAACCATGGCAATATTCAATGCAAGAAGAAGCTATGTTTCTTTTTCTTAATGTAGATAGACAGCTCCTATTGAACAAAATGTAGTAGGGAAATATTAGTTGTATTCAGGAATTCTTTGAAAAAGAATATTAAAAAGAATAGAATAGCCTTCTCCAAACACACTATATTCAATAATTGAAATTTTAATCTGTTACATGCTTAGTCATAAAAACTGAACAAGAAACATATATATGTACTGTTTTAGAAAGTAATAAAGGTTCATTTCAAATCTATTAAAATTAGATTTTTTTATTTTAAAAATGTCAAAGGTTGTGTCATTCTTAGCTACCCTGTACATAATGATTAACCCAAATGAATCAGAACTTAATAGCAAACGTACTAGAATTAGCATGGTGTGTATTTTAGGGAAAAGTTGGAACAATCTAACCATTTTTTAAAATATGGAGGTCATAAGTAAAAGTTTGAGGAATATTGCTGCACTTAAAATATAAATTGTAGAATACTGTGTGAATAATACACTGGAGTATAGTGTGTTAACTCATAATTGACAAAACATTGATGTCAATGTATACAGAACTCTAAGGAATAAACGAGAAAATTTCAAAATCCAATGTTAAAAGGAAAAACATGAATGGTTATTACACAAAGAAAAATAGTTTTAAAATATATGAAATACATACACATGCTTGCATAATTAGAAAAGTGCAAATTAAACTATATAAAGATGCCATTTTTCAACCCATAGATGAGTGAACATACAAATTTTGATAATAGACTTTGGCATGGTTGTAAGAAGACAGGCATTTCCACAAATATCATGATGTATGTAAAATGCAACATATTTTGAGGGCAAATGTATCAAAATCCTATAATTATTTACCCTCTTGAATGCATAGTATCACTTCTAAGACTCTATTGTCCTTATATGCAAATCAAGAAAGTGACATTCAAGATTATTTGTTGAATATTCTTATAAGACAGTATTTTCTTGGTTTATGGTTAACATTTATGAAAAGTTATGTACTGTCTCTTGAATTACATGTTGTTGACCTAACCTAGGAGAAAATACTGTATTTTTTATATTCATTTTTTTCTAATGATATTTTTGAGAGATTTATTTTTATTAAAAATGATGACCTTTCATTTCAATAAATTTTATCATTATCTATCTGATTCATTTAAACTGGATTGTAAATTAACAATGACTAATATCTGAGAATACCTTTGCCTCTATTATGCTTATGAAAGAAACCTTCTTTTACAAACTGAGGGATTCAGTTGAAAAAGTTCATGTTCAGTGCAATTATTTGAAGAATAATACAACCAATCATCAATATTTCAATAAGTGATCACATTTTATATCTAAATGTGAGCCTCACATCTTTTATTTTTATTGGTAGAATATAATGCAAAGATTTGTGTATCAAATTACAACTGAAAAGTAGTATATTTAGTGTTTTAATTGGTCTTATATATGTAATTCTGAGCAATCAGTATCTGCTTTTTGACAATAATATGAGTGTTCTGTTTCTCACTACCATGTTGAAATGATGATGATTTTAAATTGTAGAATAAAATGCTGATAAATATGGGATCTTGTCATCAACCTGGAAAACCACCGGTCTCTTAATATTTGTCACTTAATTAAAATAGCACCTGAAGTAATGGGAGGGATGCTACCCTTGGAAACAAATGCTGCAGAGAAACCTTGATTCCTGTGGATAGAATGGCATTATTAATTATTCTATGGATTGCAATGCCCAGGTATCAGGTACTTTATGACAGCAGAATCAAAATATAGCCTTGAAAACAGTAAAAATCAAAGATGATATGCTCTCCCCAAACAAAGAATAGCAGCAATGCAGTTTTGATTTGATAGAAAACTCTGGAAGCTCTGAGTTTGAAATATACACATTCTGAATTTTAAATTCTAAGGGAAATTAAATTGCCTTAAATGAACTTTGATCAATTTTAAGGAAGGAAAAAGTCACAGTGCTTTATACTACAGACCACTTTGGATTATCTCAGTTTATTTTAAGCCTCAATGGTTATATTTCTTTAGAATTTGGTCTGGTATGTTTGCCTGCTTTCTGTAAATGTACTTGTCACTTTTGGCAACATTAAATAGATTAAAAAATGCATTTATTCAACTCAATAAATTTCATGTCCTAAAATACGAGATAAGTATTATATTTGAGTTTATCTTTTGATGCATTTTGGATGAGTTCAGAACCTAAGATAAAGTGAAAATGAAGCTATTCTGTTTTAAAAAAAAACTAGCTAAATCTAAATCACTGAAAAATAATTGCATTTAATGTGAAACTTATTTAACTCTGTATTACAGAGTTACAACTGGAGATATCCCATTCTTTTTGCCATGTTTCGGAGAATATAATAACCAATTTACCATTATCTCCCACAAGATATTGATGATATCATGCTTTATCTTTACCGCTATTGCTTCTTAAAGTTCAAATCCAGAAAATAACTTAAAAATTAAAATAGAAAACAATTATGTTGAGTACCATTGGATATCATGTTACTATTTCACAAAATATATTAAAGTGAAATGTTTGCCAAATATTATCTGAAAGTGACCCTTAGTGAAATTATTAAGATAGCCATGAAAAATTCCTTTATATTCATAGCTATAGGAAGGCAATATTCAGGTAACAGTGGAGATATTGGATAATCTAAAACAAAAAAGAAACCTAAAATTTGATATATTAAAATAATAGCATTTACATATATATTCATGTTAAATGATAAATATAATTTTCAATAAGTTCATTCAATATATTTGTTAAAGTATCTTCTTTTTGGGCAAAGTTACATAATCAACATGCTATTTTCTCAAAATCAAAAACTTGTATGTTGGAATATCAACACTTATTTTATGACAGGAAATTACTATAGCAAGGAGAAAAGTCACCTGGAACCAAGTTCTCTGAGAGAATTGGAAAGTAGAACTCTAAGATATGCCCAATTGAAGTAGAAATAGCAATTTTACATGGGGAAGAAAAAGTAAAAAAAAAAAAAGTCTATCTACCTGAAATAAAGTTTAAAAACAAAAGTAAGGTCAAACTCACTAAAGTATAGATGCCATTTATATTCTTGTAGAATGTTTTGTAAGGACTAGATAAAGAGGTATCCTGAAAACAGACTGAATTTTTATAAATCAGGCACTTTATATCAGAATAACTGAGTAATTCTCTTAGATGAAATGTTAACCACAAAAAATCATAGTGCTTTTTTCAATAAATTACCTCTTAAGGTCCATTTTTACTCTGGAAATATATATAATTAAAACCATTTTAACTTCAAACCAGAGATACATGTTTAAATATCTAGAAATACCATATACATTTAGAAAAAAATTAATAAATTAGATATATATTTCTAGAAATGTATGCCCAAGTTATTTCATAAATGATTGCTTGTAATAGTTATAATAAGAATGCAAAAAAAAAAGGTAGTAAGAAATTAAATTAATAGTTTAGGAGAACTATCCATGCCACATGTACAATATGCATGCATGCCTATAAATTATAATTTAAGTACAAGGTGAATTTTCATGTTATATGATCAAAAAATATTTAATATATTTTCTTAATATGTATGCTCTTAATAATATAGTGTCTATTTATATCAGTTATAATGTACCTAAATATGTTTACATCTAGACAACTCTTTATGGAAATATAGACGCACACTGTTCAACGCATGCATAATGTCCTTCAAAATAAATCCAAGATGTAAACATAAGACACATTAATTATGCCTATATCTAAGAAGCCTTTGGTATATATTCCTCAATGTAATTTTTCTCCATTAAGTGTATAGTGATATTATTTTTCAATATATTACAATGCTTATTTAATATTTTTAGTAATTTAAAGTTGTGAATGTTAAATCTGAATATATTAAACCAGAGGTTTTATAAGTAGTTTTCCACAATCAATACTATAGAACATATACTGTTTTTATCACATTTTACAGCTGAATAGAATAAAATTGAGATTATTCATTTTTACAGGAAATATCTTTCAGAAAAATAGGTAGTGTTAATGCAAAGTACTTGAGGTATAGGCATTGAAATTTCAAAAAGTAAGTTATGTATAAAATATTGATTAAAGCATCATTTTCATATTTCTATAATTCATTTATTTTTGAAAGTAGTTAAATGTTACAATATTATAACATGAGTAAAGTTTTTCTTGACTAAAGAGCAAAGAGTGCAAATATATACATTTTTAAC
The DNA here is from genome assembly GCA_004024945.1 of Uropsilus gracilis. NCBI lineage: Eukaryota > Metazoa > Chordata > Mammalia > Eulipotyphla > Talpidae > Uropsilus > Uropsilus gracilis. The sequence continues at coordinate 246,956 of PVHY01000097.1, read as the reverse complement.
AATATAACAGATACTATTAAAGGAGAAATGATCATGTTAGTGAGGAAAGAGTTGTAGTGAGACCCAGTTTTTGTGTTGCTACATATGATGGATGAGTTAATTCTTCTGACTAATGAACCAAGTCTTTCTCTTGGCCATAACTAATGAACTAGGATGTTTTGCACACTCAGTATTGTAAAGTAACCACTTCTCTGCAGTAGACATGGGTCTTAATGACAGCAATCATGTGGTAAATAATGATCGTAGTGAAATCTTCTCTGAAGTCACTCACCTTTTACCATCCTTAAGGTATTCGAAAGATAATGGATACAGGGGTTAATGGAATATAACTAGGAGACAACAGAAAATCATGTAGTATCAGACACATGAGATTTCTTTATCTTTGGGGAGGATCATAATTAAAAACATACAACAATGACAATACAATTTATAATTTTGATCATATATTTAACACCTTTTTTTTTTTCAATCTTTTTTATCACCTCACATACATCCAAATAAATTTTGAGGATAATACCCAAAGGGATGATTTCTTCTATGAAAAAAAAGAAAAAGCAACACCATAATCATGATTGATAAAGGAAATGTACCTGAGTAATATGGAAAGGGACTGGAGACATCAGGACCTTTGATGATTAAGATACTAGTTGAATCTGAAAATTCATGTGAATCATGAATAAACAATTCTTAGAACTCTAGGATAGAGTTCAATATCAAAGACAACAGAACAATGGATATTCCTTTTGTTAGTGTTCTTTTCTATTGTTCATGTACATTTCATCACCTACAGAGGTTCCAGAAAAAACAAGAACAGATTAAGGAGAACAAACAATGATGCTATTCTTTCCAAACATTTTTTTCAATTATTTGTACTTATTTATACTGCCCAAGTTTAAAAAAAAAAAAAAAGCAGTGCCTGCTCTAAGTTTTGCCTGAAACCTGAAAACTGACAAATTTCAAAATACCTCTTCTATTTGTTACCATAGGAGTAGGTCAGTAAAAAAAATAAAATAATAAAATAACCAAGAATGCCATGTGGGCAATATAACAAAGAAGAATACTCATTCATTTATTTATTTATAATTATTTACTTGAGATAACATTTATTTACATCCTTGTTTTGCTATTAAAAGTAGAGGATCTCTCATTTCAGGTCTTGTCACTACACTGCACCCACCACAAAAACATCATCAACATAGTCCATTGTACTGCTTTCCAAAATTGTTTTCCCTCTTCCTCTCAGATATTCAGTTCTAGTTACCATTTTCAGCTCTAAAGCTACTTTTCTGACATATTTGTGGATATCTTTTCCCACTTGTGGATCCCTTTCACTTGTGTGATCATGTTCTTACTCTTTCTCTGAAACTTTGTCATTGACTCTCACCTTCCTGAAGATGTAAGAATGTTGGTTCCTGCTTTCTAATCCAACCTGATGTTTTATCATCTATTTGCTGAGTTTATTACATCTGTATTTAGGGTAATATTTCATATAAGAAAGTCTGTTGCTGTCATCTTATCTTTTGTTTTGTGACTCAATTTTATTCCCTATTAATTTCTTTTGCACCTTCAACTATGGTTTAGACACAAGAGCTACTTTTAACATTTCTCGGAGGAAAATTCTAATGTATACAACTTGTTTAGTTTTTGTTTATGTGAGAAAAACTTTATTTCTACTGATACATGAGTCTTGTAGTATATACTTGCCAGCAGTTTTTTATATTTAAGTAATTAATCATGTAATCCATTTTATTCTTGTGGGTAGTATTTCTTCCAAAGAGTCCTATGTTAGTCTGATCAAGACTTCTTTATAGGTCATCTGTTTCTTCCTCACATACAGTTTCAAAATTTTTCTTTGTTTCACTTTCTTTGACGTTTCACTACTATGTGTCTTTGTGTATTTCACATTTTATTTAGGTCCCCTCTTATTCTTTCAGTTCATGGAGTATTATACTTAGTTTCCTTTTCCTAGTTCAGAAATTTCTTTTCTGTTTTGATTTACTTTTTAATTAGCTCTCTGTACCTTCCACCACCCACCCACATACACATTATTCTTAAATTGGAGCATTTTGACATTTCTTCATTTTTTTAAATTAATTTATCATTTTCTTCGTCTACCTATATTCTTTGTTAATTCTCATTTCCAAGGCCATTAATTTGATTTTCTATTGGGTCTACTTTATTTGCATTCTCTTTTCCATTTTTTAAAAATTTCCTCTATCGATCATTTTATATCCTGAACCCCTATTGTTATTTAAATAATTTTATCTTCTTTTTGTTTATTTTTTTTCACAGCTTTATTTTTTGTGTTTTATTCTATCTTTGATTGATCTTTATATATTTCTTTCAGTCTCTTTGTACTCCCTTTCTATTGATATTGCTTTTTCCCCCCCTTCATTTCTTCTGTTTCTTTTCTTCCATTTCTTTGAACTTCTCTATCAGGGAAAATTTTATATCTCATAGGAAGAAAATATCTTCCGTGTCTTACTAAATGAATTGTCAAGATTTTTTTTTCTATTGTACAGTATTTCAGAGGACTCAAATTGCTGTTTGTTGTGAGGTTTTGTTTTGTTTTGATTTGTTTTGTTTGTCTCTGCACTTATTTACCTTTAAGAATCAAGAGTGTCAAGTTATCTATTTTCCAGTAGATGGCGGTGTATGTCAAGTTGAACTAATCTGTACCTGAATCTTCAGTGAGTGGGGAAGCGCTCTGTTGGTAGTGTTTCAGCTCTTAAAAATACTCATAGCCCTTGCTGGAGTTTACCAAGGTCACTTGTTGTAAGCAGAGTTTTTATTGGTTTAGATTTTTTTTCATGCTCCTGGGAACTTCCAGGTGTGTGCATCTTTCAGCAGAGCTTCTACTGGATATGGACCCATTTTCATGTTTGTCCTTGAAACTTACACAGCCTGAACTGCTTCTGGTTTCTATCAGTCATCTGAAGGTCCTCAAAATGAAGTATTTGAACCAAAAAGTTTTAGCATTGTTTTTCAATACATGCACATATTCCCCCGACAGATGAAAAGATTAAAAGTTTCATCACAAACATAAAGAGAAATTGCTCTGTACTGATTTCTTATTTTTTATAAAAGGCAGAACATTTAATCCTCATTTAAAAAAAGCATTTTAAGTTAACATAGTTATTCCTGTTTCACATATAACAAAATTGAAATATAGATAGGTTTATAAATTTACCAGTTTACACAATTAGAAGTGACTTATCTAGCTTCTTAACTTTGTAAATGGCCTAATGTTATTTATTTTTCTAAATGTTACATTAATTGACTATTAGTTGTTTTAAAATTATCTTCTGATTTGTGTAAGTTTTAGATGTCTAATATAAGGAGAATTAGAGTGATTTTACTAGCACAGTTTATCATATTCTTCTACCTTACAGTTAATGCACCGGAATTATTCTTTTTTTTTTTTTTTTGAGGAAATTTTCTCTCAGAAAATTTTATGAGGTGAAATTTAATTTTTTGTGAATATTTTCATATATCTAATGGACTTGCTAAGATGATCAAGGAAATAATTTTTCCACTCTCATATTTTTATCGGTGAACTTTCAGGTGGGATATTCCTGACAAATGATGGGAGCATGCCTGATTTTCTACATTTTTGCCATTTGTCTTCAACTTTTGGTTTCATCTTAAGACTTTCTTGTTTTCTTAGTAATCAGTGAGTCTCTCATTAAGAAGGAAAGCTAAAGATCACTGTCTTTGTTTCACCTATTATTTATCATATACTTCTAGACCAGTGTATTGATTATACATTCTCTATGGTTAATACTGTGCCTTTTATTTTAATAAATTAGTTCCTTCAAAATACATTTGTATAAAAATATTTTAATAATTCTTCTTAAATGTAACATGGGGTTTAATAATTTATATTACACTAATATGAAAGATAATTTTTTAGTGTATTCTCCTTCTAACTTATGTTTCCTATCATCATTCAATAATTGTATTATCCTTTTCCTTCATTAATTCTTAAAAATAAAATATTTGTGATTTCTAACTGATGATGACTTTAAGGAATGTATACTGTTGATTGTTAAGGAATGTATACTGTTGATTGTTTTTATTGATTTATGAATTCCTTCTTTAATGCTCAGGTAAGTCATTTCAAAAAATTGTATTCCTACATTTTCCAGTTCTGTAGTAGAATATTCCATTTTAAGAAATACTACCTCAACTCAATTTTTATTTCAGTCATCATTCACCCTACTATAAATAGGTTATTTGTTGATTTTTCTCTACTGCTTAGGTAATCCACATCAGTAGATCAATACCCTGAAATCATTGTACACCTGTGTTTAATCTCGTCACTCTCATTTTTTAACTATTTTTCAATATCTTGAAAAGTATTATTTCATATTAGGATTAACAGATCATTTATCACTTTTCCATTTTCTTTATTTTTAACAGAAGCAATGTTGGGATACCCTATCTAGCATTAAAAACCTAGGGTACCTACCATCAATTAATCCATGTCCCACCAACATGAACATTGTGTTTTTATTTCTTTGTTCTTTCCCCTCCCTCATCCCTTTCACTCTTGGTGTTTCAATTCTGTAGTCAGCTATTAAAGGTTACTTTTTTCAGCTTGTAATTATTCAACGATTAGTTACACTCCAACTATTAGTGACACATCTGGTGTTTATTTTTGTCAATTTATTTTACTTGGGATTATCTTTGTATTTTTGTTCATGTTGCTGGAAATGACGTGAGTTTATCTTTTCTGATTGCTGAGTTGTAGTAGTTCATTGTTTCTGGGGCTATTAGGTTTTTCCCATAGTTTAACTATAGTACATAGTTCTGTAATAAAGATGGGAGTGCAAATTTCCTTTCAAATTGGTGTTTTTGAATTTCTTACTAGATGCTAAGAGTAGAATTAATAAATCAAATGACAGATACATGTTTAATGTGTTGAGACACCTTTAAACTGATTTCCTTAAGAGCTGTATCAGTCTGAAAAAACACCAGCAATGTAGGAGGGTTCCCATTTCACCACATTTTCAGCAGTGTTTGTTGTTTTTGATCTTTCAGTTATGGACCATTCTCATATTTGTGATCTTGATTTGCATTTTTCTGATAATAACAGTATGTGATTGTTTGCATTCTTTAATGTTCCTTCTGGGCATTTTCATATGTACTTTATAGGTATCTGCTTAGTTTTTTTGATTATTTTTTTAATTAGGTTGTTTTGTTTTTGTAGTGTTTTATGGGTTCTTTGAATAGCTTTGATACCAGTCCTTTGATGTATGCTAATCAAATGTTTCTCCCAATCAATCTGGTGTCTTTTCATTTTAGTTATACATAATCTTGCTATACAGAAATCTTTTAGTTTGCTGACACCTCACCTATTTATGATCTCTTGTTTTCCTTGCATTTGAGGATGAATCCCTAAAGGCACATGTCATTAAATATTTTACCTGTTTTCTTTCTTGCAATTTATGGCTTTAGATTCTACATCCAAGTTTTTGTTCATTTTGAGTTGATGTGTGTGTGTGTGTGTGTGTGTGTGTGTGTGTGTGTGTGTGTGTGTGTGTTGAGGTATTATGGTCTAGTTTCATTTTTTTTCAATAGCTATCCAGTTTTCCAATTACCATTAATTGAAGAGGATGGACTTATTCTAGTGAATTCCTGATTAAGAGTCCATATATATTTAGGTTTATTTCTAGGCACTTGTCTATTCTGTTTCTATAACTATTTTGTTTCACTATCACACTGCTTTAAATGTAGATTGGAGTCTGTAATTATACCTCTATGTTGTTTCTCCTTTGTCAAGATTGCTCTTATTCTTTGGAGTCTTTTATTATTCCATTTGAATTTCAGTAGTGTCTTTGAAATATGCATTTGATATTTTTATTGGGGTTGTAGTGAATGTGTATAATGTTTTGGGTAGAATAGATCTCTTGCCATCTTTGTTAAGCTACAATAAAGTAGGTATTTACTTTGGTGTAATTGTAAATGAAAACTCTTAATTTTTCCTTTTTGGCCTCTTTTTGCAAAGGAAGGCAACATAAATTATGCATTTTTGATGTTAAACCATGCCACTTTATTCAACTCATTAATTTATTCAATTAGTATTTATATGACTTCTTGAGGGTTCTCTTCTGCGCATTACCATGTCATCTGAAAATAATAATAGCTATATATTTTCTACCCCAGTGGGTTATTTTTATATCTTTATCTTTTCTATTTGATCAAGCAAGAATTTTCAATGTGATGATGAATAGCAATGGTGAGAATGAACATCCTTTGTCTTATTACTAGATCTTAGTGGGAAAAAATTCAGTTTCTCACCACTGAGAATTGTATCAGCCATGAGTTTGTTGAATATGGTTCTTGTTATGTTGAGGTAAGTTCTGTTTACCTCCAGTTATTTAATGCTTTTTCACATAAACGGATGTTTGTTCTTATCAAACTTTTCTCAGCATCTATTGATACAATTAGTGAATTTTATCTTTTTGTTGATGTGCTGAATTATATTGATTACATTTCTAATGTTTAAAAATTTTTATGTTCCTGGTATGAGTCCTACTTGCTCATTGGCATGATCCTTTCAGTGCAGTGCTGGATTCCATTTGCTAGGATTTTATTCAGGATGCTTGCATCTGTGTCCACTAGGGACTTTGACCTATAAATATTTCAGTGTGTATGTATGTATGTATGTATATTATTATTATTATTATTATTATTTGACTGTAGTAATAGAGTAATGTTAACCTCATAAAAAGTATTTAGAAATAGTCCTTCTTTTTTCATTTTTGAAAGACTTTGAGTAAGATATACAGTAGCTTGTTTTTAAAGGTTTGTTAGAATTGTGATGCCAACTGAGTCTCAACTCTTATTTTTAAGAAGACTTTATTATGGTTCAATTTCTTTGCTTGGGATTTAATTTTTCAGTGTTTCTACTTCTTTTTCCATTCTGCCTTAGATGATTGCATAATTATACATATATATGTCCATTTCTTCTAGATTATTGAATTTGCTAACATGCAGATGTTTAGAATATTCCCCAGTTATTTCACTGCCTTCATATTTTATTGTTTGCTTGAGATATTTCCTTTTTTGATTTTTGTTATTTCTAATCTACCGGGTTTGGGGTTCTGTTATTGTTTTCCTAATTCTTCAAGCTGGCATACATTATTATATATTGATGTGAGTTTGCACTATATATATATATTCCATATATATTCCATATATATATATATATATATATATATAAGAGGGAATATATATATTCCATATATATATATATATATATATGGAATATATATATTCCCTCTTAGTTCTGCTTTTGCTGTGTCCCATATATAGGAATGGTTTTTGAATTGTTTTCATTTACCTCAATATATTTTTAATCTTTGTTTGATTTTCTCCTTAACCCAGTAGTCTTTCAGTAGTGAGTTAATCAAATTCCATTTATTAAAATATTTTCTTACTTTATTTTGATAGCTGATTTGTATTTTGATACCTTTATGTTCTGAGTATGTTGGGTGTGATTTCAACTTTTATGAAACTATTAATATTTGTTTTGTGTCCCAGAATATGATCAGTTCTCTAGACTATCTTATGTGTGTTTGACATAAAGAAAAGAAATTGCTTTTGGGGGGTGCAGTGCACTGTAAATGTCTTTGAGTTCCATGCAGTCTAATTCTTCAGTGAAGGCTATTCTGTACCCATTTCACTACTATTTTGATTTTGTTTATTGATTGTCTTGGATTGTTAAAATCCTACTTCTAATGTGTTTCCTTTTTTTTTTTTTTAACCAGTCTGTTTTCAGAGTTGATAGTAGCTTCCAAATATATTTCAATGCTCCTTCATTTGATGAGTATATGTTGATGAGTGTTACTTCTTTTTTGATATAGCACTCCCTTTAACTGGAAGTTTAATTTTTCTGTTAAAAGTTTAGCTGCCCTTGCTTTCCTTAAGAGTCTCATTTTATTGTAGACTGTTATCCAAACCTTTACTTGAGTCTTTGTGTGTATACCTCCTAGATACAACAAATGATTGGATTCTGCTTCTTGATCCAACTGAATACTCCATTGCTTTTAATTAGTGAATTTAGTCCATTAATAGTTAAAGTGGTTATTGGTAAGTGAAATTCCATTGCTGCCATTTTATTCTTAATTATTGTGGGCCAGTCTATTTTTTTATTTAGTTCCTTATATTCTTGTTTATTTCAATATAAGGATAACAATTTGTTTTCGAACTCCTTCAATTTCTTTTCTTTGAAAAGGTCTTTTTTCTTCTATCATAGAAAGAAGATTTTGCAAGATAGTATTCTTGAATGGCAGTCTTTCCTATAAGCATTGGGAAAATGCTGTTCATTCTTATCTTTTTTGTAATTTTTTCAGGAATTTTTTTAAACTCATCGGGATTTGTTTATATGCTATTTGTTTATTCCTGCCAATCTTAGCATTCTTTCTTTGTCTCAAATTTTTAGAAAAATCCACTATCATATATTTTGCCAACAATCTTAAACACCTTTCCATTCCTTTCTCTGGTATTTGTATTATTATGTTGCTTTTTCTATTGAGTCATATATGTTTCACAATGTTTCTCATTTCTAAAATTAATTCTTCCTTTCCTTTACACAGTTTCTTTATACATCTGAATCTTCAGTTACACTGTGCCATCCTTTCATTCTACATGATCTACTTTAATTGTGCAACATCCTCTTGAGTTTTTATCATTGTATTTCTCCTTTGAAATCCTAATACTCTATTTTTATTTTATTTTTAAATTTTGTTTTCTTTATTTTATGCCTTCAGTTTATTGATTTTGTTTCTAAGTACATCCTTCCATTTTTTTTTTTTTTTTTTGCCATTGCAATTTAAAAATCTATAGATGAGAGGGAGAATATGCCTTCTATGTTTATTACTTGTGGTTCTGGTAATTTGTTCTCTCTGTAGGATTTAGTCTTCACTTGGGAACTCATGTTGCTATTTGTGGAGTTTTTCCTTCTGCCCATTATTAACCTCAGAACCCAACTAGTGTTCATAGGATTTCATCTGGACAATTCTCTCTCCCTTTTACCAATCAAGGTTCTCATCTCTCCTGGGCAAACCACTGGCAAGTTCTTGTGGAAGGTTATAAGTTCTCTTGACACTCTGGCTAAATTCCTTATAAAGTCTGGGGTTTTAACAACCTATGCAGTTGTTAGTGGGAATCTCCCAGGATGTCAGCAGGTCTTAGTAGATCCAGGTTGCCACAGATAGTGTCCTGTAACAGCTTTTATGTCTGAATAGGCTCTAACTGTGTCAGTGGGAATCCTGAGACCTTTTATGATCTGGGATGGGGCTGGAGAGTCTCTTAATTCCTCTTAATGGGCATCCTCCCCAATGTAGATCCAGAGCCTCAATTTTCCAGACAGGCACCGATTAGGTTTTGAATAAGTCACATGGCTTCTGCTTGGTGGTCGGAACTGGCAGCATTCTACCATCTCTCGCTATTTTAGTTCCCTCCACAATGGGAACCCAGGGTCTTAACAGTCCAGATAGGGCCTAAAAGGTCACACTGAATGTTGCGAAATCTCTACTGATCTATGAAGTTCTCAGTGGTAATCATAAAACAATTCAATGTATCCAGTCAATCTGGGTCAATTTCTTAGAATTTTATCTTTTATCTTAGAATTCTTATTTGACTACCACTTTAATTCTTAGAATTAATAGCTTAAAGTGGCAACGACCTCTGTCATTTTTAGATATGCTGGATTTATTTTATTTTATGCATTTTTCTATTAAACATTTATTTTCTATTATGAGTTATTTTTCTAATTTTTACTTATTCTATGGGAAATATTCACACATACAAATTCATAAAGTAAAATTTTAACATAGTATGATAACAAATGTGGCACATTGACTACTGGTTCTAAGTATCTGAATCTACAGTTGGCTATATGTGTTGACTCATTTTTGTCATACATTACCTGTGCATTTTATATGTCTTGAGGTTCTACTAATAACAGAAGTTATTAATTATTGATGGACAAAGTTGATTCAAGCATCAACATATTTTACACTCTGAGTTTCAATTATACACCTTATCATTATTATTATCTCTGAATTACAGAGAAAATGACTTTAACTCTAACTATTGAAAACATTATATTCTCATGCCCTCCTAATGCACTTGTAATCAAGCGTATATTTCTGCTGATGTCAGATATATAGTTTGTTGTTTCAGTGACTTAACCGAAATTCTGTATTCATGTTTTACATTGAGTCTAATGTGTAAATTCTTATGATTTAAAAAATGTATAACACTGGTAATAATAATGGTTTTGCATTAAAATATTTTGTTTTCCTTTAACAGAGAATGATTTTTGGACTCTTCATGATTTAGTCATTAGAGAGAGTAACACAGTTATAAAAATAGTCAGTCTGGGAACATTGTAGAGTTTATATTGAAAATTAAAAAATTATTTAATTGGCTAATGAATTTATGACCATTCATTTCCTTTAGTGAACAATTTGACTGGTTATGGCACAAATAAAAAACAACTGTCACCAGCACTACTTGTGACTATCTTCCTGTAATGAAGGCATTTCTTTCTTAGATAATAACATTACATGAATTATTGTGGCTGCTTAGATATGCTTTGTTCCATTGAAGAATGGATCCTTTATAAAATATTCTTATTTCTTGAGCTCATAAAACTTAAGTTAGACAAACCCAATCATGTAATGATCATCTGAATAAGTTATATTCTCCATTAAAAAACTTAATTCTCTGTCCACCAGAATCTCAGGAGACAGCTAAGCACTCCTTAGTGTTTTTTGTCTTCACTTAAATTAATGAGCACTAAGGTCTTTCGAATTCCATAGTAAATCTCATTCATTATTAAATGCTTCTTCTAACTTATTCTGAAATTTGGAATGTAATTGCAAAAACAAATTCAGCATCAAATTAATCATGACAAAACATTTTTATCACGTGTTTATGTCAAGACCGAGTGCACATTTTACATATGCTATCAAAATTTAAAAGTATCTTATCTTCCAGTATGCATGCTTTTGAAAAAGGATATTTTTGATTGTTTTAATCTTCAATGCCTTGATAAGAAAAGAAAAATTTCCTTGGAAACAATGAGATATTTTTACAAAGTTATTAGTGAGGAGATAATTCATTAGGAAGTAAAGAGAATGATTGGATTTATTTTTTTCTTTATTTATAACTCTTATTTTCACATTGTGTCCAAGTTGTTGTTAGCAATGGTTTTAGGAAATTCTGGAATATGATTTTACTTGACAGCATTAAGAAGATTAAAGAAGAATAAGATCCATAACATTATAGCTTGGTTTATTGAGATTCAGAGGAAGTGAAGTAATAGAATGAGAAACAGAATAGTAGAGAAAAAAATATTGATGTTAATAATATGTTGGCTGAGTAATAGTTTCTATATCACTAAAATTAATCAACTATATAAAAACAGGAAATACCCCAAAAAAGTCCTATTGTCTGACTACAGCAAGATATACCATCATTTGTTTACCCAGACATACATTGTTAGCTGAAAGAATCCCCCCAAAAATATATGTGCAGTGTTTAACTCTTTGATAAGCTATATCCAGGATTTACAGATTTATAGAGACAGAAAGCAGAGTATAGATTTCAGGGAATGAGCAGAAGCAAAAATGAGGAATGCTTACTTAACGGGTCCAAGATATATTTTTGGAGTGATGAAAAATTCAAAGTAGAAAAAGGTGGTACTTTCCCAACATTATGAATATCTAAATGCCAACTAACTGTACACTTGCATATTTTGCGAACTTCTCTTTAACACAAAATTATTATGAAAATAAAAAAATAAATTTTAACAGTATGTTAAAACAAATCATAACTTTAAAAAGATATATTTTTCATGTAAAATCAAATATAAAATAAGTAGCATTTGTAAGAAAATCAGATGAAGCAGAATTTGAGGGAAAGAATAAAATAAAAATGATAAAATATGTATCACATTTTTTAATTATTATTCCTCAAACACCTATAATCATGATAAATCACCAGTTACAAAGAAAAATAATTAGAACACAAATTAGAATGATATACTATAAAATTGCATACATTTATTATGTAAAATAACTTGAAAATATAAACAATGAATTTACTCAATTCTAACTTGATAATATTCAATTAGTAAGGAATGGAAATAAAAGGAAAATGATCTGAAAGAATGTTCAGTTTCATATTAATTAGTGAACTATTTTCAAAATAAGTGGCTTTCATTTTATACTACTTAAAATTGTACATAAATTGGTACAATATTCCTTTTGAAGAAGGTTTACTATTAATACCAAAATCTGAGACAGATTCTTGTCATATAAATTAAATCCATAAGTAATACTTACATTTAAATAGATGCAGAATGTGTATATAAATATCTAAATGTCCCATAATTTGTATAGGGATTATTGTATTTATTCTATGAATAGTATTAACTCATAATTTATATTAATTTATTGGCTATAAACTATAAATTACAAAACACATTCAAGTAACATTTCCATTTATATGTCTCAAATCATATATCTCCAAATTGAGCTTTTGAAATTCAGGATACTTTTTAAAAAGTGGTGTGTAATTTCATAATTACTTTTATTATGAATAATAATAATAATAAAAACATCCCATTACCTATTTTGATTCTATTTTTCTTTTTGAGAATCAACACTATTAACTACTTGCTGTGTTTAGTCAGTGTAGAACATATTCTATGATGTTTGTAATTTAATTACTCTGGTTGATATTCAGTTATATCACCAAGATAAAGAAATATCTGTCACTATGTAATGATTGAATTCTATAGTTCTATTTTCTAATTACTAAATTGTTTCTATTTCCATAATAATGTCATTATGCAATATTGGACTACTATGAATTATAATTTTTGAGAAATATCTGAATGGCTATAGTGTTTCACTATTTAGTTCTAATATAATGGGTATATTTCCCCAATTTGTTATTATTCTATGGAATAGTTAGTTAAATAGCTTTACATAGTATTCCAAATTAATTTTTTGCTTTATTGAACTTTATGGAAATTTCAATAATGTATTATGTAATTTATTTTAGTATACTAACAGCAATTTAAAACAAATCCAAGTATTTCAATTTCTTTATATAATAATGGCTTTTATTTTACTCTCCCAGTAATCCAATGTGGTTTTCTTTGTTCAGCAGAAAGTTTTCCCCCTCAGATTTTATATCAGGAGTCCAGTATTTAATATCACATATATTTATCATTCTATAGGACCCCCTTCTCACTGAGATCATGATGTAGAACTACATTTTGCTTCCATTCTCTTATTTTTAAGAGGGTTGGTTATTTAGTTCTACCCAAATTCAAAGGAATCAACAATTAGAACAGAAAAATGTCATCAATGGTTAGAGAATATCATGTCAATAGCAACCCTTTATTTAAAAGTTGTAATACAAATAACAGCTGTTGCTACAAAAGTGATTGTCAACCATTACTTTATTTAGTATCAGATTCATTCCTACTTTCCAATATACTATAAAAGAAGTGTTATTTAAATACAATATTTATAACCACAATTTATTTGCTTTTTCTGTATTGGTTCTTCTTTACTTTAATTGCCAGACATTGGATAAAACTGTTAAATGCATAATATTTTATGCCAACATTAAAATCAGCTGATGTTGATAGAAACAATACATTTGTTGATAAAATGACAATGCAGTTCTATATTATCCATTTTATGAATTAAATGCTACAAACTATCAGGTTTTATAAATCTTCAGACTGAGATTCAAAAAGTATTAAGGTTTTTTATATATAAAAAAGTCATTGCATGTTTTTCATAAAACAAATTTCTGAATTAGTAAAATCACTTTATTCAGTTTCAATTGTTTTCTCTGTTATAAGTGTCTAAGAAAATGAACTATGTATATTTGCATATAGATGAACAAAATAATTTCAAGCAACTCAATATCTCTCTGGAAAAGACAGAGGTGAAAGAGAAACAATTAGGCTGATAGATTTATTTTGAATTTAAGCCCTGATTATGATACTATGAACAAAATAGTGGTCTTGAAATTTGTGACCCAATCACCAGACATGCCTATTAATTATAGGTGATCTGAAATGCATAGACATAGATGATATTTATAAATAAAAATGTTATACTATCTTTAATCACAAAAGCCAAATAGTCTTGGGTATAATGTTTTCATTGGTGAAACACTTAAGATCTTGGTTCTAAATTACTGCTCATACCTGGTTGTTAAGCAATTACTTTCATAAGAGGGACCCTAAAAAGCTGAAAATAAGCAGTATGGTAGATTTGTTAATAGTTTTGATACTAAGCTCTTCAGTAGGTAATTATTGACACTTAAGCTATTGAATGTGATGTAACTTAAAAGATTCACTTATCAGGAATAGAGGAAGGAAATGAAATAGCTAGCTAATAATACATTGAAATGACTATGTGTTCACACATTTCTAGCTAAAGAGAGAAACTAATATACTATAATATTTTCCTTAACCTAAAGCATTTGGAAAGGATTTAGGAATTTTTCAGAATCAAATTCAGGTAGCTAAGGGTAGAAAAATGAAGAAAAGCTCTAGAATTCCTGATAAAGATGATAAAAAAGAAAAAGTGTGTAAAATTATATTTTAAAAAATGAATTCTATGCATTTCATCTCACCAAAAATATAGATGAAAGTATTATCATGGTGTTTTGTGAAATAACTCATTTTTTAATTGCTATAGTGAGAGTACTGAGCTGAGAAGTACAGTATATAGGTATCAAAAAATAACAGATTTTAAGAAGTTTTTATATATTTTAATTTTATGTGAAAATTGCATATCAATTGCAGTCATAAAAATGCAAATATTAAAATAATGATATCAAATTGACTCATAAGAAACAGTCAATATTCATATTACTAGGATTTACTCCTCAAAATTAATCTCTTTACAGAAGAGAGAATGCGTTCGTTATATGTGTGTGTATGACTTACACAGTGAGAGTTGTTATATATTTCTAAATATTTTTCTATATAACAATATTTCTTTTGAAAACTATATTCAATTGTCAAATAGCACCAGGTGTTATAATACATTTATTACTTCAACAGTTATCAAGTTTCCCAGAGTTAGAAACTGGGTAATATTTTTGTGCTTCTTTTTATCTCCTTTACTTCTGTTCATCTTTCCTTCTTCCATTATGTAAAATGTTAAAAGGATTTTTTCCAATTTATTGATTTTGTTCATTTATTTGTATAATCCTTGGGAAATAACTGGTATGCAAGATGCCTTTCACTGAAGAGGAGTTAAAAAAGCAATAGAACAAAGGCAAGTAGAATGAATTGTGTGGTGCAAAGATCCAAATTCAAGGATATAAACTAAAGTCTGGGAAAAGAACAAGGAACAAATTTGATCTTGGTTCTCTGTCCCCATTCTTTTATTCTCCCTGTTTCCTCATTTGTTTCTCTTTCTATTGAGTATCAAGCTCTACTATTGAGTATCAAGCTCTAGTATTCATAAAATGAGTGTGGGTATATATCTATAAAGGAAAATAAAATAATAAACTACAAAAAATAGTGTAAATATTAATAAGAAAACCACTCAACTCTAAGAACTGGAATTTTAACTATGGTTAGACGATTGGTTTCTGCAAAACAGTGTTGTTTAAAACAATATGTAGTAAGACTATATAACTGATGCAATTTATATTGTTGATTGCTTTCCTTTTAAGATAGCATCTTCTATTACAAGGGCCCTTCTTTGGAAAAGTTAAAAGGAATCATAAAATCCTCCAACAGAACATGAATGTGGAAAAGGATCATAATAGATGATGAGAAATATATGTACTTTCACTGAGTGTTCTCAAATTCAGATATAAAATATCCATTACCAGATACTGTGCCTGTAATAATTCTGTATTTTACCAAAATTGAACTCTATTATATTAGCAGAAGGCAAAGTAATATTTATAAAAAGCATTATTTGTAAAGTGCGCACACATACATTAAATTAGATTTTTAAAAAAGTATTATATACTTAACATTGATCTGCAAGAAGAAGTTATATTTACAAATATATTGTGATTTTTAGATCAGTTATATGCATCATGACCATGCTGTACATATACAAATGCATAATTCTGAAATTTGAATAAATATAAAGTCCTTTTAGTCAAGATTATTTTTAAAAAGCATTTTATACAGACATCAGCAATTTTCCCTTGGAATTTTATAAATTTTTAACTACCATATTAAAATATCAAAATATTTAATGTTATCTTTAAAAACCTTCAATATCTTAAAAATACATACAGGTCTGAGTAACTAAAATTAGAATTCCATTTCATTAATAAGATTATGAATATGCAGGAGACTATACAAAATGACAATGTTGGTTCCTGCCTAGAAAATTAGCATTTGAAATATGAGTAATATTTCTTAGTTTACTTGTTGGATAGTGATGTTACACTGCCACTTATCTGATATCTTAAAAACATTTATCTGCATTTGTAACTTTTGCTTTCATACACTTAATTAAAATTTCCTTTTACATATCATATGTAATACCAAAGTATCCCTGCATACAAAAGAGAAACTTTCCTCCTAGAATCTCATCTCATCACTCTAGTATTTGATTTTTATAAAATAGCATTTAATTAAATAATCTTTCTTTTACTGTAGTAATGTAGATTTGTAATGTTATTGCAATGTTATATGTTTCAGTTGTTCATTGCTAAAAATATATATGCATATGCATTACATTAATATATATTTCATATTATATGTAGAGATACATATATATATATTTTATTAATTACATTGCTAAAAAGCAAAATCCACCCTCTACTGTCTCTTATCTAGCCTTCATTCTCTCCTCCCTTTCAGATAGCCACTATATTATGAAAGTGTTCATGATATTCAATCTTTAATCCATCAAAATAAGGCATTCAATGTGATTTAATGTTATCCTTATCAAAAAAAAAGCATTATTTTACAGAAATGGGAAAAAACAAAAATATTTTGATTCTAATATTTAAAGTAAAAGAGTCAAGCTTCCTGGATATCCTTTCTCAATGTATGATTTGAGGAAAAATAATTTCAACATTTTGAGAATAATATATCTTTACATGACAATTTTGTCTTTAGACTGGTGGAAATAATCCACTTACGTGTAATCTTATAATCAATGTTACCAAGTATGATTTTAAAAGTTGAGCTTTCTATTTTCTTTCTGACACTCGTTAACTGCAATATTCTTTTAATTTATATGACTTTCTGATAAACACATTCCCTTCAAATACTTCCTTTTTATATAGCACCAAGACTGTTTCTTTATTACTTACTTATTTACTTACTTATTATTTACTAATTCAATTAAACAACTAGTATTGTGTTTCTAACATGTGCAATGAAATGTAGGATATTTGGGTTACTATGATGAATAAGAAGATATAAGTAGATAGATAAGCAACAAAATTTAACCATAAACAATCCCACGTTCATAGTTCATTTCCTCCCCTCTTATCTCTGCACCGTCTTCTCAGCAACAACAACAAAAATTCTCTCTGCAGTCAAAAGTTTTGTCAATGCTTGACTGACTCAATTATTTTCAGGATATGTACCAAGTTTCTGGGAAGGTTTTATGGAGCTTTTGAAATCACAATCCATTTCTGTCTCCATTTTCATTATCTCATAGTTTAAACTTGGCAATTTTTATGCCAAAATACTAAATCTTTGCAACTTCCCATTCAATAAGATTAATTTTATACCTTTACCCATATCTGCTCTCCCCAGGAAATTCACTTTCCACCTTTGTTTTTAGTTGTTATTATTATGTCATTATTATCCTCTCTTTAGGTTAGTAAACACCTCCAAATATCCTTTGTTACATCCCAGATTCAGACAGCATCTTTATGCCTGTGCTCTTAATAGCACTCATACATACATCCATGAGAATGAAAAGCCATGTAGGAATAATTAATTGGTGTTTTCCTGGCTACGACATTATACTAAACTCTTTTGAATACCTGAACCATTCCTTCTTTCTTTTTTTTTTTTCTTAACCTTCCTACTAAAATTTATTTGTTTGCAAACTGTCTTTCTACAGGGAAAGTTAGTCAACATCTTAGACTTTGTGGGTCACACAAATTCTACAACTCTAGGCTTTGTTGTTACAGCATCAAAGCAATCTCACACAACATATGTAAATGAATGAACATGGCTTTGTTGGAATGAAACTTAGTAAAACAGGTTTAGGTTGCTGATTATTATGGTGTGGTGCTAATAATAAGTTACCCTAAGTGGTAAGTAAGTGACGGAGTGAATTAAACCCTAATTTATTTGTGTGTTTGAATTCTAAATTGGTGAAATGTTAGGTACTCTGCTCCTCTAAGAATCTGTACTCCAACTTCCTACTCCACTAGCGATTGATGTCTTGTCTTAGAATCCTAGAGAAGTATATGTACCATTTTCTCCTGCTAACAGCCTTTCTGAACTTCTAGCTCATGAAGTTTTCTCCCTCCTGTTTACTCTTACCCTGTTTTTTCTATTGATCCTCTGCCTATATACTATCTCATTGTCACGCTATTGCTAAAACTTACATTGCAGTCATTTAGCAATGCCTACAAATCTTTCTTGTGCAAGGCCATATGAAAACCTGCTCTGCCCCCATAGTCTATGTGTGCCAGGTAGAATTACAATCAAGTACAAGGAAACAAAAAACCATATTTTAAAGAATTACACAATCAAGGATTTATTTTTTTAAGCACCAATAGCAGTAGAGTCTAGAACTTGCAGGAGCATAATAATGCTTTTATTGACTCAAATTTGTCCTGTCATCTATTGCAGTTTTCTTAGATAAGTCCTTTAGTCTAATGTTTATAAGCTAGCTGCTGCATATCCATATTATACCCACTTCCTAAATTAAAGAAAGGGAGAGACAGACTTGAATACTCTATTTCTTACACTTTTATCATGGTCTATATCATAGAAACTTCCTCACTGAAAGCAGAATGGAAAAATAGTGGTAACCTCATTCCACTTTTATAATAGAAGACATTCAGATCTAACATTGAATGAATAGTACATGAATTTTCTTGAATTACATACACATCAAGCCAACTCTATATACTGTTCTTCAAAGTAGGATATTTCACTTACAGATATATGGCATAGCTCCAAATTTGAGAAAATAGTAATCAGAATTGAAATATATTGTGAAAATAAATGCTAAATTAATACTATCATTGTACAAATTATCATTTTGTTTATTGAGGCCTCACACTCTTAACATGTTCACTGTACAACCTTTTAATGTTAGCACAGTTTACTCCTGTTCTGCATAAATATTAGTACATTTTGGTTATAAAACTCTCCATGGAGAAAAAGTGAAATATATGTTCTAATATTTGGTATTTGAAGAGCAATTTATATTTTTAAAGTACTTTAAAATCACATATCCATTAATCTTATTTGAATATTATATTGACCCACTTTTCTTTCATTATGAATAAGTGGCTTTTTGTAAAGAATTGCAATAATTGAATGTAATACTTAAGGAGATGAAATATTTCACATTCATTGTTCCATAATGAAATCTCCATGCCTTCATATCTAAAAATGAAAATCTAAAGAAAATAATGTCTGTAATTCCACATTTCATAGACATATTGAATTAAAGCTATCACTAAAATATTACCCTCTTTGTAATAATAATTATTAGAAATTATCGATATTTCAAAATAATTGGAATGTGCAGACAAAATATATATTATCATAACCCTTTATTGATAAACAACCTGTAGAGAGAAATGAGATTTAATAGATAAAAGGAAATTGTATCCTATTTTAGAATTCAGAGACCATATTTTCTGTGATTCTGTACAATTTTAAGATTTTGCCTGTTTTTTTTCAGTTTTTGCTTTTTAAAAGTGTATATATAATTATATTAATATTTAAAAAGATTTAAATATGAGGAACGATATATAAAAGCTACTGTTTCTTTACTTTCAAAAAGTTAATCAGAATGCTTGAACTTTGCTATGAAAATATTAATCAGAATTTATAATAAATCCATTTAACTAGTAAAAATGAAAGTATCTGTTAGAGAGAGACAAGTTTCTTGTTGCTTTTGACTGCCACATAGATTATAGTCTGTAGACTATGTGTTATTGTTTTCTTGATCTATTAAACTTAAATATATATATTTGGAGTTTCTTTTAGTGAAGATATCTGTATATATAATGTTCCCTTTCCGAATCTCTTCTACCTTGTTCTTTCTAGTATGCCTTTTGTCATAGACATAGCCCATTATATCCCAAAATTGTGTTCTTACCTAAATGAAAATTAATCTCTACAAGTGAGGCCTTGATTGTTTTTTTAGGTTCATGCAATCAACTTTTACTTAAAAATAGAATAAATGTTGAAGACGTATTAAGCTTAAAAACCATGCTCTTGGTTCATGCCTGTAAGCAGCAGCCTAGGAAGCTGCTGCTGGGGCCAGGGATAGCAGTTCAAGTCCTGCTGGAGGCACATAGCGAGACCTAGTCCCAAAAAAATAGCTGGGCGTGGTGGTGGGCGCCTATAATCCCAGCTACCTGGGAAGCCGAGACTGGAGATTGCTTGAGTCTGTGGTTCCCCAAGCAACGTGAGCTTGTGGTTCCACAGGCAAAAATAGTGAGACCTTGTCTCAAAAACAAACAAACAAACAAACATGCTCTATTATTCCTTTTTTTATCTTAATGCAATTTTATACTTATAGAAACATGCACATAAAACAGAAAATACATGCTCACATATTAGCTTACCCTTGTGTCAGTATATTGCAAAACTATAGTACAGTTATCTAAACTAATGAACAAGCATGCAATTCTGTTATTTAAACCAGAGACTATCTAAGGTGCATTCCATATACCCTTTTGTTATTATTATTTCAGGATCCTTCCCTTGAGCCCATATGACACTTAGTTTCTACCTTCACACTAGGTTGCCTTCAAACTAATAGTTTCTCAATTTTTTCTTTTTAATGCCCTGGATACTTATGATGAATACAGGACAATTCTTTTTAGAATATCCTTCACTTTGTACTTGTCTCACATTTCATCTCTTTTAAGTAATATTTGGCATGCAACTTTGTATCAATTTAAGTGATACAATTTATTGATTTGATACATGTATATATTGCAATATGATCAACTTTGTAATGTTACCTGAGGTCACTATTGTGTCACATTGTTATCATTTCTTATGACAAGAGCATTTATGATATATTTTCTTAGGGGCTTCCAATTACATAATAGAGTATTACTGTCTACTATTACATTGCTTTTTATGTTAAATGTCTGTAATTCTTCATATTAAACAGATTTTCAAATAATGTAGAATATCAACTGTATTTAAAAGATGAAGTTACAGGAACTGAGTATAGAATGTTTAAGAGGACTTTAAGAATGGAGGGAATGGAATTATGTATTGATTTTCTGTGGTTAGACGGAGAGTATGCATTCTCTGTCATGATTTCCAGAATGAATGTGCCTTTGTCAATATAAGTATAAGACATTTTATCTTAGGTAGTGTTAAACATGATTACTTGGGTAGGTCAGAATTCCATATAAAGTTAATCTTCCCCTCTTTTGTCATTAGTAAGTGTATTGACAGAGATACATTGAAAATATCTTGTTCCATTTTCTCACTTTAGCATCCACCAATGGGTCTTTCCTGAAATAACTATCATTGTGTTCTTATAACTACTTTCTACTACTGTGAATTCAGTTTGCTAATTATAGTTCCTTATAAAGGAGTTATTTTTATCCCACCTATAACTTTCTTTTTATATAATTAATGTAAATATAGATTCATGAACTTTTATTTTATTCTGTGGATCATATTTGAATGCTTGTTATTTTGCTTCTTGAAGTTTCCAGTTTAGCCAGTGAGAGCTCTTTCATAGGGGTTCCTGTGCCATTTTGACATGCTCCTATTCTTTATTCCTTGAGTTCTTTCTAACTTTCTGGTAATACAACATGCTCCAGAATACCTTATGCATTCCCTGTTCTAGCTTTGAAGCAAGTCACTTTTATGAGCATACATTTTTTTGGCAGGGGGGGTTTATTGCAGTACCCACACTTATGTTTCATCATATGTGTCATCAGCAAACAGAACTTAGAATTAATTAATATTCGATGATACACCCATGTCTATATTTCTGAATCTATCTGCTTCTGTATGTATATCTAGATGAAAATATATATTTATATATATATGACCATAAGATTGCATTGATTCCTCCATTATATGAAACAATACAATATCCATAACTATTTTCTTCATTTCCTTATTTATCTCTTTCTTTAATAATAAAGAAATGTTACTTTCATGATTACAGATCTAGTTATTTCTTTGTAATAAATTTTAATTATATATGTTTCACAGATTCACCAAATTCTAATCCTAACTTCACAGAAAAACGCATTTACACATCTTTTAAACACACTAAAAAGGAACATTTTATCAGTTAAGTGAAGATAGTTACCTTTTGATATCATGACTTCAAAACAGTCACAAAGAATATATTAAGTATATGAAAAATAATTTTTATTGTTGTTTTCTTCTTTTTTTTCAAATAGTGCATTAGATTTAAAGTTATTTGTATTATTATTTTGATTTAAAGCAACTTAGCTCCTATGAATTTCCCAGTAAAGAATAAAGTGGCTCTCAATTATCTCATTATATAGTTACTGGACAATATAGATATTCCTGAAGAATGTAAATAAACTTCATATTCATACCATTGAAAATTCTGGAAAATTGAATACATCTTTAGACTCTCAAACACTTTACAGTCTTATTATAATTGCTTTACAAGCCCATATTCAATGACTTCTGTAGATAAGCATTACATTGTAATGACTATGAAAGTGTGAATAATCTATTATATTTAACAGAATAAATTAATGTTTAAGATTGGGTAATATTAAATTAAGAATGTAATGGACATATTTAACTATTTCATACTAATATTGACCTATTTTGACACATTTTGAGTACGTGGAAAGCTTTCCTAGTGAAAATTCTTCACATCAGTCTCTAAAAAGCTTTTTTCTAACAATTGACACTTTTCTAGATAGAATAGAGACTAGTAAAAATTCCCCATATAATGTGTCTTTAAAACACATTATTTAATCTTCTTATCATAAAATGTTTCCAGTCATACTTGTTTTTGATTGAATGCAGTTATGTCACAGACCCACTATGTAACTATATAAAGACTGTAGTGAGAGAAAAGCATAGCTTCTCAAATATAAGTAGATGAGATGTATATATTATATACATATTTTATGTTTTATACATAACATATATGTTATATATAAATTATATATATAACCAATATCATTTGATATTTGTCTCATTATTTTTGTATTCCAATACATGTTAAGTCAGTTTCATATCTTAAAAACAATAAAACAGCAGTGGATAATTCATTGCTCATTCATTTGTGGTACAAAAATTTCCTTGAACATCACAGTAACTGGGAAAAAATGTTAAGAGACTCCACTTGTCAGATTTTTTAGTTTCACCATCTGTGGAAAAAGTACAGAAATAATTATATCATATATAAGAAAAATTTATAAATGTAATATTAACTGCAAATTTGGATATTTTAAGTCTTTGAGGAAATTATTACTCAGTCACAACTTCCAAAAAATTAAAGATATATGTGTATATCATATGTTTTTACTTAAATGTTTTAAGAGTTACAGATTTAAATTGAAATCTTCCTAAAATATTCTTATCTAAATAATATTCACTTTAAAATTTTATTTATTTAAAAATATTTTTAAGTTATTAAAATTTATTTATAGTTGTTGAATTAGCAGAACACAATCTCAAACCATTCCTTCTAATTTACTTAAAATTGTTTAATAATTACCTAATCGGCAGCAGGCACTCTTCTTGGAGCAAAGAGAGGGAACATCTAGAGAATTCTGAAGGAACCTGATTTATCCTGAAGCTTCCACAGTCAAGGGCAGTATCCTTTGCATCAAGTTACGCATTTGATGAATTAACAAATGTCATCATACCAGAGCTACCTCTTTAAGCAGAAAATGCCAGAGGGGTGGTGGGCAAAATCTGGATAATGGATACATTCTGTTTGGTGCACTGGGCTTCTGTGGGGGGTAAAGGGTTTGTGACAGAAGGAAAGAAAGAAAGGTTTACTTAGGAATAACCAAAGCAAGAGAAGGGTTTCAGACAGTTTTAAAGAAGGTCTAGGAAAGGGGAACAGTATGAATATGAAGGAAAACATTGAAAGATAAGAAAGATTTGTTTGTAGCTCAGTATTTGAAAGAATATTTTCATGTAGGCATTTTCTATTTTAGAACTATGTATGTTATTAATTTTTGTGTCACTAAAATAATAAAACAATGTTTGCTAATATTTACATGGTAACTTGCTCTGTTCCAAATACTCTTCTTAGAACTTTGTGATACCGAAAGGACTGTCTAGGAAATAAATAATATATTTAACAAAGAGGGGGAGAGCTAAAGAAATAATTATTTTCAAAACTCACAGTGGTTGAACTTATATTTGAACCCTCATAGGTTATATTTGAGCACTCATATGTTCTCTTTCCCACTGTGACATACTACTTTTTAAATATTGTCAAATATTACCCTTATCACTCTTATTGAGAAATAGTCTAAATCCTATTCCATCAAAGATAATAAATGTTAACTGTTCTATAATCTATACTTCACATATGATGGATTAGCTCAATGGCCATAGCCTTTGCTAGAAAAAAATCGACAAAATATGTTTTATGAAATAAATATATGAATATGTACCTATGACAATAGCTCTTCCTTTTCCTTTCTTAAACCTTTATTTTCCTGCTTTATTTGGAAACGTTTTTTTCTAGTTTTCACTATCCTGTGATAGTCTGCAAATAGCATTAATCAAGGGAAAATTAAATCTTGTCAGTGAAATAGTTGCTAATAAATTAATTAGTACCAAATATCTCCTAAAAGTATATTGTGCATGTGGCAAATCTAAAATTATGAATGCTTTGCCAACACATTTTTAAAATCAATAAACAGAAATATGAAAACTAGGTTGTCTGAAAGATAAAATGTGAAGACTATGTAAACTTCTGGATTAAGACCATATTGGCATTTTTTTTTCTACAGTATTAACCACAATTTCTAATTTTATCCTGATCTACTTAAAAACAAATTTAAATTTATGTCTCATCTACATTTTGTTATTCTGTGTGTATATGTGTTGTGTGAAAATGAGAGAGACAGAGAAAAAGGAATAAAAACTGATGCATGAAGTATAAGTTAAGAATTAGAGTAGAAAATGTGACTAAATACTAAATTAGTTTGGAGATTACGATGTTTGAGTCATAAATTTCTGATATTTAATTTAGTGATTAAAATATATTTTGTGTTCAGTTCCTTCATTTTTATTTCCAGCCAAGTTCATGTCTGTTTTACTAATGTCATTTACTTAAATTTTGACAATTCAGTAAGAAGCATAATAATATAAATTTACATAGGAAATTATATATTATTTTATATAAATTACATAAATCCTTTATATAACACATTTTCTTCTTCTTTTTATGGTATAAATTAAATATTACCAAAATCCTTTCTTCATGATTGATTTTTCCCTGCATATATACAGCAAAATCATGGGGAGAAAGACCTGCTAATTTTGATCTACTTCAGTAGTGCTCTCCTTTGCCTCATGATTTCAAAAATCAATGACATATCAGGTTAGTAGTCACTGATCCATGAGGTAATTGCACCTACTAATATTTTCAGCATAAATCTTCTGAAATGGGCAAAACCAATAACCAGAGGGTAAAGCACATTATTTGTTTTAATTTGTATCAAATTGAGAAATAATCTCAGTGTGTATTTCTGCAGGGAAAACAATACTGCTTCAATATTTGTAAAAGCTGCTATTAAACTTGTTTTATTCTATTAAAATTTTTATTCTTTCGAACAATTGACTTTATTGTGTATCTGATAACATTTACCTGCAAAAATTGTGTGTAAGTTCCCTACCTAATTCATAAAGAAAACACACTGGACTCCAATATGGAGAGATGGGCACTTCATTCTGTTGTTAAATATGGTGGGGAATTATCCCCCACTGCTTTTGTTATGCTGCTTTGAGACATCTTAACTAACTAGATAAGAATGATTCTTTAGAAAGGAGATATGGGCTTAAGTACATACTAAACAAATTGAGTATTAACTCATAAGGAGAAAGTAAGATTGATGATCTGACAAAACATTAATTAAAAGAAGGAACATTGCCAAGATTTTCTTACATAATTCAATTCCACATAATTCAAAGGCAAAATTAATTTACTGTTTCTTATTTGACAACAAAGGAAGAGTTTTATATTGATTTTTTTTTACTGTAGACACACATGACATAACAAAGCTCTATAATTGGAAACATAGTTGTTTGCATTTAAATTTCAGAATCTCACTGAGACAATAGAAAACATACTTTTTTGAACAAAATGAGTTTACACTTATTTTTGTAGGTTTCTGGGCATACACAAATATCAAATACCAATTTTGGTATTAATTAAAGGAAATAAATCTAGAGCATTTGGCAATTTTCACTTTGAGCAGTTGCCAATTTGCAGAGTCTAACATATGTTGAATATTTTACACACAAGTGATTTATTACAACATTTACCAATGATGGCTAGCACTATTTTTCCAAGTTTGCTTGCCCAAATATAAGCAGTTTTAAAACTAAATGTCATTATGTAATTTAGAGAAGTTTCTTTAAACTTATTTCATGTCACTGCCATTTCAAAAATGTGATTTCCAAAGAATTTTCTTTTGGGGACTTCATGTAATAGCTTGAAAATGTTAATGCTTTTCTGTTTAATTATGTAGAGAGAAATAATTTTGTCCCAAATGCACACTGAAATGTTTAGCATTAAAGTCAATACTTTTCAGAATTCTAAATATATAGAAAATGCCTGTTTTAAATTGTCTACATTCTCAACACTTATCCTCGCTCAGATACTGATTATACTGGTTATTTAGCAATGACTTTGATTAGAAGATGCAACATGGCTTACTTTTGAACTTACAGTTTCTATATGAGATTATTGTCCTGAAAAGGAAAAAGTAGACTAGAAAATAAAGGTACGTTGAAGACTTAATTTGTTTAACTGTCAAAAAGCAGAACAGAGGCATAAATTTAGGTGTGTTTACTTATTAGAAAAGGTAATAAATAGCATGGAAGCATAAATAAGAGAGGAGTGAGCAAGGAAGAACTATAATAAAATTGAAAATGATTCTACAAACACATAGACTGTCTAATGTTGCTTCCAGGGCAGCCATTTCTTGTTGCCACACTCACTGACTTGCTACATATAAGAAAACAATGGAGCTCAGTTCACTTTCTGCCTTTTGTGGCTGAAGCAAACATTCCCTGGGGATGTCTTTTGATTAGTGAAAATAGGTGCGACTCTAAATCACTCTGAAAAATGAAGTGGTTAAGACAACTTTTAAAAAGGGTAAGATGTCAACCTGTCCTAGAGCTTTGACCAGAAGGGAAATAAAAAATATTCATCCACAATGTTCCTCGCCTAAGCAGACAAAGCTGACTCTGCAGCCCTTTGCTCCACTCCTCTGGGAGCATGCACTAAATCAGATTCTTAAAAGGCTCAAAATATTATGACCAAAATAAAGTTTACAAGATGACTGGACAAAGTATAGCATCTTATCAACAGGCAAGGTGCCTCTGTGCTGTACCTATCTGAGTAAGGTGTTCACGTAGTCATTGAAACAGTCACCAAACAAAACAAAACAAAAATGGCCAAAGCTGAAGACAAGGTAGGCCCAGAGAAACTGAAATAGAACAGGCACATGAAAAACTGCTCAACATCACTAGCAATAGGGGAAATGCAAATCAAAATCACAATGAGATACCACCTGACACCCGTGTTCATAAAACAGACAACAGCAAGTGCTGGCAAAGGATGTGGAGAGAAGGGGACACTCTTACACTGCTAGTGGGAATGTAAACTGGTTCAACCTCTATGGAAAGCTGTATGGCGGGCCCTCAAATTAATGAAAATAGAACTACCATATGACCCAGCAATTGCTCTCTTGGGAATCTACCCAAAGGAGACTTCAATGTGTGTACAAAGGGACACCTGTACTTGGATGTTTATTGCAGCACTATTTATAATTGCAAGGACATGGAAGCAACCAAAATGTCCAAAAACAGATGACTGGATGAAAAAAAATGTGGTATATATACACAATGGAATATTACTCATCAATTAAAAATGACAAATTGGACAATTTTATGATAACATGGATGGGCTTAGAAGAATTCATATTAGCAGAAACAAGTCAAAAAGAAAAAAAAAAAAAAAACAGAAACCAAATGGTTTCACTACTACATGGGACTTGGGAAAGATAAAAATCTACGAAGAAAAGTCATAACAAGCCAACAACCAAATTGAAGTACACAACTTGGGGCGGGGGGCAGAGTGGTGATGGTCAGGGTGGAGGGGTGAACCCCAGAGATCATAGAGATGTGAAATTTATATAAAAATAAATTGTAAAATTTTTTAAAAAATTTACGATTTAGGGTTTATTCATTAACCTGTGCATTTTAGTCAGAACTGTGGCAGTAACCGCAGCTTTGGGAACAATTCCTGAGTGAACACCTTAAGCTAATTGAATAAATTGTGTTTTATTTTCCTTATGATGCTAAGACTCATTTAAATGTTGAAGAGGCTTATCTACCTTGGATAGTAGTTGAGTAAGAAAATTCTGAGAAACTTGGCATTTATGATTGAAATAACAGATTTTATATGTTATAGACCATTAGAAATCACCTTGAATTTTTAAAATAAAAACTTTCAACTGTACTTTTTAAAATGTAGATTGTTTTCTTCATTTTCTAAACAAAAAGTAATTTTTATTAAAAATACTTATCCTCTTCATACTATTTATACAGTAAGATGTATGAACAAGGAGTCATTATTTATAAAATCTAAAATTAATTTTGAAGTAAAGTGGTAAGCATATTGTACAGAAAAACATGAGAGTAAGTAAAAAGTAAGGAAAGTAAAGAAAGAATTTATTTATTTAGGTTCCATATTGTATGTTAAATAATTGTCTATTTAAATTCCAGAAAAGACATAGTCATATCATTGATATTATGGTAACTAATATTCTAATTTATTTTAACTTCCTTCAGTATTAAATTTTTTTCCAAATTTCAAAATAGTGGTTTGTATATAGTTCAACTCATATTTATACACATACTTACTATGAATGAAACTGATATATATATATTTATTAAAACATTGTATTATACTAGTATAGATAATAATTTCAGGTATGCACTATTATTAAAAATAAACATCTTTATATACTACTGCTATCAGTTCACCCTTAAAAGTCCAATTCCATCATTGACCATAAAACTGACTCATGTTATTCATTGTTCTTGATTCCTCTAGTAAACACCATTTAGTCCTAAAGACAAATAGTTATTTTGTTTAATGTGTTTCATTCATTAATTTGGTTTGTAGCTATACTACAGATGAGTGGAAATGTTATCAAATGTCAGCATACTTCCTGATGGCACAGTGGCCAATAATTATTTCAACAGCTTTTGATAGAAGAAAGATTAATGAAAGATCACCTGATAGGATACTGTAGGCAAGACTTTCAAATTTGTTTCCTAGAGGATGGGGCTGTAGGTAGTATCTACATGTTGAGGAACAATCAATACAAATTGATGGTTGTACTGATTTTTATCACAGAGTCATAGTGAAACTTGAATATGGGTTAGGACTGCAACAAAGCTTAGCATCTCTTGCTTCTGAATGTTTTAGCATATAACTGGGAATCTTAGTATATTGTCTGTGGCTACTTTACTGTCCCGGCATTGGGAGGTCATCTTTAGCAAATGTTCTTCAAATGTTCTTCAGAGACTGTGCTCTGAAACAGAATTTACCAACTTCTAAAAAAAACGAAAAAGATTTTTTTTCCCTTATTTAAAATGGACATTTTTTGATTTCTGGTCGTTGTTTCACTTTCACAAGTCCACCTTACTGTTCTTATAACAGAAACAGAAACAGGATAGGAAAACCTTGATCACCACAGATTCCAGATAATTTATAAATTATGTGTATTTGTTTGGTAAGAAAATATTTTAAAATCCTGATTGAAATTCTTTCCTCTTCTTCATGGAAACTGAAACCTAAAATATCTGAGGGAACCCATAAAATAAAAGTAAGAATTACATGATTTTCTACTAGCATTTTAAATCCTCAGAATGTTCACCAAATTTACCTATCTATAGTCATATTTTACAAGACTTTTTCGATGACCAATTATATTTCTATCAAAGGAATAGCATCAGATCATGAGAATTTCTACTAACTATTTCAAAATTCATGGAATAAGAATAAAACACAGTATTAAGGCAGAACATATATTTGATAGAATAGTTTTAAAAATTAAACAAACAGAAAAGGAATTTTAAAATGTTACCTATTTAGTGTATATTTAAGTAATTTAAAATTCTTTACATAGGCATAATAGAAAATAATTATGCCAAATTTAGTTTAAATCATAATTTAACAATTTAATTGATTTTATTCATTTGTATTTCTGGAGAGTGTTAGAGGAATGATAAGCTATAATTGCACCAATCTGTATTTCAAGCTAACTCTACAGAAATGTTTAATTCAATTTAAGAAAAAAACTCAAACTAATAATTTATCCATAATTAATTTCAAATACAATTTTAGCTGACTTATTTCCTACTGTTGATTTCACTATAAGAATACTTCAAACTTTGAATCAGTCAAATGGTAAAGTTGCATTTATTAAATATTTTATCATGTTATATAAATCTTCCTTAACTGTGGTATATTTTGATGCGCTTCCAAACATGACTTGAGGTATCTTACTTACTAGATTTTATGTGAAATAAACTAATGCTCTATGAAGACCATTAATGAGAAAAAAGATAATGTGTACATTTTATTTAAAGATTCCAAACTAAACTCATCATAGAAAAAAAAAATGATTAAGGCAAATGGTATTTACTTGACTCTCCTCTCCAGTTTGATCACTGTTTTTATTTTATCTTACTCAGTGAGATAGTATGGGGTCACATCCCTTCAGATTTATGTTATTTACCACACCCACCAACAAGGCAGCACAAGCTTCCTCCATAGTCCACAGGATCGTATACCTAATTTGTTCTCCGTAAACTCCCTGCCCATCCAGTGGCCTCAATTCTACAGTCAATTTTCTATTGGTTTGCTTTTTTTCTAGACCTTCCCTGTGATTCTCTATTTTCTACATATAAAGGAAACCAACTAGTATTTGTGTTTCTTTTTCTGACTCATTTCATCTGCAAATCCATCTATGTTGTAGCAAATGGCAACAGTTTATCCTGTTTTATAGCTGAGTTGTAGTTCAATGTCTCTCTCTCTCTCTCTCTCTCTCTCTATATATATATATATATATATATATCACATCTTTTTAATATACTTTATTGTTCATGGTTACTTAGTCACTTAGACTGTTTTAATCACTTTGTTTTGTAGTGTGGCAATGAACATAAGATTGCATTTATACCTTTAAATGTGTTTACCAATTAATAGATGACAACTTCCTCACATGAATGCACTAGTATATAGTGTATAATTTTAATATAATCTCATTTTGAAGCATTTTTTATCAGATTATAAACTTGATATAACCATGCAAATACTCCAGAACAGCCAGGAATTTTTTAAGAAAAAGAACAAAACTAAAAGTCTTACACTATCATATATTGTCATACTATAAAACTATAGCAATTTGTGTAGTGTCTTTTAATTTATTTAATCAGAGAGACCTAGAGCAGTTTTCCATTTTTAATGCCATGTATTAGTTTGTCACAAACATGTACATCATTATATAGTTTATATTTCTTTAAGAACTTATTTCCTTAAGAACTTTCCTTGTTTGTATTTAGCAAATGAGAGACTTAGTTTAGTGGCATGCGTTACTTTTTTTTTGGTTTTGTAAAATTTCATGTTTTGTTTCATGAGAATTCCTTAGGAAATAATATAACCATAAATCAAAATATTCAAAACAAATTGGCAATATAATAATCATTCATAGTGAACCAATGATATACAATGAACATGGAATATGCATCAGGGAACATAATGGTTATTTAGCAAACAGTTAATATAATTCATGATTTATGTTGATTAATGGAAATATCAGTATATGTTCCACAAAAGAATTTATAAAATTGCAGTCACTAATGTTTAAAAAAATTCTACTCAGGATCAGAATATAAGTATCATTTTCAGCTTAGTAAAGAGTGCTTCTCAACACCTAGAATTAGCATCAATGAGTAGAATTAGGTATACGTATCTATTGTTCTAAATATAAGTATGTTCATTTTCCTGCTGAATGAGGGTACTTTGTGTATGATGACTTAGAAGAATCAATGAGAGTCACTAACCTGGTTATTCAGACTGTCTGTGGGTGATATCTCATATCTATAATATACCCAATCATTATATTGGTTCTTTCATCAATTAATTATTCATACTTCAATGAACACTGATTGATATTTGTAATACCCCAATAATAATACTAACTGAGATTACCATGATATATTGGATTAACTATGGATATATAGAAGATTTAAGTCAAGTAGAAATCTTGCTTTCTACAAAGCTTTGTATATTTTACAAATATATTTTTGTATATATGTGTATTTTACTTTGTATATATAGTTATATTCATATTATAAACATGTAACATATACTATATGTGTGTATATATGTGCCTTTATACCATATAATACATATGCACATTTGTCTATGTTATATGTGTGTGTTCTATCATGTGAATTGTCTATAATTTTGATACCCATGCATATGTTTGTATGTCTATGTGTATATGTATAAATAGGTTGAAGAAGCAATGAGAAAAAATTAACTGAATTGACACAGAAATCTAAAACTAAAATTACCCACTTAAGTCACTAAATGTAGATTTTTATCTTAAATAATAGCTTGCTAAGTAATTTTTTTACTTGTCTATATGAGAGAAATAAAGTTTGTAAGTCAATATATGAAAATATGCTGTAAAACACAGAAAGTCTGTAAACTTTATTGTGATAAGCTTTATTTGAAACAGATACTTGGCTTCTGAAGTTGGATGAAATAATTTAATATTTCCTTGTTATGAAAATAAAGTTAATATGTATGTTAAATTTAATGGTACTTCCAGAATACACAAAGTATAAAATTTCTTAAGATTGTATGCTTGCAATTATTACTTTATCAATCTGTCCCTTTGGGTGAATATTTTCACTTAATTTTGACCAAATTAAATGCCAAAAATAATATATTATATTTCATGTGTTACTACCTACTAAAATCATAATGCTGATTTATTGCTGTGATCTCCTATTTAAAGCATGAACAAGAGCTATTAAACCTCATTCCAGAAGGGAAATTTTTATTACTAACAGATGCATTCTAACTGGGGAGTCTCATGCTGCTGTGAAATACGACTCTTATTCCATGATGCATTTATTCATTCCATGTAGACAGGGACCAAGAAGTGGTTTATTTCAGAACCTAGGCTGTATTATTGGCTCCTGTTGTCATCAGTTCCCTAGTAATTTTGCTCCTCTTGTCCCTAGCGACCTGTCCTTCATTCTATTTCTTCCACTGTAAATACTGTTTTAACAGTGCAGATGAGTGCACTCTCTTCTTCACTATGATGCTCTAACAGAACACCCATTTTTCATAAAAAAAGAGGACATTCATTTTTCCCGCCTCATTTTTCAAGTACAAATCACAGCATTTCAAAATTTAAGTAAACAAAAAGTGCAATTTTTCATAGTGACAGCAACTGCATTGATGTATGAACCTGAAACACCAAGTGACTTATTCCTGATGATATTTGAAGAAGCCCCTTGTAGTTTTAAAACATGTCAAAATGATTTGTTTTGGCATTGCATTATAGCCCATGTTTGTGTAAGTTCTTAATAGGCTATGTTTCATTATTCAGGGTACAGGTCCCTGTTATAAATTAGATCCCATCTGCTAAAATCTCCTCATTAAGTGTTCAAAGGACAGATAATGCCAAGCACTCCTTGCTTAAATAAATCTCATAAACTTCTATACAACCCTATTGACTTACTGAAAGCTTGGAGCAATAGAAACAATGACAAACGTGAAACTTCTATTTTTTTTTAACCTTTAGAGTGAACTGCAATACAACTATGTCTAGACAATCTTCAAGATGGACAGAATTTGTTTTCTTGTCTGGATATCCTGAGAGAGAAAAATAAGTGTCATGGCAATTGCCTTTTTGTTTTGTTCAGTCACAGAACCATAGGCATGTGTTTTGAGAAGAAAGTACTTATAGCCGTCAACCTAATGCTATGAGTGTCCCCTGCACTTCAGTGAGAGTAGACAGTGATAAATGAAAAGGACTGTGAGAAACAAGTGTTCACTTCAGAGCTGAGGTTTCTACCTTTTCAAGACTGATTGGCTAAAAAGAGTTTAACCAGTGCCAAAAAGAGCTCATGACCTCATTATTGTTTTTTTTGTTTGTATTTTGATTGTAGTTTAGTGGTATACTAATTAAGAGGTTAAAATGCAAACTTATATGTTCTCTTATTCTTTTTTTGTTTGTATTTTAAATAATTTATTTATATATATTTCAAATCAGTTTAATCTCCATTTAATCTCCAGGGGTCACCCACCACCTCCCCTCCCTGACCACTCCAGCTGGTCCCCACCTTCCCATTGTGTATTTTCATTTGGTTGTCAATGTATTAGTGAAACCATCTGGTTTCTGTCTTTTTCTTTCTGACTTGTTTCTGCTAGTATGATTTCTTCTAGGTACATCCATGTTTCAATAATATCATCAAATTTGTCATTTTTAATTGATGAGTAATACTCCGTTGTGTATATATACCACATCTTCTTGATCCATTCATCTATTTTGGGACATTTGAGTTGTTTCCATGTCCTTGCAATTATAAACAGTGCTGCAATGAAAATCCGAGCACAGGTGTCCTTTTGTACCACACTGAGGTCTTATTTGGGTAGATTCCCAGAAGAGCAATTGCTAAGTCAAATGATAGTTCCATTTTCATTAGTTTGAGGACCCTCCACACTGTTTTCCATAGTGGCTGGACCAGTTTACATTTCCACTAGCAGTGTAAGAATGCTCCTTTCCACATCCACACCAGTACTTATTGTTGCCTGTTTATTTGATATGGGCCATTCTTACTGGTATCAGGTGGTATCTCATTGTGGTTTTGATTTGCATTTCTCTGATTGTCAGGGATGTTGAGCAATTTTTCATGTGCCTGTTGGCCATTTGTATTTCTTCTTTGGAGAAGTGTCTTTTTAGTTCTTCCCATTTTTTGATTGGGCTTCTTTTGTTTTTGTTTAGTTGTTTAACTTTCTTATGGATCTGAGTTACTAACCCCTTATCACTCTTGCAGAAGGAAAAAAATTTCCCCATTTTGTTGAGCTTCTTTTAGATTCCCTGTTCTCTTTTGCTGTACAGAAGCTTTTTAGTTTGATGTAGTCCCATCTGTTTATGTTTTCCTTCAGTTTTTTTTGCCATTTGCAGATGTTTCCAAAAACATCTGAGTTGTACTTCATGGAGGGTTTTGCCCAGGTGTTCCTCTAAGTTTTAGGTTTGCATCTAAGTCTTTTATCCATTTTGAGTTGGGTTTTGTACATGGTGTGAGGATGTTGTCTTGGTCCATTTTTTTTTTTTTTTGCAGATCTTAGTCCAATTTTCCCAACATAATTTATTGAAGAGGCTATCTTTGCTCAATGTCAGTTTTTCCCTCCTTGTCAAAGATAAGTTGACTATATATGTGTGGTTTTATTTCCGGGCTCTCAATTCTGTTCCATTTGTCTGATTGTCTGTTGTTGTACCAGTATTGTACTGTTTTAATTATTATGGCTTTGCAGTATAACTTAAAGTCTGGAATAGTTAGGCCTCCATTCTCTCTTTTTTTGGCCAGGAGGTTTTGTGATATTCGAGGTCGTTTGTTATTCCATATGAATTTATGTCCTATCTCTTTTTTTAATTTATTTTTAAATGTTTTTATTTATACATAAATTTCACAACATTGTAATCCCCGGAGTTTACCCCCCTCCTCTCTATCCCCCCCTTTCCCTTCTGCTCAAAGTTGTGCTCTTCAGTTTGGTGCTTAGCTTGTTTTGACTTTTCCCCAAGACTTTTATTTTTTCACTGTATCCCATATATTAGTGAAGCCATTTGGTTTCTGTCTTTTTCTTTCTGACTTGTTTGTGCTAATATGATTCCTTCTAAGTACACCCATGTTGTTATAAAATTGTCAAATTTGTCATTTTTATAGGATGAATAATATTTCATTGTGTATATGTACCACATTTTTTTTCATCCAGTCATCTGTTTTGGGACATTTAGGTTGCTTCCATAAACTTGCAATTATAAATTGT
This sequence comes from Uropsilus gracilis, assembly GCA_004024945.1. Classification (NCBI taxonomy): domain Eukaryota; kingdom Metazoa; phylum Chordata; class Mammalia; order Eulipotyphla; family Talpidae; genus Uropsilus; species Uropsilus gracilis. Next base: position 210,405 of record PVHY01000097.1, on the reverse strand, counting down.
GCTGCAGTAAACATCCGAGCACAGGTATCCCTTTGTACCCACATAGAGGTCTCTTTTGGGTAGATTCCCAAGAGAGCAATTGCTGAGTCAAATGATAATTCCATTTTCATTAATTTGAGGGTCCTCCACACCGCTTTCCATAGTGGTTGAACTAGTTTACATTCCCACCAGCAGTGTAGTAGTGTTCCTTTCTCTCCACATCCTCGCCAGCAATTCTTGTTGTCTGTTCTTTGGATGTGGGCCATTCTTACTGGTGTAAGGTGGAATCTCATTGTTGTTTTGATTTGCATTTCTCTTATTACTTACGATGTTGAGCAATTTTTCATGTGCCTGTTGGTCATTTGTATTTCCTCTTTGGAAAAGTGTCTTTTTAGTTCTCCCCATTTTTTGATTGGGCTTTTTGTTTTGCTTTTGTTTAGTTGTGTAGGTTCCTTGTGGATCTTCATTATTAAACCCTTGTCACTCATGTGGAGGGCAAAGAATTTTTCCCATTTGGTTGGCATCTTTTAGTTTTTTTCTGTTGTCTCTTTTGCTGTACAGAAGCTTTTCAGTTTGATGTAGTCCCATCTGTTTATGTTTTCCTTCATTTTTTTTTTTTTTTTTTGCCTTCTGTAGATGTTTCTAGAAAGGGATTTCTGAACTGTAATCCATGAAGAGTTTAGCTCAAGTTTTCCTCAATGTATGCTATGGTTTCAGGTCTGACCTCTAGGTCTCTTATCCATTTTGAGTTTATTTTTGTACATGGAGTAAAGGAGATTTCTTGGTCCATTTTTTTGCCTGGCTTAGTCCAATTTTCCCAACACCATTTATTGAAGAGGCTATCCATGTTCCAGGGTAAGTTTTTCATACCTTTGTCAAAGACTAGTTGACTATATATGTATGGTTTTATTTCAGGGCACTCAATTCTTTTCCATTGGTCTGACTGTCTGTTTTTGTACCAATACCATGCTGTTTTAATTATTATGGCTTTTTTTAATTTATTTTTTATTTAAAAAATATGGAACACTTCACGAATTTGCATGTCATCCTTGAGCAGGGGCCATGCTAATCTTCTCTGTATCGTTCCAATTTTTATATGTGCTGCCAAAGTGAGCATTATTTATTATGGCTTTGTAGTATAGTTTAAATTTTGGAATTGTAATACCTCCATTCTCTTTTTTTCTGGTCAGGAAGCTTTTGGGTATTTGAGGTCTTTTGTTGTTCCATATGAATTTCAGTAATTTTTTGTTCCATCTCTTTAAAAAATGTCATTGGGATTGCATTGAATCTGTAGATTGCCTTGGTAGGATGTTCATTTTGATAATATTAATTCTTCCAATCCAAGAACAGGTAATGTCTTTCCATTTCCTTAGATCTTCTATCTCTTTTAGGAGTGTTTTAAAATTTTCTTTGTATAATTATTTCATGTTTTTTTGTTAGGTTTATTCCCAAGTATTTAATGTTTTTGGTGTGATGGTAAATGGGATGGTTTTTCTGATTTCTTCTTCTTCTATTTGACTTTTTGCATATAGGAAAGCTACTGACTTCTGTGTGTTGATTTTGTATCCAGCTACCTTACTGAACTGGTTTATTATTTCAAGCAATCTTTCTGTGGATTTTTTGGGGTCATCTATGTAGAGAATCACATCATCTGCATATAATGATAGTTTCAGTTCCTCTTTACCTATTTGTATCCCTTTTATGCCTTTCTCTTGCCTTATTGCCCTAGCTAGAACTTCCAGTACAATGTTAAAGAGTAGTGGGGACAATGGGCATCCTTGCCTTGTTCCAGATCTCAGCTGGAATGTTTTTAGTTTTTCCCCATTTAGAATGATATTTGCTGTAGGTTTGTCATAGATGACTTTTATTATGTTGCGGTAAGTTCCTTTAATACCCAGTTTTTCAAGGGCTTTTATCATGAATGGATGTTGGACTTTGTCAAATGCTTTCTCTGCATCTATTGATATTATCATGTGGTTTTTGTTTTTCTCTTTGTTGATGTGGTGTATTATGTTAATTGATTTCCGGATGTTGAACCATCTTTGTGCCCCTGGGATAAAGAATGTCATTGGAATTTTTATAGGGATTGCATTGAATCTGTAGATTGCTTTTGGTAGAATGGCCATCTTGATGATGTTAATTTTCCAATCCATGAGCAAGAAACATCTTTCCATTTCCTTATGTCTTCTCTCTCTTTTAACTGTGTTTTAAAGTTTTCTTTGTATAGTTCTTTCACGTGCTTTGTTAGGTTTATTCCCAGGTATTTCATATTTTTTGGTACTATGGGAAATGGGGTGGCTTTTTTAATTTCTTCTTCTTCTGCTTGACTTTTTGCATGTAGGAAGACTACTGACTTCTGTGTGTCTATTTTGTAACCAGCTACCTTTCTGAACTGGTTTATTGTTTCAAGAAGCTTTTCTGTAGATTTTTTGGAGTTCTCTACATAAAGAATCAAATCATCTGCATATGATACCTTCAGTTCCTATTTTCATATTTTTATCCCTTTTATATCTTTCTCTTGCCTTATTGCCCTGACTATAACTTCCAGTATAATGTTAAAATGTAGTGGAGATAGTGGGCATCCTTGTCCGGTTCTGAATCTTAATTGAAATGATTTTAGTTTTTCACCATTTAAGATGATGTTTGCTGTAGGTTTGTCATAGATGGCTTTTATTATGTTGAGGTATGTTCCTTCAATCCCCAATTTTTCAAGGATTTTTATCATAAATGGGTGCTGGACTTTGTTGAATGCTTTTTCTGCATCTATTGATATGATCACATGGTTTTTGTTTTTCTTCTTGTGGATGTGGTGCTTTATGTTAATTATTTCCAGATGTTGAACCATTCCTGTGCCCCTGGGATAAATCAGACTTGGTCGTGGTGAATAATGCTTTTTATGCATTGTTGGATTAGATTTGCTTGGATTTTGTTTAAAATTTTTGCATCCATGTTCATTAGGGAAATTGGTCTATAGTTTTCTTTCTTGGCACTGTTATTTGCTTTTGGTGTGAGTGTGATGTTTGCTTCATAGAATGTGTTTGAGAGCTTTCCTTCTTTCTTGATTTTTTGGGAATAGTTTTAGTATTATAGGTGTTATTTGCTCTTTGAATGTCATGTAGAATTAATTTGTAAATCCATCTGGTCCTGGACACTTGTTTTTAGGGAGAATTTTTATGACTGCTTCAATTTCACTGCTTGTAATTGGATTATTTAGGTTCTCTGTTTCTTCTTTGCTCAATTTTGGGTAGTAGTTTTTCTCCAGAATCTGCCCATCCCATCCAGGTTGTTGTATTTGTTTCCATATAGATATTCATAGTAGACTCTAATTATCCTTTGGATTTTTGTGTGTGTCTGTTGTAATTTTTCCTCTTTCATTTGTGATTCTGTTTATTTGAGTGTTTTTTTTTTTTTTTCTTTATGAGCTTTGCCAGGGGTTTGTCAATTTTATTTATTTTTTCTAAGAACCAGCTCTTAGGTTTGTTGATCTTTTGGATAGTTTTTTGGTTTCTAGGTTATTTATTTCTTCTTCTAATTTTATTATATCTTGTCTTCTGCAGGGTTTTGGGTTTCCCTGTTTATCTTTTTCTAATTTTCAGAGCTTGGGAGGTTTTATCTTTGGATAGTTTCTTGGTTTTTGATATGGGTCTGTATTATTATGTACCTTCCCCTTAGATATGCTTTTGCTGAGTCCCAGACATTTTGAAATCTTGTGTCTTCCTTGTCATTTGTTTCAAAATAGGTTTTAATTTCTTCTTTAATTTCTTCAATTACCCATTCTTCGTTTAGTAGCATATTGTTTAGTTTCCATGTATTGGTTTCTTCTTGCTTTCTCTTCATTGTTGATTTCTAACTTGAGACCTTTATGATTCAAGAAAAAAAGTTGGTATTTGTTCAAGTTTTCTTTGTGTCCTAATATGTGGTCAATTCTAGAGAAGGATCCATGTGCATTTGAAAAGAAGGTGTATCCCTTCTTTGGGGGTGCAGTGTCCTGTAGATATCAATTAGGTCCATTTGGTCTAGGTCCTCCTTTAAAGCGTTTGTGGCCTTGTTTAGTTTCTGTTTTGCTGATCTGTCTGTCAGAGTGGGGCACTAAAGTCTCCTACAATGTATATATTTTTAGTTCTGCGAGTATCTGTGTTATGAATCTTGGTGCTCCCTCATTTGGTGAATATATGCTGATAATTGTTATGTCTTTTTGGTGGGTTGAACCATGTACCATTAGATAGTGACCATCGTTATCCTTTGTCACTTTTTTTATTTTGAAGTCTGCTTTGTCTGCTATAAGAATAGCTACCTCTGCCTTTTTAGGGGGCCCATTTGCTTATAAAATTGTTTTCCATCCTTTTACCTTCAATCTGTGCTTATCTTTTGGCATCAGATGTGTTTCTTTGAGGGAGCAGCATGTTGGGTTCTGTCTTTTGATCTAGTCTGCAACTCTGTGTCTTTTGATTGATGAGTTTAGAAGATTGCCATTTAGAGTAATTATTCTAGCTTGAAATGTCTCTTCGGAGAAATCCAAGGTCAGCCTGATGGGCTTTCCTTTGTAGGTTATCTGTTTCCTCTCTCTAGTCATCCTCATTATTTTTTCTTACCTTGGACTCTTGGAAGTTTTACAATTATATGTCTTGCTATGGTTTTCTTTCATTAAAATAGTTTGGTGTCCTTTTTGCTTCCTGTATGTCTATTTTCATTTCATTCTTCAAGTTTGGGAAGTTCTCTTCTATAATTGCATTAAAAAGCCTTTCATTTTTCTTTGTTTTTCTCTTCTCCTAAGATTCTGATTACTCTAATATTTCCTTTCTTTAAGGTGTCTGATAGATCTCTGATTTTTTCTTCTGTTTTCTTACTTTGTTTATCTCTCTTTTTCTGTCTTCTCTCTATTTCTGTATCCTCCAATGTGCTGATCCGTTCTTCAATTTCTTCTAGTCTGCTTCATGGCTTTTTCCTGATTTTTTTTTTTTGAGGTCTTCTATCACTCTTTTTATACACTGTATCTCCTTCATTTTCTTATTTAGGGTTTCAATCTTGTTTTTCTATTCACCAATGATAATGTTCATTTTGCTACTTTGCTTTTTATATTTTTCTACTTCTCCTCAGCTCATTGATTGCTTTTATCATATTGTGTCTGAATTCGTTATATGACATAAAGGGCATTTCTTCAAATTTGTCCATGTTGGTTTCTGGAGATTGTTTATTTTTCTTTGGGTTTACTTGAGTATTTGTATTTTTCTTCCTTTCTGTGTTTTCCCTTCAGGGTTGCTCTATATATTGAGCAACAACTCTCTAGTATTGGTTGGCATGTTGAGGTATATCAGATTGTAGTAGTTTCTTCTCTTGCACCTATATAATTTCTTGCTTCTCTTGGCCTGTGTTTTGGGGATGAGTTCCTTTCCTTTGTTTCTGGCTCTGTGTTCTGAGTTTTTCTTTTGCATTCTCTATCCAAAGTTTTAATTCTTGTTGAGGACCCTTATCTGTGCTGGCACTCTCAGCTTCCAACGGGCACTACCGCTGCCCTCCTGTGAGAGGGTTCTGGTTCCCGACACGATGAGCTGGGGAGTGAGGAAATGGGTCGTGAGACCCCAGCACCACTGGCACTCTCAGTTGCCGATGGGTGCTCTCTTATTCTTATTCTTCTTCATCTTTGCAATGCTTTGGAGTGGGGAGACACTTATGCCCTAAGGTAGTGGTTTGTATTGATGTGTAACTGACATAGCTGCACATATTTAAATTTATCAGGCTTAGACATATTGAGATTGAGAATCCACTACAAACATATTTGCCACCTCCAAAATTGTCCTGATGGGGCTTTGCAATTCTTTCCTCCTCTTGCTCTCTGCTTGTCTCAAGCTCTCCCCAGCAACCATTATCTGCTATATGTTGCTAAGGATTACTTTGCATTTTCTGATATTACACAAAACATGAAAGATGTGTAAAAGATACATACATATGTGTGTGCTCACACTCAGTTATATATTTGTGTAGGAATCTCTTCAGTAAAGTTAATTATTTCAAGAATAATATTGCTATTTTGTTTGATGACTTTTACGGACCAGCAAGGTTTCACTGCATGGTCTACCACACTGTTCATTCCCCTATTTGCCTATTTGTCAAATATTTGTTTCAAGTTTTAGCTATATTACAAATAAAGCTAAGAACATTCCAGAGACATACTGTCTAAAAATGATAGTTAAATACTAGAATTGAGTAAATGGGTTATATGGTCAATGCATGTTGAACATATTTATGAACTGAAATTCTGTTCTAAAGTAATTACATTATTTTACATTCTTACCTAAAAGTCTGGGATTTCCAGTATCTCTATATATTTGCAAATAATTTTTATGGTTGATGAATAATAGTCATTCTAGCACATGCAGTGCTATACTTTTGTGGTATTAATGTGAATTTCTATAAAGTTTAATGAGGAGAAATATCCCACAAGCTTAGTTTTCAACTGTATATTATCTTGGTGAAATATAAGTTCTACACTTTTGTCCATTTTTAAAAATAGGTTGCTAATATTCCTATTAGTTTTAACATTTTATGTTGTGGATATTAACTTTCTATCAATATATGTTCAGCAAGCTAGATGTTCTTCCTGTTTGAAATCTCTTGGGATTTCATTTATTGAAAAAAAAATGTCTCAAAGTGTTTTTAAATTTTGAGAAATTACAGTTCTGCAAATGTATTGATTTTGGATTATAAAAGGTCAAATTAAAACATCTATTTTAAACCTCTAAAATAGGTAGATTTAGATTTGCATTTATATCTTTAATTTATTTCAATTAAATAGTTTATATGGTGCTAAAATTAATTAAAGCTCATTATTTGCATACAATATGCAATTTTTCCAGTACAATTAATTGAAAGATTACTTTTTCTCCAAGAAGTTACCTTTATAATTTTGCTAAAAAGCCACAGTCTTACAACTCTCAGTATACTATATCTTTATAGTTTCAGGATCTACATTTATTTCACTGATATGTTTTGACATTCTGTGACAAATATGAGAATAAATTGTTTAGTAAGTAAAATTTTTGATGTCGCTTTAAACTGTATTAAAATCAATTATTAATAATCTTCCTAGTTTCTACTTTTTATTTTATTTGTTTGACTTATTTTTTGATTATTTGCATTTCTTAATGAATTTATACTTGGAAAGTTAACTTTAAAATAATGGGATTTTGATTGGGATTATATAGAATCTATAGATCAATTTGAGTGAATGCATATCCTAAAGATACTGAAACTTCAAACTCAGAAACCATGAATATCTTTTTCCATTTGCTTGTGTCAATTCTCAACCATTTTTTAAAATTTTTTTAATGATAGATTTTGTACATATTTTGTTACATCTATCACTGCATATTGCATACTTCTGGTATTATTAAAAATGTCTTCTTGTTACACATATGAAATGTGAATGTGTATTATTTTTCTTTGCTAATATCTAGAGAGCTTTTTTCTTGATTTTAAAGGCAAAGCCTTTAGTGTTCCAAAATTAAGTGCAATATTTGTTATAATTTTTTCATGGATAGTTTCAATATATTATGAAAGTACCAGTCTATTCACAGCTTACAGAAAGCTTGATGAGGAATGATTATTGGATTTTGGCAAATGATGTATCTGGCTCTATGGAGGTGATTTTTTAAATATGTAATTTACTAGTATCATGAATTATAGGCATCTATTTTTTGTAATGTTAAATCAGTATTTCCAAATTGAGATAGCTCCACTAGGTCATGATGCTTCCCATTTATTATATATTATTTGCTGTGGGGTTCTGCCATTTCATTAGGGCTTTTATGTCTAAGTTCATGGGGAGTATAATTTCTTTCATTTCTTGGTGTTTGCTTCATGTGTTTTGAAATAATGTGAATACACATAATTATTTAGAATTGCTCTACTATTACTGAAAACTTTTGTCTTTGTTACATGACTTTTTTGTCCCTAGAAATATTATTTATGCCATATCACTATCATATCTAACTTATATTTGTGTATATCAGTTAATGTACACGTTGTAACTTGCCTTGCACTAGTGTTGCTTATTACTTCCCATGCTTTGATTTTAAACTTAATTCCATGTCCAAATGTAAGTAGATTTCTTACGAGTTACATATAGATCTTTTTAATTGATCTACTCGAGCAACTCTTATCTTTTAATTGGACAGTTTTATTAATTTGTGATTAATTTTATTGATGTGCCACTGCTTATAACACTGCACATGATTTAGAGGTACAGGGTCACATCCTTCAGATTATGTTGCCAACACCATAGTCCATTGGATCCACCACACTCTTTCTCTACTCTCCTTCTTCTCCTTTGTTTGCATCAAATAGCATTAATTTTACAGTTTGATTTCAAGGGTTTGTTTGGTTCCACTTTTTCCTGACTGTTTTGTTTTTCCAAATTCTGAGTAAAAACCATCTGGTAAATACTTTTATCCTTCTCAATGATGTTGCTTATCATTATCCCCTCCAGTCTATCCATGTTGATACAAATGGCAAGATTTTAATTTTTTAATAAACTAATAGTATCCCATTGGGCACTAAGGTTGTTTCCATAACTTTGTTATTGTAAGTACTCAGACAATGTACATAAAATTACTTATATCCCTTCAAATTTGTGATTTCTTTTTCTTTCTTTGCATAGCTATTTAGGGGTCGGATGTCTATATTGTGTGTGATTAATCTATTTTTAATATTTTGAGAAACTTCCATACTGTTCTGTATAGGGAATGGACCAGTTTACAGTCCTACCAGCAGAGTAGAGGAGGAGTTCCTTTTTCTCTACATCCTCCCAACCTGACCACTTTTTAAATGAAATTGTTCATTTAAATGGTTTGCATTTACTATCTTGCAATTTATTTTTATTTTTCCTCTTTTTCTGCTTTTTATTTGCCTTCAGACTTTTTAAAATAAACATATTTTCCTTCTTGTGGCTAGCATGAGTATTTGTTTTATTATTTTAGTAGTTGCTTTGATATTTCTGTATACACAAATATATATGTTTGTGTATAACATTCTTCCAAATCCTTGGCAGTGTTTTGACAATTGAAACTCAAGTTTAGTTTCTCTAGCACTCCTGCCACCAAAGAATCCTTAGTCCTTCATCAAATTCCTTTGTGATCTTCCCCCTTCCTGCAGCCTAATTAGCAAATCATTAACACCTTTGTTTAACTTCAAGTGACATTATACCACTTCATATTAAGTATAGCATATTCCTATTCTCCGTTGTCTTGCCAGTATTACTCTCTTATATTTATTTACATTTTGTAATTCTCACAGCACAACAAATTTTTCTTTAAGGAGAGAGTTATTCATTAAAAATGTAACTTTCAATTATATAATGCAATTTCATTCTGGTATTATTCATTGTTTTGTGTATACCCCCAATTCCATTTGAAACTATTTCCTTTAATCTGAGAGGCTTCCTTTAAAATTCTCTAATCTGCGGTTTGGCTTATAATAAATAAATTTAGACAGTTCTAATAGTTCCAAGGAAATTTTATTTGAAAAAATTTTAAATGATATTGTGTTTTAAACTAAATTATCTGCATGAATGTTATCAACATAGTAGTACAATTTATTTCTCTATAATGATATGTTATCTTGCTGAACTCACTTATTAGTTTTTGGAAAATATATATGTAGATATTTGAATCTTTCAAAATATATATATATATAACTATATATATATATACATGTATCAGTATTCATATATATGAATATATATGAATACTGATACATATTCCATTTGGTGTGTATATTTCCGGGAACTTTCTTTTAAAAAAAATGTATATATAATCTTATATATATGTGTATTTTTTCTTCTTCTTCTTGAATTATTCAGATTAGAAATCCCAAAATTATGTAGAAAGCAGAGTACTAAGAAAGGACTTATCAAAAAAGAAAGCATTCAAGTTGAATCATTAAGTATAATACCACACATAGAATACATATATATATATATTTAATGTCATTTTCTTTATTTCTTTAAAGGACTTCTCAACTATGCTGGAAGTTTTTATGATGCATGATCTGAAATTTGTCAACTGGTTTGTTGTGTGCAGAAACTTATATTATCATGCCATTTGATCATTTTATTTTGGATTATTGGCATTGTCAGTTATATTGAGATTGCAGATGAATTGCTAAGTGTTGAACCTCTCTCCCAGATCTGTAATAAATTGCACTTGTTTTTGTAAAATTAATTTTTGTATATAAATGGATTGGATATACAATATTAACTTAAACTTTTCTATTCTACTTCCTTTCCCTGATGTTTTTCTGAAAACATTTATGATTAATAAATATATATGGTTGACACTTTTTGGATTTTTTTTTTGTTTATATTTTCAGTAGGCTAAAGATGTTGCTGTATAATCATTTTTCTTACAATATTCTGATGAAAAAATTTAATTATTTTTCTTTCTGTGTATGACTTTTTCCTTCATTTGGATAATTTTAAAATCATGTTTTCTTCTCAAAGAGAAACTTGATTATGATATTATGTGGTTTGGTGGTTCATATTTTTAGTGCTGTACTTATTGATTGTCTTAACTATGTAATTGAAGCTTTCCTGAAAATTTTGCAAATTTCAGCCACTGTTCTTCACGTATTTTTTCTTCCAATCCCTTTTCTTCTACTTTGGGAACCCAGTTACATATATATTATATCATCACTGGTGCTCTGTTCATTTATATCACTATTTTTCCATCTGTGTATTACCCGTTGTGGCTTATTCAATACTGCATGTCGTCACTTTCTCCTGCCCTGTCTTCCGTGTTTACATTCAATATATGTCTCACCTTAGACAGTGTACCTCTTATTTCTAAAACTTCAAATTCAATTTTTCTAAATACCTTCCTTATAACTTCTTAACTTATAAAAATATATAATTCAGTTGTAATAACTGGTTTTATGTTTTTGTTTTCTAACATCTGTGCTCACCATACTAGTGACTTATTTTTATCTCATAATGGGTCATAATTTCCTGCTTCTTCACATGTTTGACAATTTTTCATTGATGTGAATATAATGTATGGCATTTTGTTGGATCCTTAAATCATTGATTTCTCAAGGAACAGAGTTGATACTTGGATAGTTGTAGGATTAAAACAGAATTCATTCTCCCTTTCAATACAAAATTCTTCTATGCAATCTACTTTAAATTATGTTTTGTTTGTTTGTTTGTTTGTTTGTTGCTTAAAAATAGTTTTGGGTAAAATTCCCTCTAATCTGTTTATCTTTCCCCAGCTTTACTTTTTGTTTTTTCACACTCTTGCACTAATAAGAACTTGTGATAATCATATTTTTAGGGTTATTTCTGTGTACAGCTTTTTTTCTCTGTCCTCAGTCTTTTTGACACTAGTTGATTTGGTCTTTGAACTCAGTTTTGTCTCCTTATGATCTTTTGTGCTGACTGGACACTCCACGTACAGTAGTTCAATATACCATACCAAGTGCATCATCTAGCGTAATTTTAGTGGTTATATAATGTGTTTCCATTTGTTGGCAAGAAATACCTTTGCCAATAATGCAAATAATAAAGTAATAAAGTAAACATTTTATTTGTGTCTTCGTTGTTTCAATATTAAAGGTATATCCTAAAACTTTTTTTCAGAGCAACAATTTTTTCTGCTATATATATATATGTCAAATAATATAAACAGGAACATGGCATATTAATAATCGGTTATATGATGCCCCGAATAAAATGTAATCTATGTACATATTATTGTTCAATTAAATGAGGAATTTCATATATTTAAAAGTGTATTTCCTTTTATATTGTTCCAAAAAAGTAGAAATCAAATTCAGATTTTTTTGAGAAAAATGTAATTTTGGTATCTGATGTTCTCAAAAATTGGCTTTTTAATGAGTCCATCCAAGAAGGCAAATAAATTTTATAAATGTATTGGAGCTTTTATGGAAGATCTAGGTGTTCATAATTGTTGAATCAGAAATTTCTAATAGAAAAATTTGTAACACCACCAGGAACAATTACAGAGATGTATTTATAAAGATATTTGATGCTGCTATTTACAATATGGTCTTTCTAGTATTTACCAAGTGTCTAAAGTAGAATTCTTTAGGAATGAATTTAGACTATTACTTAGATTAAATATTCTAATTTCAATCTTATTGTTGACATATAATTTTGCTTATTAATCAATAAGTAAAAACAGTTTCAAATTTAATATGGTAATATTTGCCCTTGAGTTTCCTTGAATTTTCTGACCATAATATTTATATATGATTATATCTGTACAGTCAGGTTATATTTGATTTTCTTCACTATTCTTGATATGATATTTCATTAATGCATAAAATTTTATTTCCATAATAAGAAACCAAACTTTAAATTTTGTATCAGTGTTATTGTGAAAAAATAAAACATCAATATTTTTAGTGAAACATTCTGATTCTGTATTTTATTTGATAAATTTTCTACTTGGCAATTTTCTACTTTATATTTAAAAAAACATGAAGATTTGACTTGCTAAAGCTGACTGGTGACAGGTAAATATTTAGAGTGGGTCAAAACAAATTAGAGGCAGAAACTTTATAATTCCTATAGAATTTAAAAGGAAATTAATGAATGGGAGCTCAAACTGAGAAAATAAGATCAATTTAATTAATTGGGAAAAACACTGTTTAGTGTTTAAGTAAGAAGAATCTCCAGAAGTAGAACTCACTGCTGAAGAAAAATCCATATTAAAGCACATTGTTTCCTGTAATCTTTGAATGTATTCTTTTGAAAAACTGAGCAGGAAATGTAATGACACAAGGTTTCTTAGTAAATTAATTTCTAGTGAGCTGTTAGATTTTCTTTTTTATTAATATCATTCACTCTGTTAGATATATAAAATTTTGTCAGTTTTCAGTACAGCCTGAAACATGAAGGAATATTTATAAAATAACGTAAATAATAAAATGTGTGCAAAAAATGAGATCATGCATGATGACATCATAATTCTGCTTTTGTAAAGTTGTATTTTCACATTTTAAAAAGTTTATGTTTAGAAGATAGGAAGAAAGGAAGAAGGTGCATAGTCAAGTGGACAAAAGGAGTTGCTTGATTTCATAAAATTTAAACATAAATTTTCATTATAAGGTATACCCATTTTCTCTTATGCTTATTAACAAAACTTTTTTAGAATAATGTCCTACAATTTAAAAATGATTAAAATAAAAAATGGGTTTTTAATAATGGGCTGTTAGATATAAAGAGAACACATTAGGTTTCTACTTATATACATTTTCTCAGATTCTTGGTTTTCTTTAAATAGTATAAGTTTATATATTTTTAATTCTAATTTTACCCACTACCTTACCCCCCATGAACCATCATCTTAATCTCTTGTGCCCATCCTGCCCCCATTTTACCTCCTCTCCTATCTTCCTCTATTCTTCAGTTCTGCTGACAGTTTTAAATTTTATCCTTTTGTTTGTTTGTTTTCCCTATATTGTGCCTATAGGTAGATTCATCCAGTGTTCTCTTTTTTCTTTTTGGCTTATTTCTGCTAACATGATTTCTTCTAAGTTTGTCCATGTTGCAATACTAGAAGTCTGAAAAGCTAACTTAGGGAAATACTTAAATGTTCTCTGTCCTCTAAAGACATTAAGAACTTTTCTCAAATAAAATGAACACTTTGGAATCCTTGATTATTTCATGAATCTTTCACAATAAAATTTAACAGTTAAAATTATGTCTTACAACTTCAAAAATAAAATAGGGATATCATTATTTCATTTTATAGCAGATTTAGCAGATTTATAATCACAAATATTTATTCAGTTCTAATAATTTAAGATAACATCATATTATTTGGTACAACGAATAATTAATTTAATTCATTTTTATAGTTTGTCTAAAAACACCTTTAGCCAATCATGTGCAATCATTTCTTCCACTAAAACATTTGCAGCATAAAATAATTGCTGATGGAGATTATATATTGTCAAACATACACTTTGGCTAATGTTTCCTTATAATCTAACTTGAATTCTAGTAATTTGTATGAATATGGTGGAATTGCTATTATTCTTTCAATTAATTTATTCAGTAATTATTAAAATTAACTTCTGCTTATTTGCCTAGCACTGGTAAAATATAGTTTCTTATTTTAAAAGCTTATCACTCTTTCTCTATTTGACAGTTACTATGCTAAGTGTAGTCAAACCTTCATGAAAAATAAAGAACAAATGAAAATAACCAAGGATCGCTATTTGCATTTCTTTATGTGCTGTCACCTACAGTCAAAGGAAATAATTTTAATCAATGTAACTTTGTGTTAATTTTTCATCAACACTGAAGTTTCTTTGCAGAAGAAGAAAAATAAAATGAAATAATCTATTATTAAAATCAATTCTAGAAAGTATTTCTCCCAAACCCAAAACCTCATTTCAGTTGGATAATTTTATGTTTTAATGACTTCTTATTTTGCTGTATGATTTCTAAACCCAGGGCCTTTCTTCCACTGATGGATTTATACGGAAGTTATTTTAGTTATAAGTGAAATTCCTTTAAAGATACATATTGTTTTAAAAATAGTAACATGATTTTTACTTTTTTTTTTCCTCTTCAAATAACCTTTCCTTTACCTAGACCACTCATTTCTTTCTTCTAGTTCTCCTTCTTCTTTATCATTCAAAGACTCAAGCTCTACAAAAGAGAAATTAAAAATTAGAGAATAAATTCACTGATATCAGGAGATAATATAAAATAAATATTCAGATAATTTCACCCAAAAGTAATAATTATTTTTCTATGCTGGCTAACATCCAACGTATTTTTGTGGTATTTCACCATATTTTAGAAGTATATGTTCAGAAAGCTAAATAGAGTATTACAAGATAAGGTCGTCCTTTGTAGGTAATAAAAAAGAAACTCTAAAACCACAAAATATTATCTTAGTATTAAAGTGAATTCCATCATATCAAAATTCACCTCTAAATGTCAATTTCCTTTATTATAAAGGATGCAAAGAAAAACAACAACAAAAGAAGCAAAACTATATGATAATTAAGAAATAGACCACTAGAATTGCCAAACCTGCCAATTGACAATCACTTTAATATATTTAGGTTTTTTTGTATGCATGAAAAGTCAAATAACTAAATATTGGAAACCATATTCTTTCCATAGCATTTTTAATTACAGTGCAATAAACTTACATTTTTTTCCCTTTGGATGGTAAGCAGTTTTCTTTAAATATTTTCATACGTTATCAATATAACAAAATGAAGAAACTTTATGAATTTAATCAACTTTCATGAAGAAACTTTATTAATTTAATAAACTTTCATAAATAAATTAAAAAATCTAATTCCAAACTATTTCTATAGAAGTGTTTATAGTCCCTATTTTCTGTTTCAAACCAAAATAAAAAAAGAAAGAAATTGAAAATTTTTAACCTATTTTTCAGCAAGTTTTCAGTTTTCTTATTTTAACATGCATGCAATCAGATCAAATTCATTTCACTTAATTTCTTGAGACAATTTTTCTTTAATTTGGGTATAATTTTTATGCTTGAAAGTAAGGTATCATGGTCATACCACCCTGAACATTCCCAGTCTCACCTGAAAATAAGTTAGGTGAACATACAGGAGCATAGAAGAAATTTGCCAGTTCCAGGTATCAGGCAACATTCTAGGAGCACAGCTAAAAGCTTAAAAGCTTCTCGATTCCCAAATCCTGTAACTATTCGAGAGACCAGAAAGGCAAATATATATTTTCAAAGACCTTAATCCATCCTTAAGAAATACTTTGAGAAAAAATAAAAAGTATATGACAGTTGTCTCAGAACAACTTATGTGAAGCTTGAAGAAACACACAGGTAGGATTCACACAGAGATGAACTTCTCATGAAGGCTGACCTATATAAACTCTAAATCCTCGCTTAACTACGTCTAGTTTCCAACTTACTTCATTAATTGCTGAAGAGATAATTAAATTAGATCAATTTAAAATAATTTAATTAAAATATTAAAGTACAAACCAGTCCATCTCTTTCTTAAATATGGAATATATATTCTTAAAGAATATATGTAACATATATATTAAAAATGTATATAGCAATATATATATTTTTTTAAAGAATATATATGTACATTCTATAAGATATATACTCTTTAAAAAAGAGATAGATACACAAACACACACACACACTGACACACATGGAATGAATATACATGGAATAAGAATATACATGAAGCTCATGGATGACATGGTTGGATATATACATATATATGTATAAGTGTATAAATATATACATATATATGTATAAGTGTGTAAACATATAAGTGTAGTCAATAAGTGTGTAAACATATAAGTGTAGTCAATAAAATTTAAAAAAAATAAAAAAATAAGAAAGATGTACATGGAATGATATATTATATGGAATAAGAACTGTTGAAATGCAGAAAGAAAAGGCATATGTTTTGTTCTTTGCTTTCAACTATAAAAAATAATATATATTATAGACAATGACAGATTGAAGATTTGTGTTTCAAACAATTCATACCATTTGGTGGACCTCTTTTAGGAAAATAAAAGCTAAGATTATATAATTGTTAGAAAACTGAATATTTATTTAGAATGAGGAAAAGAGAGCAATAAAAGTAACTGATTGGGAGGAAGAGGCAATGAAACCTGATAAACATAAGACTCCTAGTACATGTCCCTTTACTTTGAGGATTTTTTTTGCTCCAAAAAATCATGAGTAGTGAATATATTTTATAATATTATTTATTCTACATCCTTATAGAAGTACTTTTAAAATTTCAAAAGTATTATTATTATCATCCTTAAACTGATTTATTTTCCAAGTTCTATGAGATGCCAGAGTCCAAAAAGTTTTATTGATTCTTGCATATTATTCACTCTAGAATACATTTAATGTATTAATTAATTTGAACAAGAAGAACAAACAATAATCTTTATTTTGTCAGATTTCTATGAGAAAGATATATACAATGTGTGCTAATAATCTTCATTACAAATTATTTTTTTTTATTCTTAGAAAAATATAAAGGATTAGAAAGCTCTCTGCTAGATATATATATATATATATATATACTATATCATAGTTGCTATCCAAAAATAAAAGATGCTGCTTTTATTTTAAACACTTGACAATTTCATGCTGCACAAATCTGAAATTATAATCCTTTATGAGCTGACATATATGATTTAGAAATGATGAGACTCAAATTATTAATTACCTTGAAAATTGGTTTGTAGGCCAATCAAAAATAATTATGCAGTTAGATATTTATGTAAAAAGTTATATATACTATAAATCCAAAGTATTCTTAGTAAAATAATAAAGGATTAAACTGTTGAAAAAAATAAGTTGTCTGTTTTCAAATATGTAGAGTTTATTTGAAACATTGCCTTATTTTTACTATTATCGCCTCAACAAATTAAAATGTAAAATATTTCAGTTATTGCAAAAATATATCACTAGAACAAAATAATATCATAGTACATACTGTGCAATAAGTATTTGTACGGCAAATACAAATAAGATATTTGTATGAGGCTAGGCATGGAGGCACATGCTTGCAAGCGGCAGCCTAGGAAGCCGTGACAGGGTCCAGGGATCACAGTTCAAGTCCTGCCAGGGCCATGTAGTGAGATCTAGTTCCACAAAAATATATAGTTGGGTGTGGCAGCGTGTGCCTGTAATCCCAGCTACCAGGGAAGCTGAGACTGGGGATTGCTTGAGTACATGGTACCCTGGGCAACATGAACCTGCAGTTCCATGGACAAAAATAGTGAGATTTAGTCTCAAAAAAAAAAAAAAGATATTTGTATGGCAAGACATTTTTGGACCTGTATATCACCTGCATCAAAACTACTGGATTGCTTTGTTCATAAGTGAATGGATTTAAGTGTTTAGGTGTTTCATCAGGAAACTATAAAAACTATATCCTTTTTCTCTACTATTGCACATTAATTTTATTAATGTTTTCTTTTATTGAGAGTCTTGTCAAAAGTATATATTGCTTTATGTGGCAGATGGCAGAACCTATTTAGAGCATGCATGGTTTTGGAATCCTTGGGTATTCTGCATTCTGCCCACTAACAGATACATCGCCTAATTCAACTACTGTACTTATACTCCTGTTTTATATCTAAAGAATGCAAAAAACACAAATTAAAAGGCATATATACACACATATGTACATTTCAATTCTATTTGCAATGACCAAACTATGAAAGCAACTTAAGTGCCCAAAACGGATAAATGGTTAAGAAGATATACTGCCTATGTCAATGAAATACTAGTCAGTTGTAAAAAGCGTTATTTGTGGCTACATTGATGATGGTACTGATGGAGATTATGCCAAACAAAATAAAACAGATAGAAAAGAGAAGTACTTGTTTATTTTGCTCATAAATGGAATATAGAGAAAGAAAATAAGATCCAGACAAACCAAATGAAAAACTAAAGTTCTACCTATGTAACTGATGGTTCAAAAGGGGAGGAGGAACATGGAGATCAAAGGTTGGAGAGAGCCCAAGTGAGTATAGTGGAAGCTGACATTTGCCTGAGTGATATAAATGTGGTTGGTAACATACATCTGAAAAGGTGGAACACTATATTTCTGAACTTTATACAGTATTATATAACAATGGTACCTAAATGAAAAAAACAAAAATAAATTAAATGAAAAAGTATTACTTTACAACTAGTGAATTATTATAGGACTTAATATAATTGTGAATCCTTTCCCCTGAAAGTAAATGTTTGAGCTGTTGTGATGTTTTATATATAGTACATAAACTGTAATATACTACAATAACATACTAATACATACTACCATATAATATATGGTATATATTATATATACCATAATAATATGCATAGTATTTGTATTATGTAATAATTATATGTAATGCATTTAAGTATTAAATGTATTGGCTACAAATTAAATATATTTATTATGTATAATGTATTAGTGTAATATATTTAATATTTGTGTTTATGAGATTGAGATAGTATTTTAATGTTGAAATAATCATAGCTGTTTCAGTATTTTGCTATACAGATTATACATATAAATAAGAAATTAACATTATAGACAAACATCTTACAGTTTTCTTATTCATGAAAAATTTTTTTAATCCATGACATGAAAATCCATTTAAACATCTATGATAGTATGCCCTGCCTAGTCTACTTGTACGGTGTTTCATATATCCTTAATTTTGAAAGCATAAATATGGCCATTATATATTGTCCACAGAAGAAATATAGATATGTGTTATGTCATGTTTATATTCATTTATACCCCTTAGATAATTTTCAAGTTTTTTATTACTTATAAATTTAGGTACAGAATGCAACAACACTTTAAAATTTATTTGGGGGAAGTGTAACAGATACATACTTTTATTAATGAATCAAAAATGATGAAGCACCTATAATTCCTATCATAAATTTATGATCAACTGGTATTACTGTAGATGAATGAACATGATTTTTATTCAAACAGAGATAAGACATAATACTTGATAATAGCTGCCAATTTGTAATGATATTATTTTGGTGACTTAATTTAGGGAAAAATAAAAAGTATTAGTTTATTTTAACCATGAGCTGATTTACCCAATGATAAACAAAAGATAGATTTGTTGGATTCTTCTTATTTTAAAACTTTCTGAGTCTTTTTGAAGTGACCTGCAAATATTATATAATTCATAGCATTCAAGCACTAATATACATCTTTGCTTTCTATTATCAATTCAGTTATCTCCTCAATTTCCCATCTCTTCCTTGACACTATTAGAGTAAATGGAGATCAAAGATAAAAAAGTTATGTGAAAGTCATTCAAACACAAACATACATAGATCTAACCACATCAAGATCAGTGACCTGTGGACAGCTGTGTGTCACCTCCCAAGAATGAGAAGCCACGTTGAATGCTTTTTGACAATTTTAGCCCAGTATGCTCTGTTCTATTCCAGACCCTGGATACCCTTCCTTGGCCAGAGTGACTACATCTAGAAAGTAATTTTGGATTGAATTAGAGCTTTCTGAGACAGACAAAACATACTTTACAGTAGGCAAATTGAATTTCTCTGGTTCAGTGACTTGCTGTGCCACTACGCTTCTCAAGAAGATTTTCACATTATTGAAAGCTGGTAGATTTCCTTGTAAAAGAGCCACAGGCAGTCCACATATACTACACAGTCAATTCTTTCTCTGCCATTTCTCTCAGAAATATTTCTTTCTTTCACATATATACAAAACTATTTAAATGAAGCATACAAAGAGATTGCAAAAAATATTGTTTCTGTCTTTAAAAGGAGTATGTTTCAATTGGTTACTAATTCATGAAGCCGTGTCAAAGGAAAGGCTTAATTTCAGTACCTGGTGTTGTGGAAATTCAAAGAGCTTTTGATGGAGTAAAATGGAAATAATACTTACTTATCTCACATGCAACACTGAATGGAGAATTAGAAATATTTGCAAGGACTGTGTGGTACTAGCTGAAGTGAATATATACTTGTATTAATGGTTTATAAAGAAATGCACTGTTTTTAAATTTTCTTTTGTAACATTCCTAAAAATTATAGACTGATTTAAATTAGAACATATATATTACTTTCTAAATATTTTTGTTCACAGTAAGTTAAATATTTCTTTCAATGTATGCAGGTGAAAATAATACTTGGGTTAGTATTCATAAGAAAAAACTTCACACATAGCAAATTTACAGTTTGCTCAACAATATTTTATGATTAAAATAATTCATCATACAAAGAACATTTTTTTCTTGAAGTTACCTTTTTATTGTTTCTTAATTTTATAATTTAAAAAGTTAAATTAATTTTTGTTGATGCTCTATTTCTAAAAATTATATCTTGTTGATGATTCTGCAGTTGCATCATCACAGGAAAAATAGACTTACATACTTTTCTATGTGACCTGAAGTGCCATAGCTGAATTTATGCCAGTTTCTTTTATATACAGTGTCATTTTACACATCTCAGGTAGATTTCATGCTTGAAAGAAAATGTCAGGATCATTAGGCAAGAAAGAACACTAATCTGACAAAGAGGAAAGGATTGCATCTAACCAGAAAATTCAGAGTTTTCTCTGGTGACTCTTCCCTCAGATGTCCCTTGGGCTTGGAGCCCTAGGAACAGATGTGATCTCAGACCTGGCCTAGAGAGAGCAGACCCCTGGTCATAAAGCCCTCCCTCTGTAAGTGAGGGAGCGTCTGCCAAGAGCAGCTTTCTCACCAGGAGAACTTTGGAATTATTGCCAAATTAGATTTTGCCTACTGAGAAGCTACTGGGCATAAAATCTCCAGTGATTTGGTGCATGTTCAGTGAGTAAGCCAGAAAGGATTTATGAAAATTCACACAGGAGTGTGTATGTCAGGGTACAGGACCTCACTGCACTCTTTCCTGAGTACTATTGTTCAAAATATCTGACAAAATTGGGATATCTTAGAACATAGGGGTTTGGGGTGGTTGATAGTATACACTTGTTCTTTAATTGTGCTTGTCTCAATAGATTTGTTTGATTTTCTTTTGTGAGCGTGGGATGAAAACAAAACCCCTGACTTCCATTTCTCTTTTTTATTTAAAAAAAATCAATAAGACCTTAAGATAATATTTGAAAACAGGTTATAATAATGCTTAATATATCTAGTAGGATAAAAAGATTTACTAATAAAATAAAATCACTAAATAAACTTATAAAATCATTAAAAAATATAGTGATATTTTAACCTTCACATTAAAGAAGTAAGACAATACAGTAAAGGAAATATTACTGTGAAACCTAAAGCAATTTTTTGCGGCACAAAATTAAAATGATACAAAGTATTTTAAAATGAAAATGATGTGTGTATTAGATTACACCAAGCAATGTTATAAAAAAAGGTGGCTACTTGGAATGTTAGCATCTTCTATGAAAATATGTTAGAAAGGATGACTCAATGTTTTGTTTTTCTTCAGTAGCTTTGAGATTTAATTTAATAGCAAAAGTAACCATTTTTATTGCTTTTCACATTAATCAGTTTTTTTGTTTGTTTTTTGGGTTTTTTTTTTTGAGACTAGGTCTGGCTACCTAGTCTCGGAACCTCAGGCTCACGTTGCCCGAGGTACCACAAACTCAAGCAATCCCCAGCCTCAGCTTCCCAGGTATCTGGGATTACAGGCGCGCGCCACCACGCCCAACTATTTTTTGAGGGATCAGGTCTTGCTATATGCCCCCAGCGGAACTTGAACCCCAATCCCTGACCCCAGCTGCGGCTTCCTAGGCTGCCATCTATAGGCATGCGTCTCCATGCCTGGCCCTAATCAGTTATTTAGAGCATCATTACTGAAAAATACCAGTGTATAAACAGCATTTTAATGGGGCAGTGCCAATAAACCAAAAAGAATCAATACCCTGAAGTAAATCTTATGGAAATCTCTTTTACTCTTCATCAATATATGGGATTTTAAGAGCAGTTGATGAGGAAATGAGGCCAGTGGTATTTTGAATACTTATCAGGAAAAACAATGAATTTTAGTTGGATCAGAAGAATTACTCTTTTTTTTTTCATGTGTTCATTGGTTATAAATGTACCTCTCTCTTTTTTTTTTAATATATAAACAATTTTATTTTGTTCTTTGGGTCACAACCTCTCTGTTATATATTCCCCCCCTCAGGTGCTCCCTCCATTCTCTCTTTTCTGTGTTAGTGTCTTTTCTCTGGGTGAGGGACTGCGTTGTTGGGTCCAGGCGCACCTTTTTGTTATATTTTCAGTCTTAAGTTTGCGTTGGGTGGCCAGGTTATATTCCCTTGTGATCTGTCCATGTTTTTTTTTGCTGCAGGCCATCCTCTCCAATCCAATCCCATCTCCATTGCTGTGCTGCTTTTCTTTATGACTCTGGTGTCGGGCTTTGGGGGTCTTGCCTCCTGCCAGTGTTGGTCAAGAAATTTCTCTGAGTTCAGGCTTTGAGACTAGGTCTTGCTATATTTGCCCGTGGAACCGCAGGCTCTCGTTGCCCAGGGTACCACAGACTCAAGCAGTCCCCAGCCTCAGCTTCCCAGGTAGCCGGGATTACAGGCGCGCACCACCACGCCCAGCTGTTGTTTGGAACTAGGTCTCGCTACAGGCCCCAGGCGGGACCCAAACCACAATCCCTAGCCCCAGCCGCTTCATAGGCTGAAGCTTACAGGCATGAGCCACCGTGCCCGGCCCATGAGTTCAGGCTTCTGTGAATGGCCTTTGAGGGTTATCTCCTCTGCTTACTTTTGCAGTTTTGGTGTGGGGCCCATTATCCCCTCTTTGGTCATCCTCTCCTCTCCCTTGATGAGGGGAGGGTGTGTTGCTCTCCTTGACTATATCTCCAAATTAAAGTCCCGGGTTTTGGCCCAGACAGTGTAGAAGTGCGCCTGGTGACATCGTGTCTCTATGGTTATTTTTCTGGTCTTACTTATACTGTTTCACTTGGTTGTCCGTCTGCTGTGTCCAGCTCCGGTCTGTGGGCTGGACTTTTGTCTGGTCCCTCACCCGTTCTATGTTGGGGTTGCTGTTGCACCTCTTCTGGTTGTTCTGAAGTTTAGCTGGAGTTAAGAAGAAAGAGATGGAGTGGCACCCCAAGCCCCCCCTCCCCCTGCTTGCCTGCGCGCTAGAAGGTCCCGGGACGGGGTCGGCCTGCCCCGGTGCTGGGACCTCAGGCATGGGAACAGGGCGGGGCCTTGAGTCCCTGTCCGCCAGCGGGGGGAGGCAGCTGGCCTAGGCCGGATCCTGGCATTCGGAGCTCCCTTGCCAGTGGGGAGCGAGGGGCGTCCGGGGCCACCTGGGTGAGTTCCCCCATGGGGGAACGGGGTGCGGGGCGAGCCCCCACCCACAAGTAAGTGGCCGCGGCCACTTACAAGCCGGCCTGGGCGACACGGTGAAGAATTACTCTTTTCTATGATGCAGAAGGCCTAGAAGCAATCCTGTCTTCTGCCATATTAACAAAATAATTCCAAACACCTCAGATAATGGTAAGATGCATGAACCAAATTAGTAATTCAGTTCTGCTGGTTTTCATACAAGGAATTAGTAAATAAAATACAGTAGGCTGTCAAATTCCGATGTCCTCTCAAGAAGAATTTTTGTCAAAGCTAGTCGGAAGCAAATCGGCAAATAGAAAGTACTTTAAAATTAGCAGGTAGAAGCTACTAATCTGATCAGAAGTCTTCAGTCTACTGTAGAGAATCTTAAATTCTTTATCTGATGCAGTTCTGACTGTAAAACTATGACGATGCCACCATAAGATATCAATGAAACCTATTCCTGGAAGTGTTTACTCTAAATGCAATTTGTGTCAAGTACTAAAACAAAAGAATGAGATTAGATGCATTTTCTGAAGCAATTTGAACGATGAAACTCAAAGAGAGTTTCCTTTAAATCCTATCTCAACTTTCATTTTCAGTTCTGCTCCCAGAAATCTTTCTTTTCTTCCCTGCTCTTTAATTGCATATAAATATGCTCCAGATCCATGTATTCAATTTTAAGTGGTGACTTTCCTCTATCCAACAGCAGAATCCCTTCACTTGTCCAAATCATGTCCTACTTAGAAGTTTAACACTTTTTTTGTCACTTCTTTTTTCCTGACATTCCTGAAATCATTCCTTAAACCTCCCAACTGGAAGTAATTGAAAAAGGCCAGTGGTTATGTCATAACAATCTGTAAAACTCTCAATATGTGAAGTATTTTACTGGTGCTTCCTTTTATTAATTTCATGGTTTAAAGTCTTACATGCAAGTTTTTTATCCCTTTGGAATGGATTGTTGTGTATGGTATGAGATAATAACCTAGTTTCATTTTTTAAACATGCATGCAATTATCTAGTTTTCTCAACAGCATAGAGATTTTTCTTGTTCCAGTGTATATTCTTGGAATATATGATTAATATGTTTATTTCTTGGCTATAATTCTATTCCATTGGTTTATATATCTTTTTTATTTTTACAGTAACATGTTTTAATTATTATGACTTTATAGTATAGCTTGAAGTCTGGAAGTGTGATAACACCATACTTCCTCTCTATATTGCCAATATAGCTTTGTTTATTCAGGATATGTCATGATTCTGTATGAATTTTAGTAATGCTTGTTTCATGTCTTTGAAGAATTTCATCTAAATTGAGAGAACAAATTAGTAGATTTGAAGTAGAAATGTGAATACAAAATGAGTAAAGGAACATGTATGTATTGCTTTTTTTCTTCTTGTTTGATACATTTATTGATTTTGTCTCCTATACATTTTTTTATAGTTTGAACAGAAATATTTTTCTTTCTGTTTTTGGATTTATGCTTTGTCTTCAGATTACTCTTGTGAATTTGTGTCTTTGGAATTTTATGAAAGTATGTCAAAAAATGGTTTCAGAAATATTCTCAATGTAAAAACTACATATTTTGGCTATAAACTCTAAACCATAAGCTTACTTACAAGGACATAATATTATTATTCCTGTTTTTGTTTTTTTTTTTTTTTTTTTTTTTTTTTTTTTTTTTACAGAGAAGAGTTCAGGAATATTTTCTGATCAAGATATATATCAAAATATGAGGACTGAGTTATATGTCACTGCTAAGAGGATAAGCAGACTGGAGAAATATAGGAATAGGAAGGTAGGAAAAGAAACAAAATGATGTAGTTAATGGTGGGGTTTCAAATGAAAAATAAGAAAACAATGACTCCACCCAATCTGAACTTAAAATTAGCAAACATGGCCAAAACTTAAAATGAAAATTAAGATGTCTTTGTGCCTCTTTGTCTGTACTTGTCTCCAGACCACAATCATAATTAATGTGCTTATTATTGGCATATAAGTGGCACCAATATAAATTCTAATATAATTAAAATGAACTAAAAATTCTTTCTTAAAGGTTAACAATTTAAGGTTTTGTTTTTTTTAATGATTCATTCAATTTCTACTAAGTTCATCTAAATCAGGTTGTCCTTAGAATTATATTAGATGTTAATACTTTTAGCTTATTTTTAAATGTGTTTGATTCAGAATCAGCTTATTCTTTCCAATATGGAAAATTAGCTGACTTGGTTTCTCAAAGTTTTCTGGCAAATACCAAAAAAAGAGAAAAAAGACAACCCAACAAACAAACAAACAAACAAAAAAGAAAAAAGAGGCCAAACTGGACTTGTTTTTATTAAGCTTAACTTCAGAAACCACATCCTAAAAATAGGCTTGTTTGTTTGAGCTAAAGATTTAAACAAATGAGATAGAAGTTTCTGGCAATTAATTATTATCCTCTCAGATTTTTTTTTTGGTAACTATAAACTTTATAACAAGTTTATATTAGATAATAGGTTAAAGTTAAAGAATTATCCCAAGGTACTATTCTCATAGAGGAAAGGGAGTTTCCATATTCTCTGTCCATCTAATGAGTGGCTGAGCTGGGTGATCAAGTGAAGATATAGAAGATACAAGGAGAGATGCAGGAGAATAGAAACAGGAGCAGAGAGACATATGTAGGAGGCCACACTTGTTTCTCAGTCTTGACTTTGTACCAAGGTGACATGGAAGAAGCCTCTAGATGAGAGGCTTGAAACGACTGATCATAGCAATATTTACCTTGATTTGTACTTGATTTTGTTCATTTTACTCTACATTTGCCAGGTCCCTCCTACCAATTATATATGGCTGCCTGCCAGAAGATGGCTTAGACTTGTAGAAAGCTTTTGGGACTCCATGGCCCTGCTTTGGGTCAACCCTGTTTGACTAGGCATTTATCCACAGGAGATGGATAACTGGGTGTTTCATTGACAAATTATATGCTTTATTCATTTCCATCTCTATGCAGAGTAATCTATTAAAGTTTTTCCATACCCCAAATGGAAGAATTAGGGTATAGGCCAGAGGCCCAAAGGTGAAAGACTACACAAGAGTTATAATGAAGGAAAGAAAAAGGGTATTTATTGAAATATCTTGCTGAAAGGAGCAGTGGGTGAGATGGGAGAAGTCCTCTACTCTGGGAGAGGATCTTGGAGATTGCTTGTATATTTTTGTTATCAGTTATTGGCTAGTATATTTAACCTCAAGCATTTCCTGACTCATGATCCAGATAATCAGTTTAATGGCCTGGTTCTCATGACAGACCCATCTATTCCCCTCATCCATTCAAGCTTCCCAAACTTGCAGACTAAGCAAGGACTAGGAACTTAGTAACCTTAGAACTGAAACGTGTCTAATAAATCCATGAAGACTGAAATCTTTGGAAGCATAATTTTTGATTACAGTGATATAAAACTAGAAATCAGTCACAAAAAAGCAGGAAATAACCTCTAATGCATAGACATGAACTGTCATATTACTGAATAGTTACTACATGAAAGAAAAGGTCAAAGAAGAAGTTAAAAAAATCATGGAGACAACTGAAAATGTAGACATAATCTACTATAATATCTAGGACTCAGCAAGAGCATTTCTAAGTGGGAGTTATATAACAATGCAGATCCACATTAAGAAGTAAGAAAGGACTTGAATAATCTAGCATCTCACCTTAAGGAAATAGAAAGAGAAAACAACAACAACAACAAAAAAAATGAAACCAAATGCCAGTAGAAGGAAGTCGATAATAAAAATTACATTCAATTAAATTGAAACATTTGTAAATACATAAAACCAAAAGAGGGTTTTGGAAAAAAAAAAATCAACAGATAGACAATCCTCTAGCTAAATACACTTGGGAATGAAAAAAAAAAAAAAAAAAGGAAGAAAACTCTATCTAGTACAAAGAGAAATGAAAGGGAAAAGTGTTAACAGCTTTCTTGGAAATAAAGAGAATAATTGGTGATTATGATTACTGTGAAAATCTTCATGTCTATAAATTGGAAAATTTGGGAGAAATGAGTAAATTCTTAGAGTTGCATAAACTTCTAAGACTAATTCAGGAAATAATAGAAAATGTGAAGTCTTAGTTCAAACAAAGTAATTGAATCAATGATTAATTGTATTCAATAATCAAAAATTCTCCTTAAAAAAAGATAAGGATGAGATGGTGTCACAGATAATATCAAATGAGAAACTAATACTTATTCTTATCAATTTTTTCCAAAAATTGAGGAAGAAGGAATATTCCCCAAACAGTTATGATGCCAGAATTACTCTGTTACCAAAAGTAGACGAAAGAAAACTGTAGACCATCCTTGCTGAAAACAGATGTAAATATCTTCAACAAAGTTTTAGCATGTCAAATACAACAATGCATTGCATAGATCATACATCATGTCAAAATAAGATTTATTTCAAAGATTCAACGATGATCCAACAAATGCAAATCAATGTAGTGACCATATTTTAATAAGAGAATAATTGTTTGATAATAGATTCAGAAAAATAGAGAGAGGCAGAGAAAGTATAAGAGTTAGCATCAGTTTTTGATTAAAAAGAAAACACTCTTGGCTAAATAGGATTAGAAGATGCATATATGAATATAATGGAAGTCATTTATCATTAAAGACACAATTACCAACATACCCATGCCTTAATATTTTTGTCTAGATTATGTAAATAACCAAGATACCTACTCTCATCATTATTGATCAACATAGTATTGGAATTGCACAATAAATTTTATCATCAGGGATAAAATTACAATGAGATATCACCTCACTCCAATAATAGTCATTAACAAACAAACAAAAACAACATATGTTGGTGAAGATGTGGAAAAAGTTATTCTTGTATGCAGTTTGTGGGAATATAGAGTCTGCAGCCCCCATGTAAAGGTATGAACATTTTACAAAATATTAGAAATTGATTTACCAGATGATCCATCATTTGTATTCTTTACCATTTATTTATAGAATGAGAAAGAAAACACGAACTCAAAGGAATATAAGCACTCCTATGCTCATCATGGCACTCTATACAATAACTGTTATTGAAAAATCTAAATACCCAACAATAGACGACTGGATTAAGATGAGGTACATAATACATGATACAGCACTATTCAGTTACTAAAAAAAAAAAAAAAAAGATGATTGCAGAGAGGCAGAAGAGTGGTTCTCCCTATTGCTGAATCTGAATCTGGCCACACAGGTCCCCCTCACTGAAGAGTTGAGTAAGTATGCTCTCTTTTTTCCAGACTATGACCATGGTACAGACTGGTGGATTTGGTTGAGGAAAAGTGAGTATTTCTCTTGTTGAACTGGGATCCTTCTTGTCTAATTGTTTCTCAGTCATTCCTGAATGACATAAGCATTTGCTAATTCTGAGGGCAAATAATTGTTACATGCAGAAAGCAGTTTCTCATAACAGTTTTTCCAGACTAAGCAAAATATTGTTTATTAGAGGAATGTTGATGTAGGCTTTTCCCTGTGCAAATATGAAACCAGTTGCATGCAGTCAGGGTCATCTGCCCTGGTGGGTGTGACCCCAGATTATGCACAGTTACTATTTGCACCATTCAGTTCCCAACATAGAAATTGAGATTAAGTAAAACAGGGTTGAAAATAGCCTGCCATTGTGTGTATTGAATTCTAAAGTCCTATAGTAAAGTAGGGGTATTAATTCTGTTTGACAGCTATACCCTAGAGAGAAAAGCCTTAGGAACCTTGAGAAGAGGAAATCTACCCAAAGGTACAGATGTTACATATGTAACCTGAAGCGACCTTAGCCTGGACAGGTTGGATTGGAAAGCTCAATCCGTGTCCTCATGATATGTTCCACAAAACCAATGCAGATTTTCTTGACTATCCTGTTATATGGGTTTGTGCAAAAATTGATCAAAGGGATTGGAATTAGATGACACTTATAAGAAATATTTTTTGCTGTACTAAACAAATCAGGGTGAAATTGGATAGAAAACTATTTTAGTGATTTCCTCAATCATTTTTGAGTGTTTTTTTTCCATAATTTTTGTTTTATGTTTTTCTTATATTTGCTATTTGACTAATGTTTATGGTGCTACTTTTGATTTTTTAACTTAGACTTAATATTTTCTATAAATGGAGGGTTTTTTCACACTGATTAAACTTGGGTGATGCCTCATCAGTAACTGCCACTTCCTTTGAATATAATGAAAACTCAGAGAAGAAAGTCTCATCAAACTGTTTCCCAGTATGCAGAATTTAGATTTTCCTCACCACAGAAATGGGAAAAAATTGCAAGAGAGGAACACTATGAAAGGAAAAGTGGTGAGGAATAAACTTTGAGCCAGTGGAGAATACTCATAGGAAAGGAACTTTCTGGATTCTAACTCTTGATATCTTTTCATCCCCATCCCCTTCTGTGAATTACCAAGATCTCAGTTTCAGAACATTATGATTTCTGGCATGTCAAGAATGTAGCTTCAAGATCAAAGGTCTGCTGGAAAACAAGGGCATGACGGAGCTGCCATGTTGTGTTAAAAGACTGAACATCTGCCTAGTCTCTGGTTCTCTTAATTTCCCGAGCATTTAACACCTTGATCTATGCTCAGATGGTACTGCTGCTCAAACGGGAGCATCTGGTCAGGTGCTGAACTATAAATTTCTCTTTCAGTTTCTCTATCTCTGTCTGTCTCTGTCTCTGTCTCTCTCATTCTATTAGTCCTCCTTCTTCTAACTCCCTTAAGTCCAGTTTATGCCTCTTTCAATCTTCTTTTGTGTCTCACACATGCCACTGAGGAAACATAACTATTTCCAATAGATTCCATAACATATATTTGTTTGTATACATACATATAATTTTAATTGAATCATATAGATTGTATTGTCTTTTATTCTTAAATTATACTTCCAGTCAAAAATAATTTTGAGAATTTTTTTGAAGAAAGTTTTAGATCATTTGGATTCATAAGTTGAAACACTTTGAATCATTAAATATTAGACATTTTTTTAATAATAAACATGTGGACTGGAAAAAAACAAATTATGTAGAACAAAATGGTATATATTGAGTATCAACCTATAAATTTAGGAGGCCATAAATGGGGAAGGCACATTTCTTCAGGATCAAAGAATTGTTATTCAGTGTACATGGATTCATTTTGAAAACCTAAAATGTGCCCCCAGGAAGATTAAAGTTAAGGATTGATATTAGAATAATAGAGGAAGGTAAGGAATTGTTAAATAAAAATTGATTTATATCAAAGCTTAAATTATTCTTGGTGATACATTGTTTATTGATTTTTCAGAAAGGGATGTGAATGGGTCTAATCGATTTTATATTTCTGCTGAAAGTTCATAATCAGCAGTTCTCATGATCTGTATGAGTTTTCAAATAAAAGATTGATAATGGTTTCTCCATATAATTATATTTTAATTCCAGTCCAAAAATCTCTAGCCCAGTTCAAAAAAGACTGGTAATGCAATTTTTCTGTTTTGGCTTACTGATTCCATTTTATATGTGACTTCATGTGAGTTTTTCACAAGAATAATAAAAGATAATTTTTGAATATTCAAAATAGCTATAATCTTGTGAATAAGCCTATATTTAGAATGTTGTCTCTTAAATACTAGCAAGTTTAGGCATTGGGGTGGGCTCATTGGTTATGGGTTGTGGAAGATGGACAATGTTGTTTCATCAAAAAGGAAAAATAAAAACAAGTAAAGCATGA
Organism: Uropsilus gracilis; assembly: GCA_004024945.1. Taxonomy (NCBI): domain Eukaryota; kingdom Metazoa; phylum Chordata; class Mammalia; order Eulipotyphla; family Talpidae; genus Uropsilus; species Uropsilus gracilis. The sequence goes on along the minus strand of PVHY01000097.1, from coordinate 178,843 downwards.
GAAAGAACTGTGGGCAAAGGGCATTAAGACTATGAATGTAAAATATAAGCCATAAAAGAACAACTTTTAATTCAGAGATCTTTCTGCAGAGCTAGATAGGATCCTGCACATTTATGGTTATTTATTTCTTAATAACAGCCCAAATTGTTGGTTTAAAGGTCATGGAGAATTTTGAAATTTAAGAGTGTCTACATCAGCTAGGAATATCTCATTGTTTACAAGTACCATTCTATGAATCTTTAGTGACTTTGAAAGTGCCTTATATATTCATTGCTAATAAACTATACCATGGTTCCTCTGACATACAATATCTTATCCAACAGAATCTGGCAGTTTAGAGGAAGCAATTGTAAGGACAGCATGAGTCTTCATAGTCACCTAATTTTCATTTATTTAACAAGCAATTATATTAGTTGACTTTGTTTTTTTGTTGCTGAAAAACATTTGAGAGCTAACTATTGCAAACAAGATCTCAAGTCTTCCTGATCCCTTTAGTTCTCTAAATTTGGAAGATGTCTTCATTATTAGTAACCAGATGCAATGACCAATTTTTGCATTGACATCAATATGTATAAGTGTTTCAAGCCTTCATATGTTAAGTGAATTATATTTTTGTTTTCCTGTATTTTGGTTTGCCTTTATCAGGAAGACATACTTCTTAGCTTAGAGATGAATTTATGGCACAGCTTTGTTCAAATTCTACTGTAATGGGGGATTAGCTCTTAGATTGCTGCTTTCCTGATGTTAGAGGAGCTAGGGCTAGAGATGTATATACTGAAAAAATCCCTAGAGCCATATGTATTCTTCTGTTATGATAATGTTACCATTAGTCTTGATTGCTTTTGACTATAGTTTCTGGTTACAGAATTGCCCAAAGCAAGAAGTTTAGTTTTGTTCACATTTTCCCCCTTAATTTGGGAGAGTGTTTTTATTTCACTTTTATTTGAAATGAGTTCCTCTGCTGTTATTATGGCATTTTATGTGGCTTGTCATTGTAGAAATCAATTTTATATTTTCTTCACGCCAGTTCAACATTCTGCTCTTGACGGGCACTTTGTCATATTTACTAGGGCTCTTGTCATACATAGGAAAACGCTTCCTCTATTTGTCTCCTAAATTTTCTTTTTTCCCTTGTTAGTAATTTTGCTATCTCTATATCAGTGTTCTGGCTGGTTGCAATTACAAGTTTTCCCAGCTGGGAGCTTGTAGCATTTTCTCAGTCTGCAACATGCTGATCTATTCCGATATGAGTTCCAATTGTTTCACCTCCGTGTTCTGCATTTTTACTATGCTTTGTTGAAAAGGAACTGTCTAAGTTTGAGGCAGTAGAAGTTTTCTTCTATGTGTATTTCACCTAAAACAAACTCTGCTTAGCCTCATCCCAGGGAGATGAATTCTACTTTTAGACTGAGTTCTTATATTTACTACCTAGAGATTCCAATTCAAGTTTAGTCAGTAGAAATGCCAAAAACAAAGAATTCTTGAGTTCAAATTCTGAATCACATACTAACTGACACTGCTTAAAGCAACTAACACAAAAAATCCCTTACTTTACATTTAGTAATTGGGAAGATCAATATGGGTTTGTGCACACATGCCTGTGGGTATGTGATTGAGATCAAGTCTTTAGTCATGGCCACAAATTGCTACCATTTTCTTGTTTGTTCATGTCAAAAGACTGTTGACAGTAAGATGTTCTAGAAAATTAGTCTCAAGTTGCACATCAGAATCACTGAGTTGGATAAAGCATGTAGTTTTAAGTCACTAGGCCTGGAATAAAATTTGAGAACTTCTGTTTCTAATAAGTTTTCCAGGTAATTCTAATGTTGCTGATCAGTAATAGACTAGTGTAAGGAACCAGTAATTTGGCATTAATAGGTCTTAAGTTTTCAAGTTAATCTTTCTCATTCACTTTAGAATGTAATTTGAAAGGCCATTTAAGAAAGATGGAAGCATTGGGGGGGGACACAAGATGACAGTTACTCATAAATTACTTTCATAGAAGTCAAGATTTTTAATCACACTCACATGCACACACACACACTCCACACACACACACACACACACACACACACACAACACATTCCTCTTCTATGAAAAGTTCTACATTTGGATAAGTTGTTGATTTAAGTTAAAAGTTTATTTTTTATAGAGCACAGATTGAGTAAATAGATTTGTCACCAATATTCTAAAATATTGCTTCAAAAACCATGCAAAATAAAAGTAAATATACAGTAATTGATGGAAACTTTAAAACAGTAGACTAACTGGAAGTAACACTGAGAAAAGTTTATTTTCTACTCTATCACCTTTATTGTGACAAGTTTCCAAAAACTGAAAGTGCAGTTTGAAATACTTTTCAATGTGACTAAGGAAAGCTACATCAAAAATATTATTAACTACAAACTTTGGGAAAAAATCTATGTGTAAATACATATTTTATATTTATATATACGTAAATATATATTGTATAGGTCATGCATTTATATATTAAAGCAAGAAAGATAAATTCCAAGAATAAGAGAAACACACTTTAAAAAAAATCTTATTAAAGAAATTAAAACCATTTAAACCAGGTCATTGAAATGTTAAGACAAAATATGTAAAGTGCTTCTAAAACATATAAATGATCATATATGTCATATTTTGATTCCAAATAACCTGTACATTATGATAATATGAGAAAAAAACTTTAAATTATTGTGGGAATTTTGAGACAATGTTTAAATAACAGTAGAATATAAATTGTAAATTATGTCTTGAATTGTTTTATACAACAAAAAAATCAGGTATAAGTGTCTAGTTGTCATCATAAATACCTTTACTGCATTATTAATATCTGTTCTTTTTTATAATGTAGCATGTATTTTTGTTTCACAAAAGCTATATATTTAAAGCATATAATTTGACTAGTTTTAATAAATGTATGTCTCTGAAATTGGCAAAAATATCTTTATAATAAAATATTTATTGTTCCCCAAATTTTACCCTGCCCCTCATTTATCTCACCAACCGAACTTCCCAACATTTCTCACCAGTCCGCTTTTAGACAGTGTGCATTAGATGGCATTTACTATAATTTTATAAAATGGGATTTTATAATATATACATTTTTTCTTGCTTTTTAAGTCTTGCTAAATTACTTGAAGCTCCATAATGTAGGAGCATTTGTTTAGAAGCACTTTTATGAACCTTGTATTCTCATATCTAACTTACAACCAGATAGCACAGAAACACATACAAAAGATCATGTTTATATACTACAAAGCTGTTTTGCAGGAATGTCTCCAAACACAATGTGAAATAAGTTAAATCATCTCTTTTCTTCCACCCCAGATTCTTTCTCAAAAAAAAAAAAAAAAGTTTAGTTGCCTCTTCTCTAGTGCACCTTACTTGGAAATACTGTTTCCTCATAAGATTTGAAGACAGAATACAATAAAAGATTTCCATAAGTACTTGTCTTAAAACAAACACTGCTGCCTTTTGAGGTATATATCAAAAGAAAAATAAAGTACGTGGACATACAGTACTTACAGAATAACAATTCAAAATAAAATACCCTCATCTACCCCTGTTTTCCTTTTTAGATTTCCTTCACAAACATTTTTATTGTTAATATTATGCCTATGTAGAGTTGATCTTAAGACCATGGAGTTCAAGTACACTGTCTTGGACTTTGTTATATCTCTGCTAAAATAGAAGTTAGGTAAATAATATTAAATCTACAAATACCAGAAAATTTCTGGATGAGATTTTAAGATTGAGTAGAAACCCATAAGATAGTTAGTCTCTTCCTTAATTTAAAGACTAACATAACGTTCTTTACTTGAGAATAAGAATCATGATTTGCGGTGCTTGAGAAAGGAACAGTTTCAAAGTGTGTATCACCAGGATTACGTCTATGGACCAAAATAAGAAAATAACCATGCCATATAGCAAATGCCCAAGCACTCAACAGACAAACTTTTAAAATATTTTTTTCCCTGTCTTAAGCACTGAAAGGTAGCTAAAAGTTCTCTATATCTTGTTTTATGTTGCCCAAATAAAAGTCTTAATTTATACCTTAGAAGTCATCATTATTGAGTTTTTAAAATTGTCAGTCCAGGGCCGGGCACAGTGGCTCGTGCCTGTAAGCTTCAGCCTATGAAGCGGCCGGGGCTAGGAATTGCAGTTCGAGTCCCACCTGGGGCCCATAGCGAAACGTAGTTCCACAAAAATAGCTGGGTGTGTTGGCTCGTGCCTGTAATCATCAGCCTACGAAGCAGCTGGGGCTAGGGAACACGTATGAGTCCTGCTTGGGACAACACAGTGAGACCTAGCCCCAAATAGCTGGGCGTGGTGGCGCACACCTGTAATCCCAGCTACCTGGGAAGCTGAGGCCGGGGATTGCTTGAATCTGTGGTACCCCGGGCAACGAGAGCCTGAACTTCCACGGGCAAGAATAGCGAGACCTAGTCTCAAAACAAAAAACAAAACAACAACAACAAAAAAACTGTCAGTCCAATCCTTGAAATGGATCACTAAACATTCAGAGACCCTACAAGATCTTTAAAATGACCTAACCAAATTCTTGACTTAGGTCATTCAACTTATAAAGTAATTTAATTTTCATTTGCAAATAAAAAGACACATTTGCAGAAATTTTAACTCAGAAATATTGTGACCATAAAAGAAGCCTAAGTGATTATAGTCAACGGTGATTATGATCACAGTTGTAAAAGGATTGCCTTCATGTTGAGAGCTGTCTCTGCTACAGTTATGCTACGTATAGCAATGGAGGAAGTAGTATTTTGAGAAAGTTTTTTAGATTATTAATGCTCCTCATTCTGTGGAAACTCTAATCTTAAACTCTCATATCATTCAACATTACTCCACAAGCAAGCTAATTTAATATGAGAGTATTTTATTTTTCCGAACATTATAATACTTGGATTCAACAGATTGAATCCAGCCACTTTGCTTTCGGAAGAAAGGGAAGACAACTTCCCACAAGATTTTAGAGTATTAGCCAAACTTCTCTTGATTCATAAAGACATTATGAATGATCTCTTTTTAATGCTGATTTAATCTTATTTTCTAACAAACTTTAATTTAAGGATGCACAAGGAAAGTACCATTTTTTCTATCTGGTAGCTTCTTTGTATTCTCATCACTGAGAGCAACTATTTTGTCTGATGTCAATTTTGAACAGTAGGTCCAACTTGTAATACTAATTCATGCTTGTCAGCAAAAGACAAAGAGCCAGTGTCTACACTACAATAGATATATGCTTGGAGTAGTCCATAATAATCAGTTTGCTTAGTGTTTTTTTTAATTTCTATAGGACAACATAAAGGGAATGGAAATCAAGTAGCAGCATTATCATAGATCATATTACATTTTAAGAAATTAGCCATAGTTAAAGTCAGAAACTCCTACAGTAAAAGGAAATTTGCAGAATGATCACACAGCCTGAGGTGCAACGCTAAAAGAAATCTAACACCCCCCAAAACATATACCTTCTTTCCCTGATAATTTACTAAACTTTGTTTGATTTTCAGAACTCCCCCACTGAGGACACAAATAGAGAGGAATTCTGATTTAGGTAGAAGTTCATAATTTGGACCACTGTCAGGGTGTAAAGAAAATCATCCTCTACTCCTCTAGGTTCTTCCAGCCTGACAATCAAGCATCAAGCAGTCTGACAAGAGAAAAAGATAAAATAAATTCAGTAATATCTTGTATACGCTTGGGATAAAAATAGTAAAATTATCTCTCCTTGAGATTTTAGAAACAATATTAAATAGCTTAACTAAGAAAAGATAATTTGAGGACCAGAAAGAATATAATCCACTTGGGAGTTATCAAGAAAGGCATAGTTAAAAATGGTATGCAAATTCAAGTTTGGTTTTATCCAAGGAAAATAGATAAAGAAAAAAGGTCTCAGTGTGGTGAGAAAAACACCTTTACAGGGAAAGATCTTTTTGAAAGGCAATTTCAAAGCTAATCCTTCAGAGACTTCTATAAAATCAACCTTTGTCAGAGATATATTTTTTGGTGGTAGATATTTGCTTCCCTACACTGCTATATATTTCCATTCAGGAATAACTTCTTTTATTATAATATATCTATAACTTGACCCACTAAGTTTCCAGTGAATTGGTGGCTTGGGGAAAGCAATATTTTTGGAAACATTCTTTTGCCATAGTGCTCGCGGTATAGTCCAAGTGTTTGATTTGCTCTAAATATAGCCTAGGGAAGTCTTTGTAAAAGTCCAAAGGAGTTTTCTTACTTCTACAGGTCCATGTGAAATTTGGAATCTTGATTTATCCAAATTCCACCAGGCTCAAGTTATAAAAAGTCCCATTTATAATTTGTATGTTCTCCCACTGGGTTGAAGCATTTTCATACTGAAGGGCAATGGCTCAAACAGTAGGAAGATCACTAATGGAATGGAAATTCCTGTGTGAGGAATCCCTACTGAGCTACACAACAACTATGGTACCCACTTCACAGGGCAAATAATAAGAAAAATTGGGTCAGTATTATTGTACTGCTATTAAAATAGTACTGTCACCAACCCCAATAATCTGAATTTCTGGAAAGAACAAATAATATTATTAAAACTCAGCTAGCAAATATTACAGATGAATTTTCTATATTTTAGTCAAAAGCTCTTCTATGGGTACTTTCTCAAATTTCACACCCCTTGGGAAATATCAATCATCCCTATTTGGTAAATCCATGATGAATGACAAAGAATTGTATGAACCTAGCTTAAAAGGGGTCTGATTGAAATATTTAAAAAATATATTAGAAATAGTTAACAAAATATTGAGAGATAATTTAAATGTAAAGATGCATGTTTTGCTAATTTATCAATGGATAATAAAATACAACATCAGTATCAACTAATTAAAAACTTTTATAACCTAAAAGCTAAGTTTCTTAACAAGTCCTATTAGCAAACTCATAATCTGCAAAATTGCAGGGAATTAATAGATGGATCCATATTTCACATTTAGAAAGCACCCCCCTCTTAACTGAACTTCAGAAAAGATATCTGCCCTAACATTGAAATTATGACATGTTTCCAACTTGGAACAGGCTCAGACAAACACTGACATGAATAATAAAGCAGATGAGCTCTGACATATAAAACTGCTTGCCCAAGACCCAGGGGCCAGTGTGGTAAATTATGGAGTCTTCTTGTAATAACCATCATAACATCTGTATAATCAGTAACCTATGACTCCAAAGCATTTCTGCAACAAAATCAATTTATGCTGTCTTTGAAAACATCTCAAATTGTTGGATAGTGGCTAATTCTGAAAGTCTAGCACTCTGGCTTGCCTTATATGATTTTCTTTGAGGGGAAAGATTGACTCATACAGAAATGATGTTATCATTGAGCACCATGAATCTACATCCCTATCTGATTCAGATATTTCTTTATGAGGCCTCATGGCTTAGCTTAGTGACTTCTTCTACTCCAATGCTATTCAAAACTTCTTTCTCTATAGTGCCACTTTAAAACAGGTAACTGTAAAGCCAAACAAAGGAAACCTAATATGACTTTTTCAATGTATTTGGTGACACTATTCTCCAACTATGGGGCAACTTTATTAGGCTCATTCCTAGTTATGTCCACTTTGTTACACAATAACCCCAAGAAGACATAGGATGATCTGGGTGTGGGGCACCCAGGCCATCCTATGTCTGAGAAAAAGCACTGAGAAAAAATTGCATAATAATAGCCAGCTGCAGGCTCACATAAAAAGTTACAAAGTGGAAAACAAAGGGAGAGACCAGCCAGGAAGAGAGAAAAAAGAGATTCATTGGTGCAAGTGTCATACCGGTAATGTTGTCTGAGCGGGGACACTGAGAATATGCTGAAGATCAGCAAAAACCATGAGAGTAGGTCAATGTATGTTAGGTTTTATGCCAACTATGGCTGCTTACTTCCATCCCAATTTCTCAGCTGGGAAGTGGAATCAAGGAAGATTCATAGCATTGGCAGGAATCTGTTGGTATCTATTTGAAATGGAGGGGGAGAGGAGTACATAAGACATCAGTGATTTGAGTGCACTCAAGACATAATCTTTCCCCAACAATGTAAATCCACAGACACCCAAATGTTGGGAGTAGAAAAATCATACCAAAATGTCTAATCAAATTACCTAAATTCTCAGTTGTGTACCTTTAGAATCTTGCCAGATTGTGATAAAATTGCAGGTGTCTAATTAATTTGGCTATTTTTTGTCAGAGGTTATCTGACAACTACTGAGTTCTCCATACAGGACCCCATAGGTATGTGGCACAAACTGTTGGCTTTGGTTTCCAAATAGTTATTCGAACCACTGTACTTTGGGAATGCCTTGGCCATATATGAGGCATATATGAGACTTTTTACGAAAAAAAAATACAATCTTCTAACCCTAAATGCCTAATTGATGAGATTCACACTGTATTAGTATGATCATCTAGCTACTATCTTTTGAGACTCAACTATGTCATATTACATAGTAAGGTACTGACTAATCATATATTTTTGTCCTTAAATGAATGATAAACTGCAAAGTACTGAATCATCAAACTAAAAAAAAAAAAAAAAAAAAGTCCCGATGTGTAAAACAGTCTTATAAGACTATCTTTAGATATAGCATCATAGAGTAGTGCATTTTGTTATTATTGATAGAGTATTGCCCTTACTTAGTAGTTCTTTTAATGTTAACCTTTGTGTAAACCACATTTAGATTTCCTTCCATCAGTGAGTTACTTCATGCCTTTTTTTTGGAGATATACTAAATCAATTGTTCTTGCTAGAATGAACTAATTTAAATCTGTTCCTCTCTTTTGAGGTAACAATAATGATAATTATAATTTATTATAATCTGTACAACTTAATAGTAGTGTGGTAGGAATATAGTCTCCACTATATTCTTGACAAGATTCATCATGTGCTTTCCTTTACTGATAATTTGTATACTGATCACAGGTGTAAGATGTAATATGAAAATGGAAAATATAATCTTTGGACTTTATCATCTCTCTATCTTCTATCTATTTGTCTGTCTATCTATCTATCTATCTATCTATCATCTATCTATCTATCTATCATCTATCTATCTGAGAGCTTAGAATGCGTCTTAAGGAGGGTTTCCTATAGGAGGATATAGATACCACACCATTTTGGTTAATGCATACAATTTGAAGTTGATAGAATGAACAAAAGAATGAGTTGTGGACCAAAAGAGAAAATTCTACATTTTGTTCTCCTAGAGATATCTATTCTGCTATCACAAGTTTGCTTCAACTTTTGTCTTTCTGTGATAATCCCCTGTGGTAAAAAGCAATGGACATGTATAGAAAGTCTACATTCAAGCCCCTTCATCTAATCTTACTTATGGGTTGTTAGGTGAAGCTTGAAATAATGATCTTATCAAGCTTTCATGTCTAAAGTGTACTTTTAGTCCAAATTGACTTTGTGTCTCACAAAAATTTTCCCAAACACAGATAGTACTGAATAGCTATAAGATTAAGGGACAGCTTTGAAGTCATGAACAATGCTTCTTTTTATCAATAAACTATATTGTTAGAAATCAAACTTCATCTAGCTGAAAATGTCAGAAAGTAAGTGTCATCATACCTTTGTTTGAAAACAATATATTTTTTTTCTATAAGGGTGGAGAACTGTGACTCAAAGAGATCTGTCCTTGGTCTCACAGGGCTAGATTCCTTAGTTTGTCAAGAAATAAACACATTTACAATTTCTTTATTAAGTATTAATTTGCTTTACAGCAGTATTTGTTTCAGTTGGCAGACCATAGAGGAGTTTTAAAAAATCACATAGAAAGATTGTCTGATTTTGGTTATTTGTGATGACATTTTTGAATTGGTGACTAAGTTCTTTTGTCTGTCCATGATTGTGGACAGAAAGGCTTCAGTGCAGAAATCTGTTGTAATGTTCAGTGGATAATGTCTTTTTTTTTTAAGCTACCAAGTAACTGAGCCAGACTTCTTAGTTTTCCCCCAGAAGTCTTAACATAGCAATTAAGAGATAGAATTTGTTTCCCTGAAAATAGGTACATACTCTATAAACAATGCTGCATCAATCTTGTCTTTGGTGACACAATTTTTTAAAATAAGTAAATTGACCTGATATCTATCTCTAAAACTTGATATATATAGTTAAATCTGTTTTAAGTTAAAACATTATTTTTAAATTAGGTTTTATTCAGACATTAAATGTCTATAAAATATGTCTATAAAATTTTGCTCTTGTATAAAATAAAAATATACAGAATATTAAAAAATATGTGATGTATTTTCCAAATAAAACTTTGTTTTTAGAAAATCATTTCATATATATATATATATATGTATGTATGTATATATATATATATATATATATATATAATACGTCAGTCACAGTGAGAGAATTGGCAAGCACAGGTTAAGTAATTTGCAGACAATTTTACAGCAAATCAAGGAAGAAAAAAATTATGACTGATCCATCCTAAATTATTCTACTTTTTCTCTCTCTCTCTCTCTCTCTCATTTGTCACTCAATGTCATCATCATGTTTTGACTACTATTCTCTCTATTTTTTTTTCTAAATGATAGGCAACCTATTGATTTTATCAGAGAAGTTTGTGGATTAGTCCCCTTTATATCTCCAAGGATATTATTTTTTTCCTGAAAGACTCTAAGATAAGCAAACACACACATCTTTTGGTGTTTTGATGACTAAGAAGTCTGTGTGTGTGTTTGTGTATGTGTGTGTTGGGAGTGGTGAGGTATCTCCAAAAGTCACCAAACTATTCTCATATCAGCTGGGTCTCCTATAATATTCAGTTCATATCTATAAACACTATCTACATATATTTGATTCCACAGATTAAGGGTTCAGTCCTACAAGACAGTCTCCTTCTAATGGGATTGAGTGATGCTGAGGCACCCTGGGGGTTCTAGACTTCAGTGCAGAAAATTTTTAACTGGGAGTTAGAGTACATGAGTAGAAGTGACACTTTTCTGCAAGCAAGGGTATAAACTCAAGGGTGCTGTGGGAAGTTTCACATGAGAATCGAACCTTTATTCTTGAAACTCCTGGTATGAATGCTTGCTCAGTTTGAGGGTATAACAGAGGAGACTCTGATTGTGCTCTGAATACTTTCTTTACTAAGATTGCCTTGCCATGATATTCCAGTTAGTTAAGTAAGTCAGGGAAGTTTCATAACAAAGACAAGCAGTGGGCAAGTTAGATCATGGATCTACACTATTAGAGGTTGGGTTGCCTTGCTCTAGACTCTGCATAGGTGTTTTTTCAGAGCATTGGATAGATGAGGTCATCCTCATAGAAATTTTTTTAGTAGATTGCTGATTTAATATTAAAGGATATAACTTGGGTACAAACAAATTGTTGAAATGCTTAGGGAAAGTTATAGAGAAAAGTTATAGAGGCTCCATGCCCTCTTAGATCTCATATCTTCATATGTCTACAAATCAGAAACTCTTTTAAAACCATCATTTGGGGGTATTTAATAGAAACCTTATTATATAGGTAAGATTGTGGATTCATTTACCTTTGGATACAGATTTAATGTCCAGCTCAGTTCCCTCCTAAGAGTTTGGGGGCGGGACTGAAAAATTAAATTTTCTAATTATAAAGCAGACTTCGCTAGCAATGTAGTCCCCACCTTTAGGTGCTTTCATATAGTAAGACACCCTTAATTCCTCATTCATATAGTGAGACACCCTTAATTCCTCTCACCACTTAGGAATTTTCAAAGACCATAGTGACTTTATGTCAGAATTGGAAGAGAGAGGGACCAAATATCCATTTCACAGCATGGTGATAATATCGCATAATGAATGAAATAGTTTTGTGACTTTTTTTATTGAAGCACTTTTTTTAAAGCCAGATCTAGAGCCACTCAAATATTTCTCTATGGGAGTAACCTTCACTTTATAATGTATGTGTTGATTATTTAAGAATTGGGCAGGACATATCTGTTTGAGCCTGTGTAATATACTTTCCTGCATTCTGTGTGATTCTATTCATATTCACAATGTCAGATTTTTTCTTGTGGTATTGTTAGTAATCATTACTTACACTGCTGCTTAATCTAAATGATTCACTACTACTGGAATCTAAGAATAGCAGAACAATGTGATGCATTATAAAACATAACATCATCTTTTCTTATTACATATTCTTCTTGTAACAGTTTGGTCAAAGCATTCTTTAAACTTGTTTAGATAAGTGTAGAAATTATATTAAATTCAGTTCCCTAAAAGACCATCTACAGTAAACATAGCAGTGGATTTCAATTTCAATTAAAATTGATTGTATGCTTATTGGTCCTTCTAAGCATTGGAACTGGAAAATTAAAAATTCACACATAGCAATTTTGATTTGCCTCTGAAAAAAGACTCTAAATTTATACACCCAGCAGGCTGCTGATAGGTAAATATAATACCAGAAGAAAACATAAAAACATTCTACTAGAGAGGTTATCATAATTATAATGATAATCATGAAATGGTATTAACTCTTAAGTTCTTAAAAAAAAACACAAAACTACCACTAGTTACTGTTATTGTTAAATACACATGATAGAGTTTGCATATCTCTTGCTTTTCTTGAAATAGTCTCAGTTTACATCTGCTATCCTGGTGTAATTTTCCTGGTTTCCAAATTATCTGGGTTGCATAATCATTTATACCACTGCCTTATGTGTTAGGAATGATTTTGTAGCATTCCGATAAGGAGCTCAACAATTTGCAGGTGGGCTACGATATTTAATCCAAAGTTGGGATTCTATATTGGTATACTGGGATAAAATATCAAATACATGAAATCATATAGATTGTATTTAAATCTTATATAAATATGCACACATATGTACTTATAGAAGAGTATGTAGATGTATGGATGTACATATACATGCATATCTATACAATACATATCTCTATATATCTATCAACACATATATGTATATATAATCTATCAACAGATTTTCAGAATACTAAATCTTAAAAGATGTCATAGGTTGGTGCTCAGGGAAGTTACAAATTAAATTTGATGTTGATGGCAAATCTTATTTTATCACTCACTTAGATTTGCTAATAGATTAGAAGTTTGTTTGGAAGCACAAAATTTAAGATTTCTGAATTCTATTTAGAAATGTGTCTATATAGATGACATATTGATAGAGAAAAACAGAGAGGAAGACAAGCACATAGATAGATCTTACATTATTCTGCATTATTCTGCATATAATAACAATATTATATCTCACCTGTTGAATGATAAAATAAAAACCCTGAGGGTTAAGTAGCTTGCATATAACCATGTAGTTATTTATATAGAGATCTAGGTTTAAATTTAGTTTCACTGGCTCCAAACCTGATATGTCACCATACTACTCAGCCCTGCTTGATTAGACTTCCCTATGCAGCTTTGTTTCCCTTAGACCTCATTTTATATCTCTCCTTAGTAGAGTAAGACCTTCCAGAAGGAAGAGAAAACTGACTACTCAGGCCATATATTTATACCTTTTCCCCAAAAAAGACTTTTCTGAAGGGTGTTTTCTGAAGGCTGAAACTGGCTTATATGTAACATCAGAATGTTGTATTATCTTAGAGTATGGAGATTCTATAAGAGTTTATTTTACAGATGGAAAAAAATGTGTCACAAAGCAAATAAAATCACATATCTAGTAAATGATAGAACTCAGAGGACCTTGGTCTCTGAGTCTTGTATGCGCACTATTGTTTCCCAAATTATGGGGGTGTTGAGTGAGCTACAATTCTCAAGGTGATTTTAGCTGTTATACAGCAACAGCATTAGATAGCAGGAAATCACATACTGGGAATGTTATTTCCATTTCAATTCAATGAGAAATTCTCAGTTTAATGCTAGTATGTTTTTTAGCCCCATTTAAACATTCTTCAGCCCTTGTTTTCCTGTATTGAAAAACATGCAAGGAATTGTACAACAAACACCTATATTGTTTCACTCTCTTTGAAGAATATATGATCTTATCTTAGACCATTTAGGCTACCATAGCAAAATGCTATAGGCTAGATAAATTATAGACAACTTTTTTCCCCCTCAAAGTTCTAGAGAGGAAATAAAAGATCAAGATGTGACTGTAAATTGGGTGGGGGGGTTGTTTCCTTAGTCAAAAGAGGTCTTTGCATTATTCCTTCATGTGGTGGGAGGACAAAGTATTTTTCTAGCATCCTTTCATAAAACACTAAATCCAATCATGAGGATTCCATTCACATGATCTAATCGCTTCCCTATATAACATAGGACACATATATTCAGTCTATAGGAGATCCCTTCTATAATTTTGCTTTCTTCTCTTTCAAGTGGCATTTACTTACAATTTGATGACTTAAATTCATTTTTTGAGCAAATGGGGGTAAAAGAAGTTTATTTTTTGGTAGTTTAAGGATAGTGTGCATGTACATTTAGTATTGTCTGAAATTCTATACATGGTTTTATTACATAAACATTTATCCTTAAATGAAAAGCTTTTCTTCTGAATTTTCAAAGTATACTTAATTTATATAACTTCACTATCTGACCCTTATTCCTTGACTCATTTATTACATTTCTGAAATTTATTCATGTTGATACTCAGGGTTTTCATACAATATCTGTTGTATTATTTCATTTTTTCCCTTCTCTTCATTGTTTTCAATTGATTTTATATTACAAGCAAAACTATCTTGGAGATTCATATTCATCATGAATTGGGTACCTGTGTGCAAGTATTTAAAAGTTTATAAAATGGAATCAATACCAAAAATTATTGATACCTATGTATTTACTAGATTATGCCTTTTCCCCCCAAAGTTATGGTTCTAATTTTATATTCTAACAGTATTGAATGAGTTCATTAACAAATGACCACTTAAAAAAATTCAACTAAACTAGTAAATAATTGCTTCTAGCTTGTATTTCCCTAAAATTAGTGAACTAAATATATTTAACATGTTTTTATTTGCATATCTTCTTATATAGATTGTGTTTTCCATGTTTTACCATTTTTGCTTTCATAAAAATTTTGTTTTCAATATTTATGTACTTGTGCCATTTAGTTGTTGTTTTGCAATTTTCAGCTATATACTTCCATTGCTTAATTTTCTTTTTTATAGTATTTTTACCTGTGTACTAAATATATATCTACTTTTTAAAGGTAATATTTGTACTTCTTTGTTAAGAGATTCTTCTTTTTTATTTTTTTATTTATATGTAAATTTCACATCTTTGCAATCCCAGGGATTTGCCCCCCCAACCCCTTTCCCTTCTGTCCATTGTTGTGTGCTTCAGTTTGGTGCTCAGCCTGTTTTGTCTTTTCCTCATGGCTTTTATTTGTTTTTTTTCTTCAATATGTCCCATATATTAGTGAGACCATTTGACTTCTGTCTTTCTCTTTTTGACTTGTTTCTGCTAGTATGATTTCTTCTAAGTACATCCATGTTGTCAAGAAGTCGTCTAATTTGTCATTCTTAATTGATGAGTAGTATTCCATTGTTTATAAATACCACATTTTTTTCAACCATTCATCTGTTTTGGGACACTTGGGTTGCTTCCATGTCCTTGCAATTATAAATAGTGCTGCGGTAAACATCCGGGCACAGGTGTCCCTTTGTACCCACATTGAGGTCTCTTTTGGGTAGATTCCCAAGAGAGCAATTGCTGGGTCAAATGGTAGATCCATTTTCATTAATTTGAGGGTCCTCCACACAGCTTTCCATAGAG
>PVHY01000097.1:0-162983 GCA_004024945.1 Uropsilus gracilis | reverse complement strand
ATTCTTACTGGTATAAGGTGGTATCTCATTGTGGTTTTGATTTGCATTTCCCTTATTGCTGGTGATAATGAACACTTTTTCATGTGTCTGTTGGCCATTTGTACTTCCTCTTTGGAGAAGTGTCTTTTTAGTTCTCCCTATTTTTTGATTGGGCCTTTTATTTTGCTTTTGTTTTGTTGTGTGAGTTCTTTGTGGAACTTCGTTATTAAACCCTTATCACTATTGTGGAGGGCAAAAATTTTTTCCCATTTGGTTGGGCTTCTTTTAGTTTTGTTGTTGTTGTTGTTGTTTCTTTTGCTGTACAGAAGCTTTTTAGTTTGATATAGTCCCATCTGTTTATGTTTTCCTCATTTTTTTGCCATCTGTAGATGCTTCCAGAAAGGGATTTCTGAATTGTAATTCCTGAAGGGTTTTACCCAAGTTTTCCTCTATATATATTATGGTTTCAGGTCTGACCTCTAAGTCTTTTATCCATTTTGAGTTGATTTTTGTACATGGTGTGAGGGAGCTGTCTTGGTCTATTTTCTTGCATATCTTAGTCCAATTTTCCCAGCACCATTTATTGAATAGGCTATCTTTGTTCCAGTGAAAGTTTTTCACTCCTTTGTCAAAGATTAGTTGACTGTATATGTGTGGTTTTATTTCAGGGCACTCAATTCTGTTCCATTGGTCTGATTGTCTGTTTTTGAACCAGTACCAAGCTGTTTTAATTATTATGGCTTTGTAGTATAGCTTGAAGTTTGGAATTCTAATACCTCCATTCTCTTTTTTTCTGGTCAGGAGGTATTTTGCTATTCTAAGCCTTTTATTATTCCATATGAATTTCATTAATTTTTGTTCTACCTCTTTAAAAAATGTCATTGGGATTTTTATTGGGATTGCATTGAATGTAGATTGCCTATGGTAAGATGGCCATTTTGATGATATTTATCCTTCCAATCCATGAGCAGGGAATGTCTTTCCAATTCCTTATGTCTTCTTCTATCTCTTTTAGTAGTGTTCTAAAGTTTTCTTTGTAGAGTTCTTTCACGTTTTTTGTTAGGTTTATTCCCAGGTATTTTTTTTTTTTGGTACAATGGTAAATGGGATGGTTTTTCGAATTTCTTCTTCTTTTTGACTTTTTGTATATAGGAAAGCTTCCGACTTCTGTGTGTTGATCTTGTATCCAGCTACCTTACTGAACTGGTTTATTATTTCAAGCAATCTTTCTGTGGATTTTTGGGGGTCATCTATGTAGAGAATCATGCCATATGCATATAATGATAGCTTCAGTTCCTCTTTACCTATTTGTATCCCTTTTATGCCTTTCTCTTGCCTTATTGCCCTAGCTAGAACTTCCAGTACAACATAAAGAGTAATGGGGAGAGTGGACATCCTTGCCTAGTTCTGGATCTCAACTGGAATGCTTTTAGTTTTTTCCCATTTAGGATAATGTTTGCCATAGGTTTGTCATAGATGGCTTTTATTATGTTAAGGTATGTTCCTTTAATCCCTAATTTTTCAAGGGCTTTTATCATAAGTGGATGCTGGACCTTGTCGAATGCTTTCTCTGCATCTATTGATATTATCATGTGATTTTTGCTTTTCTCTTTGTTGATGTGATGTATTATGTTAATTGATTTCTGGATGTTGAACCATCCTTGTGCCCCTGGGATAAATCCCACTTGATCATGGTGAATAATGCTTTTTATGCATCGTTGGATTCGGTTTGCCAGGATTTTGTTTAAAATTTTTGCATCTGTGTTCATTAGTTTTAGTAGCGCAGACATTACATAATCTTTGAATGTCTGGTAGAACTCGTTTGTGAAGACATCTGGTCCTGGGCTCTTGTTTTTAGGTAGAGTTTTGATGACTTCTTCAATTTCACTGCTTGTGATTGGTTTATTTAAGCTCTCTATTTCTTCCTTGTTTAATTTTGGAGAGTTGTATCTTTCTAAGAATCTATCCATCTCATCCAGGTTGTTGTATTTGTTTCCATATAGTTGTTCATAATAATCTCTTATTATTCTTTGGATTTCTTTAGTGTCTTCTTTCATTTATGATTCTGTTTATTTGAATTCTCTCTCTTCGTTCCTTTGTGAGTTTTGCAAGGGGCTTGTCAATTTTAATTATTTTTTCAAAGAACCAGCTTTTAGTTTTGTTGATCTTCTGGATAGTCTTTTTGGTTTCTAGATTATTTATTTCTTCTTTTATTTTTGTTATTTCTTGTCTTTTGCTGGGTTTTGAATTTTTTTTTTGTTGCTCTTTTTCTAGTTTTTCAAGTTGGTGGATTAGGTTGTTTTTTTGGTTATTTTCTTGGTTTTTGATATGGGCCTGTATTGCTATGAGTCTTTCTCTTAGATATGCTTTTGCTGCATCCCAAACATTTTGGAATGCTGTGTCTTCTTTGTCGTTTGTTTCAAAGTAAGTTTTTATTTCATCTTTAATTTCTTCAATTACCCATTCTTCCTTTTTTAGCATGTTGTTCAGTCTCCATGTATTAGATGTTCTTCTTTCTTTCTTTTCATTATTGATTTCTAGTTTAATACCCTTATGGTCTGAAAAAAAGGTTGGTATTCAATCTATGCTTGTCTTTTGGGATCAAATGTGTTTCTTGGAGGCAGCAGAATGTTGGGTTCTGTCTTTTAATCCAGTCTGCCACTCTATGTCTTTTAATTGCTGAGTTTAGCCCGTTGACATTTAGGGTAATTATTGATGTTTGAGGGTCTAACATTGGGTTTCTGGTGGTCATTGGCGGTTCTGTTTTAGTTTGTTCTTTTTTTATTTTCTATTTTTCATTCTTTTATTCTTCTGCAAGTTTTGATCTTAGGGCTTCTTGGAGGAGTTCTTGGAGAGGGGGTTTGGTGGTAGCAAATTTCTGGAGGCTTTGTTTGTCTGAGAAGGTTCTAATTTTCCCTTCAAAAAGGAAGGACAACTTTGCTGGGTAGAGTATTCTTGGTTGGCATTTTTGTCTTGGAGTGTTTTGATGATGTGGCCCCATTCTCTCCTTGCTTTGAGTGTCTCTTCTTAGAAATCTGAAGTCAGTCTGATTGGTTTTCCTTTGTAGGTTATCTGTTTCCTTTCTCTTGTTATCCTCATAATTTTTTTCTTTATCTTTGGCTCTTGAAAGTTTTACTATGATGTGTCTTGCTCTGTTTCTTCTTTCATTAAAGTAGTTTGGTGTCCTTTTTGCTTCCTGTATATCTATTTTCATTTCTTTCTTCAAATTTGGGACATTTTCCTCTATTATTTCGTTGAAAAGCCTTTCAGATACTATGTCTTTCTCTTCTCCTTCTGGGATTCCTATTACTCTTATATTTGTTTTCTTTAGAGTATCTGACAGATCTCTGATTTTTTCTTCTGTTTTCTTACTGTTTTTCTCTCTCTTTCTCTTTCTTCCTTTTCTCTATATCTGTGTCCTCTAGTGTGCTGATTCTTTCTTGTATTTCTTCTAATCTGCACTCCTGGGTTTTCCCTGCATTTTTGAGCTCTTCTATTGTTCCCCTTACGCATTGTATCTCCTGCAGCTTCTTATTTAGGGTTTCAATTTTGTTTTCCTGTATTTCAATGATATTGTTCATTTTGCTACATCCTTTTTTTTATTTTTCTACTACTTCTTTTAGTTCATTGAGAGCTTCTACCCTCTTGCTTTCTCTTCTTTTGCCCCCTTCTTTGGCCTCTTTGAGTGCTTTTATCACGTTGATTCTGAATTCTTTGTCTGACATGTGAGCATTTCTTCCATGTCATCAATGTTGGTTTCTACAGATTGTGTATCCTTTGGGGGTGAATCCTTTTTCCTAGGGCTTACTTGATTATTTGTATTCTTCCTCCTTCCTGTGTTTTCCTTTCGGACTTGCTCTGCATATTGAGTGACTACTGCTCTGGTGTTAGGCATGTTGAAGGCTGTTTAACTGTGGATAGTTCTGTCTTTGTACTTTTGCTGCAGTTGTGGTTATATCTTGTTTCCGTTGTTTTTTGAGGGAGACCAGTTCCTTTTCAGGGAGTGAATGTGTGACTAGGTATGGTTTCTATTGTGTTGTCTGTCTTCTTTATTATCGTTCACCCCCCCCCCTTTATTTTTTCAGCTTGATGAACCTTAAACAGTTCTTGATGTCTCCAAGTAACTAGGCTTGGTCTAGCACTCTTTTTAGTTGGGGTTTCTTCAAGCTCTTTGTTAGTGAGTGTCTTTGTTTCTTTAATTTGTGCTAGCGCTGCTATGCTTTTGGGCTTGGAGACAACCAGAATTAGTCTCTTTGCTGGTGGGGCAGCTACCTGAGGGAGCCTCCCCCCGCCACAGATTCAGGCTGCCTCTCCCCTCCAGGATGAACTTCCTGCAGCCACACTCCTGCTTCAGCGACTCAGTCTGCCCAGGCCCTAGCTCCAACCGCACTGGGCTGGGGGTGAAAAGTTGGCTTACCCAGTTGAAATTCTTCTTTTTTAAATATTCACAATATACTTTAATTTCCTAAATTGGTGGATTCTATTAATTTACATATAGAGTTGTTAATATAGAAAATGATACCATCTGAAAAATTGATCATTTTAATTTTATTCAAAAATCATATGGTTCTACACATAAGGAACATGAAAGCTTCCATTACATCATAATAAGTAGAAAATAGTTAATAGATTGAAAAATCAAAAACTTATTTTGCATCGATAATAGAGTTGAAAACAGAAGAAAAATCAGTATTTTAAGATTACAGAGACATTACTCTCCATATCAATGCCAACTGTTGTTGCCTTTTTTTTTTTTTTATGTGGGCCATTCTTTCTGGTGTAAGATGGTATATTATTGTGGGAGACAAAGGAATACTCTTACACTCCTGGTGGGAATGTAAACTGGTCCAGCCACTATGTAAAGCAGTGTGGAGGACTTTCAAACTAATGAAAATGAAATTACCATTTGGCACAACAATTGCTCTTCCAGGAATCAACCCAATGGAGACTTCAATACTGATACAAAGGGACATTTGTGCCTGGAATTTATTCCAGCACTATTTATAATTGCAAGGACATGCAAACAATCCAAATGTACCAAAACAGATGAATGAATGGAAAAGATGTGGTGTATATATATGCACAATGGAATATTGCTCATCAATTAATAGTGACAAATTTGATGAATTTGATATAACATGGATGGGCCTAGAATAAATCATATTAGCAGAAACGAAACAGAAAGAAAAAGACAGAAAACAAATGGTTTCACTAATGTATGGGACATAGGAAAAACAAACAAAAGGCCAGAAGGAAAAGTCAAAACAAACTAACAACCAAACTAAATTCACAATTTGGGGTGGGGGGGATGAGTGGGAGCAGTCAGGGAGGGGAGGTGGTGAGTGAACCTGGGGAATACAAAGATGTGAAATATGTGTATATTTATATATGCATATATATATATAAATTATTTATTTATTTTTAAAAAGAGTAGAGATACAGACTAATGTCCAGTGACAGTTAGTTGAGTTGGTTTAAATTGTAAACAAGTATAGAATCAAGAAAATCTGAGCTGTCACTGATCAATAATGGGAGTCTTAGTGTGAACAACTCTGAGATAAAAACTTCATCTGGAAAACCATGAGGGAACTGCGTAAAATTGAGGGATTTACTTTCAGAATACAAAGAGTTCCCACAGTAAATAACAGAGAAAAATCCCCTCAACTTTCCAGTTTGGGACAAGAGAACAAATAAACCTTTTAAAAATAAGTCAGAGGGCCATTTCCTTAGAAGCCCTACTTTTACACAAATAAGTTATCAGAAGAATTTATATTTTCTTGGGTATTTATTATCAGAAACTGACTGAGAAGGGAAGACTACCAAAATTAAGTCCACCATATCCATCCTCTACCATCTGAAAGGGTGACATAAAAACTGAGAAACACATGAGAAGTGTCACAGTACAGAAGTTCATTATAAGACAGATACCTAAACACAGGACTATAGAATTCTTCCTCTCTAAGATTGCTACCACATTACTAAACATCTATGTGTGGTGGATCCTTTTATCCTTTATATTATGTCTAACTCTCAAGGAATAATATAAAGACATACCAAAAGCTAATGAAAGCAATTTTAAAACATAGACTGCATCGAACCAAACATAACAGGGATATTGAAATTATCAGACTGGCAATTTAACATAACTTTAACTAATATACTAAGGATTCTAATGGATAAAGTAAAAGAACAAGAACAGAATACACAAGGGAATATTAACAGAATCATGGAAATCCTAAAACAATTAAAAAATGGTAGAGAACAGAATACTGAAGCAGAAATAAGGAATATCTTTAGTGGTTTTTATTAGCAGACTGCACACAGCTCACGAAGTAATGTACCCTTTGAGGATATATCAGTTGACTCTTCTAAACCCCAAAAGCAAAATAATAAAACATTTAAGAAAATGAAAAAGCAGTATATCTAATAACCGCAAGGCAACTATAAAATTTTCAATATATGCATAGCAAGAGTAAGGAAAGGAGAAGAAAGAGCAGAAGGAACAGAAGAAATATTTGAGACAATAATAATGGAAAAGTTTCTCAAGTCAAACATAAAATTACAGATCCTGGAAATTTAGAGAATACCAGGTAAATAAATTCTCACTTCTCCAAATTAGACAAATTATTAAATTTGTAGGGACAAATTATTAAACTGTAGAAAATAAATGACATGGAAAAATTACGGAGTTAAGGGAAACAGTGATGAAATTTGTACACAAATTTTCTCAGAAATTGTAATAAAAAGAGAGGGATGGTTTAATATGTAGAAAGAATCTAGGCTATTTTATACAATGAAATTATTATTCAAATATAAAGGGGAAACAGTATCTCAGATTTAAAAAAATGAGAACTGTCAATAGATTTGTCAGAAGACTTGACTCAACAGAAATGTTAAAAGAATTTCTTTAGAGAGAAACAAAAAATATAGTTCAGAAATGCAGATATACGTTAAGGAAGAATATTGAAGAATGATAAAGTAAATTAGATTTTCAATGTTTTTTATTAAATGATTCATTTAAATTAGCAATACTAACAATATGATAATGTTGTTTAATATGTATCATATATAAACTTACATAAATGTGAAACAAATGACATAAAAAGCAAGAAACAGGCAGAGTAGTTAGAGATTTTTGTTGTTATAAAGTATTCACAGCTATGAAATAATAGTTTTGAAAGTGGACATAAATTCATTGTAAATGTTCATTGCAAGTTCTAGGAAAAAATCAAAGTCTAGAAAGTCTTGAAACTGATATTACAAGAAAGGAGGGGAAATGGAATAATATGAAATGTACAATTAAAATCACAACAGGATTAAAAAAGGTGGAAAACAAAAATAACAACAAAGAACACAAAGTGAAAACAGAAAAGGACATGGAAAATATTAATTCAGCTATAGCACTGAGCACTTTGAATATCAGTGATCTAATTTTATTTAGAAAGATATTGCCAGAGTAGAAAAAAAGGAATTGCCTAAATGTATGTTATCTACAGGAAAACTACTTATTTATGTGTATTTATTTGTATATAAACCTTAATTAAGGTAACAGTGTTTAACATTATATACACTTCAGAAAACCTACTTTAGATATCAAGACAGTCTAAAATTTGTCAGGTGGAGAAAAAACAAACCTAACTCTTCAAAAATAAATGAACAATACTGTTATTTTTTTACAAGGACACACACACACACACATACACACACACATACACATACACACACAAACACACATTTATATGAAGGGCTAGGAAGAGTGAGATTTTGGCATATTTGGAAGTCAGAATAACAAATCAGTCATTTCATTTCATAGAAGCTAGAATTTATGAAAGCCTTAGGACAAAGATTAAAAATAAAATTTAATAAATTATCTTTATAGTAATAGCCATAGAATAGCACCATGGGCAATTACCTTCCAACACTATACAGATCTCATTTCTACACCATCATGCTTTTTAGAAAATTTTCCCTTTGGTTTGATAACTTCGATTAATCTGACAAAAAATGCTAGACCATGTCCACTCAAATTGTTTGATTCAGCATGCAATTAAGGCTACTATTAACAAGACTTCAAGTAGAATTTGAGTCTACCTTTTGGTGCTAAAGGCAAAAAAGATATACAAGGAACTTGAATTCAGTTAGTTGAACATTTTCATAATCTTGCAGGATTTAATTTAGAAGGTTAGATGACTTTCTATTTATCTTTCTGTAAAGATCATTTAGTGTGGCCTACTTTTTAATCAAAGTGGAAGAGAATATATTAGCCATTTTGTAGATATTATGCTGGCTTGCTAGGAGAAAATGTGGGGTAATTCTTTCACTTATAACTCTGACTTGTGAGTTCCAGAAATTCTGAATGTCTTCCAGGGATCAAGTGTTAACATTAATTGCTTCATCTTTATTATGGAACAAATCAGTCTAATAATAGGGGCAGCTTCACATAGGTAACAGAGTAATAATAAGCTATCTTTATATGAAACCCTTTCAAGGATCAAGTGTGGTCTCTTATTTAAAAGGGTCTTAAGCATTCTTAAAATGAATTCACACTCTGTTACTGTCCTTTGGTTAAACCCATAAATGTAAGCTTCTTTTAAATCAGAAGCTTTGCATGTGAAAATGCTAGGTAATATTTATCCCAAGGTATAATTAAAATTATTTTGTATTTAGTTAAAAATGCCTTTTAGGTATTTCTTTAAATATGTCATTTGAATTTGACAATGTTTATTAATTTTTTCCATCATGTTACTCACTGTGTCTACAAGTTAATTTATCTCAAAATGGCAGTATCAGCCGAGATTCACAAAACTTCAATAGTATAATTCAATAGTATACTTTAAAACTTCAATACTTCAATACTTCAACTTTATACTTTAAAACTTCAGTGATATACTTTACTCAGCTTTGAGTAAAGCCCAATAGTTGCATTTTTATTCATCTTTATGACATGAAAATAATTAAATAAGAATATTAATGTTCTCTTCCATTTATCAGAACTTCTGAAAAGCTAAATCAAATTATAAAAACTTACTAAAGTTCAAATTATAATTAGAATGCTTGCATTTTAGAAAATACACTTCAGTCATTGAAAAATCCAGCATAGAGTATGCTGATTTTCAGTTCAACTAAAAAAAAGAATTAAGTAAACATTTTATTGTCAAAGCAAAAAGATGGTGCTCAGAGAACAAGAGTCAACGTTTTTCTCCTTTATTGAATAGATTGAGCATTATAAACTCCCTGTAGTCTATGTCAGGTTTTTGGGTTTTTTTTGTTTGTTTGTTTTGTTTTTTGTATACAGTTGCCTCAATAAATTTTCTACTTTTGACAATATAGAATAGTACTGTTTTCAGGTCTATTGAGTTTAAAATTTCTAAGCTGCAAGCAACAGGGCATAATCTATACAATGAAAGATTTTGATATCAGAAAATAAAAGCATTTACATTAAATCATTATCTTAATCATTATCTTAACATTGATAGCAAGTAGAGACGCTTAAGTGTCATTTGAACATTACTGCAAACATATACTAAAGGACTTTCCACAATAAGGAAACTGATTTTGGTTCTCAGATGCCAATAGGTTATAAAAAAGTTTGATAGCAATGTCTGAAATAACATGCATACTATCAGCAGTCTGGTAATGGATTCAGTAATAGTCACAAAATTTCTGGGATTTAAAGTCTGTTGGGAATTTAGAGCAGCTAAAGTCAGTTGACAAAAGTCTAGTGGAAATTTCAAGATCTCATGGACATTATTTTCCTAGCATACATGGCTATTCTGAAATATTTCATCTATCATTTAGTGATATATTAAGTCCAAATGAAGTTTGTATTTTTTTCTTTTTCACCCTGGAATTTTAAATTACTTCTGTTGGTCTAAAAGAGAGTTGTCACCACTGTTGCTTGGAAATGATTTATTCATCCCATCAGTAGTTATCCTAATAGGAAAACTCCTTTTAAATGTTATAAGCATTTTCATATTGTAGCATATAAACTGTTATACCCAATTCAACACATGGCAGAAATCACAACTATATATTGAATTATTCATTAAATCACTATTGAAACAATACCCTTCTTTCTCCTTCATTATTGCAAATTTTCCACCAAATCCATCAGTTAAAAATTGAGTTCTTCTTGCTCAACTAAATCACACACACTGATGACATGATTATATTAAATAGAATCATACAGGTTGAGTACCTCCCTTTCCAAAGTATTTCCAGAATACTGAGATGGCAAATGAGGGTGTGTGGCCCTTGGAGTCTTCTCAGAGACTAGAGCTCTCTGAATCACCACTGGGTATTAAACTTCTCAGGATACTTTAGATTGGAAGATAGAATCAAGGACAATAAAAGAAAAAGGTAACTTGACACTAATAATCCTAACTTTGTATTTACTTATGATACTGGGCAACCTGACAGTAACTCATTTATGGATGAAGCAAACATATTTTTGATGCTTTCAGTCTACTTAATGCCACATTACTTGTTGAGATCATCATGGTTGACATGTTGTCTCAGACACAAGGATACATTGACTAAGATACTTTTCTGAATGAAGTCAATGTGACATTGGGTCAAAGGGGGCAAAAGCCTCCAACCAATAAATCACATTCAAAATGTGGTTTCTACCATCCAGGTTCCTTCAGGTTTGTACCACCCACATGTAGCAGTTGCCACTCAAAATGCAGTTTAACAAAAGGGTTTATTTACAAGGGAATATTAACAGGAAAAACAAAAAGTCCTTAAAGCCACAAGTGGCCATTTATCTTACCCCAGTTAACATTTTCAGACCCAAAGGTCCGGAAGACACATGTCCAAGATGATTCCCCTTTGTCCCTCCAAAACTAAGAGGTAGACACTTTGCAAATTCCAGTCTTTCTCCCATGTCTTCTCTTTGCTTCTTTTCCAGTGTTTTGAGCTGCCCCACTTCTCTGAGTTTCTTCAAGCTTCTTCCACAATTGCTGAAAACAAATCAGCTTTCCAAATCCCTGGCGATCTCCAGGTTCCAGTTCACTATGTCACCTTGCTGCAGTGCCACATACTCCACACCAGCCACTCTTCTGTGAGCCACCAGGGTTCCTTGCCACTACCAGTTCACTCTTCCAGGGGACTTCTGTCTAGCCTGGTCACTTAGGTTACTCTTTACCCACTTGCCATTCTCTTTTCTCTCCTCTCCCCAAAAGCCTCTGTCCTTTGCTCCTTTCCTTTTTATTTCTCTCTCTCTCTCTCTCTTTTTTTTTTTTTTCTGCTAAAACCAAGGACTCCAATTTCCCTCTACATACCCTCCTGGTGATAGATTTCCTTTCTCCACCTGGAGTATGCAACAAAGTAAAAGCACCTTTACTGTTTAGACCTTTTTTACCTTTATGTTTTTCAAACACAGTTAATGGCATCAATGCCTAAATTTCAAAACTGTTCATATTGTGATCCCAGCTTCAAAAGTGTTTCCTGATTGACTATGGCTTAAGTGACACATTTAGGGCTTTAAAAATATCTGCATTAATTTGCATGCTTTCTATTCCACTGACACAATAAGAATCAAATTTCACCTTGTATTGACATAAGGAATATCACAGTTATAAAACTAATAGAAACAAGTAGAGGGAAATACTTTTATATCTTTGAGACAATTACTGGTTCTCTAGTAAATTGCATTAATCACTATTATAAATCCAGCCTGTAATAATAAAATATAATACTCTTTGCTCTGGTGTTCAGAAATTTAAAGGCAAATTTTGAGTGTATGAATGGGAACTGTGATATATTTATGTTTGTATGTCTGTGTATGGACATTTTCACTTTACAAATAAGCATTTTTGCAATAAACATCTGAGCACAGGTGTTCTTTTATACAAGCATTGGGGTCTCCTTTGGGTAGATTCCCAAGAGAGCAATGCTGGGTCAAATAAGCTTCATTTTCATTAACTTGAGGACCTTCCACACAGCTTTCAATAGAGGTTGGACCAGTTGGACATTCCCACCAGCACTCCACATCCCCACCAGCACTTGTTGTTACCTGTTTTTTTTTTTTTGTTGTTGTTGTTGTTTTAAAGTGGGCTATCTTACTGGTATAAGGTGATATCTCATTGTGGTTTTGATTTGCATTTCTCTGATTGCTAGTGATGTTGAATATTTTTTCTTGTGCATGTTGGTCATTTGTAATTCCTTTTTGGAGAATTGTCTTTTTAATTCTTCTCCAATTTTTATTGGGTATTTTACTTTGTTTTTTTAAGTTGTGGGAGTTATTTGTTTATCTTTATTATCACACCCTTATCACTTGTATGGAGGGCAAACTTTTTTCCCACTCAGTTGGATTTCTTTTGGTTTTCTCTGTTGTAATTGCAAGAACATGGAAGCAACTGAAATGTCCCAAAACAGATGACTGGATGAAAAAGATGTGGTATATATACACAATGGAATATTACTCATCAATTAAAAATGGCAAGTTGGATGATTTAATGATAACATGGATAGACTTAGAAGAAATCATATTAGCAGGAAAAGTCAAAAAGAAAAAGACAGAAGCCAAATGGTTTCAACATTATATGGGACATGGGAAAGATAAACTAAAAAAAGCCATGAAAAAAAGCCAAAACAAGCTAACAACCAAATTAAATACACAACTTAGAGGTGAGTGGGACAGGGTGGGAATGGTCAGGGAGGGTGGGGGAGTTGAACCCCAGAGATCACAAAGACATGAAATTTATATATAAATAAATTATTTAATTAAAAAAGAAATCATGAAAATAATTTTCTCCTAGAACCAAAAAAAGTAATAAGTATTTTGTATTATCATTAGTTCTAATAAATTATATGCTACACTCAAAAAAGTGGAAGAAATTTTTATAAATAGAGGCATAAACAATGAGAAATTACAACAGGCATCAAAGAAATACAGAAGTTCCTAATAGGTTACTATAAACCTCTGTATGCCAGTAAGTTGTTTGGTCTAGAAGAAATGAACACATTTCTTCAGAAATGTGTATAACCTTCCAAGATTGAAAAAGGAAGAAAAAGAAAACCTACAAAGACCAATTCCAATCAAGTAAATTGAAACAGCTATCAAAAGTCTCCCAAAAAACAAAAACCAAATGCCAGATTGTTTCACTAGTAATTTCTACCAAAGTTCTATCAAGCTTATACCTCTCAAACTCTTGAAAACTGAGAAAGCGGGAATGCTTCCAAACACATTTTATGAGGCCATCATTACTCTGACACCAAAAGCAAAGAATAATATAAAAAGAAAATGACAACATTCTGAGAATAAGGCATAAAATACTCAGCAAAATCTTATTAAAGCAAAGTCTACAATTGGTTAAAGATATAATATATCATAGTCAAGTGGGAATTTCAGTTACAAGGATAGTAGAGCATCTGAAATTAATCAAAGTAACTTGCCAAATCAATAAACAATTTCATATTGATCATGTGATCATAATAATAGTACAGAGAAAGCATTAGTTGAAATTTAACATTATTTAAAATAAAGACATCGAGACATCGAATAAGATGGCTGGAAGAATATACCTCAATATAGCAAAGGTGATATGACAGACCCATAATTTACATAAAAATAATATTCAAAAGTTAATTTTTTTGTTCTAAGATGTAGTACACAGCAGGTATGCCTATTTTTGCCACCACAATTAAACTGTATTCAATGCTTTGACTAGAGAAGAAATCTATAGAAGGAATTCAAATTATGAAGATGAAAGGTGGGAAAAGTCTATTTGCAGATGACATGATAATATATGGGGAAAGTCCTAAAGACTCCACAATAAAAATTAATTGAAAGAACTAATCAGTACAATAAAGTAGAAGAATAAATTATCAATTCATAAAAACTAGTTGTATTCCTATATGCAAGAATGAACTAGAATAAAAGAAACCAAGAAATCTATCCCATTTAAAATATCAAAAAAGTAATAATTTCCTATGAGTAAAGAAAGTAGATGAAGGACCTGTACACTGAAAATTATAACACATCATTAAAAGAAATGGAGAACTGCACAAAGAAATGGAAAGATATACTCTGCTCATGAACTGGAAGAATTATCATTGTTAAAATGACCATCTTAACCAAGGCAATATACAGTTCAATGAAATTTTTATCAAGGTGCAAATGGTATTTTTCAAATAAAAAGAACTTACACAACTGACACTCATATGGCACCACACAATATAAAAAAAATCCTGACAAAAAAGAGGAAAAATAGTGACATTGCATTTCTAGATGTCAAACTATTTGTGTATTTGTATTATTCCAGTGTTTATTAATTTCTGATATCTCAATAACAAAATTGAGATATGAGAAATATAACCATGCCTATATGAACAGTTATACTATGACAATCAAGTCAGGAGTATACATTCGAATAAGGAAAATCTACTTAACAATTGTTTTGGAAAAATGGAAAATGCAAAGAGAAACTAGGACAGTAACTTAACCATGTCCAAAGTTTAATTCCACATATATCAAAAACTTGGACATAAGACTTAAAACCACAAAAATATATAGGAGAAACCCTAGGGAAACTAACTACATAAAACACAGTTTTTAGTGATATTTTTTGGAATTCTCTCCACAGACAAGAGAAACTAAAGAAAGTACAAATAAATGGGACTATATCAAACTAAAAAAAGGTTCTGCAGAGTGAAACTGTATTTAACACAAAAATACAAACTACTGAATAGGAGAAAATATTTGCACATAATATATCTGACAAGAGTGTTATCTAAGAACAACAAAGAGCTTACCAACTTATGAAAGAAAACAACCTGATTAACAAAGACAAACAGACATAGTACCTATATAGACTCTTTTCTAACAACAAAGACATGTGAATGGATAACAGACACAGGAAAAATAGAATGTGCACCATCATTTATTGTAGAATAAATGCAAATAAAAAGCATAATGAGACACCATCTCATACCTGTAAGAATTCCCTATAGCAATAAGAATTCCCTATAGCAATAAGACCAGAAAAATATTGCTGATGAGGTTCTTGAATTATGCAGCCTTTATGAATGATAACTCGGATATTTCTCAAAATACTAAGAATATATACCAAATTATATAGGAATCATGCTCCTAGATATCTACCCATAGAATTCAAATCTGAAGGGATATATGTCTCCTATGTTCACTGCATTGCTATTCACAATATTCAAGCTATGGAAACAACTTAAGTGGCCATTAGTAGAGGAATGTACTAGAAAAAAGTGGCATATAAACACAATAGGACACTAGTTTTTTAAAAAGAGAAACTCTTACCATTTGCAACAGCATGAGTAAATTAGAGAGGATGAAGGCAAGTAAAGTCATAAGTCAAATACCAATAACTTTATATGTGGAATATAAAAAAAAAGCAATGTGTCTACAAACTCAAATCAATTATTAACCCTCATTTTCTGACTGTAGAATGGTGATTATCAGCAGAAGAAAGGGAGTTTGAGTAACAGGGTAGAGGCGTCCCAATGGACTATGAAAGAAGTCTATGTGTATTTTGGAAGTGGATATGGTTTGTTAACATACATGTGGGATGTGTGATACTAGACTTTTGAATCATACACAATGTTACAAACCAGTGTCAGCACAACAAAAACTAACTAAAAATTAATCTTTTTTCTATATGGCTGAATCTTAAGTCATAGCTAAATCCTCATTCTTTGCCCACAGGCACATTCATGCTAAATTCATAAACTAGCATTTATATAATCATTTGGACAAGAATTTGCAGATAACTCAGAAAAACCCTGTTTTAACTTATGAATAAATGGCATTTTTATCTATCTGTAGTTTTATTTACTTTTTTAAAGAGCAACTACTATTACAATTTTTAAACATTCAATTGGATCTCATGTAATACAGATTTATTTCTCAAATGGGCTACAATTTCTATCCAATTACAAATGTATTTAAGTTTGTTGTAAACAGTATCAAAATTCTTTTTTGTTGAAATAATGTCAGCTCCAGAACATTCCCTAAAAGCCCTTTGATTGATTTTGTTTAACCTTTGAATGGTGTTTTTTCACTTGTACATTTGAAACTATTTCAGGTTTTGATTATCATTTCTGTGGTTGCTTAGATATGCATTCTAACTCTTTTTTATTTCCAAATGGAAATCTTGTAGTTTTAAATACAAATATTGTATTTTAAACTAACACATTTCGTAAAGCAGTCTCTGATACAGACTTTAATTGGCAAAACACAGAATCACAGAGCATATAAGACCTGGCTCAAAATCATATTACAAACTGATTGAGGAGTTAAGTATAGAATTTATCACTATACATTTTTTTCCATCTTTGTTTAATCCACAAAAGAAAGTAATCATTGGGAATAAGATGAGAGGAGAAACAATTTTATATGACCTCCAAAGCCCTGTCCTCTATATCTTCCAGACCTCACAAAGCTTATATAAATAACTCTTCCTGTCTGTGTGTGGTACGAATTTGTGTGCTCATTAAATTCAGCACATATTCTCATAGGAAAGGCAAAATGAATAGAATAAATGTTTTAATATATGTTTCTTTATAAATGAAATTCCAGAAGCTGGCAAAATATAAGCCTGTTAGAAGGATAATGAAAAATAACATGTAATAGGTTACGAGCTAGTATATATCTACATACACACACCAGCACATATATCTATATATATTTACATATATGTATAATTCAATATAAGAGACAAAATTCTAGCAATTTTAATGAATTGATTAATAACATGCTCATGTGCTTAAGCACAGAATGAATGAATATATTGAATATATAAATATATATAATATATATAAATATATAAGTAAACATATATAAGAATATATAAAAAAGCAAGGGAGAAGCATAACATTACTGCTATATTTCAAAAAACATTAATCTTTTCATTCAAATGTTTGGTTTAAATAGATATAACAAAGTATAAAGCATATCTGTGCTTGTCTAACACAGAAGACATACTAACATGTTAAGATATATGAATCTACTGCCATGTCCACCAAAACTCTATATTATATATGTTCAATGTGGCTAGTATATATGTTTGGTGTAGCCATGCAACCTTATAGCTAAAGGATACGTTTCTGTGCGTATGTCTTACTTTCCATGACTAGAGAAAAAATTAGTTTATGCATGGATTTTCTATTGTCTTACTTTTTTTTTCTTTTTTACATTACATCTAAACTATATTCTCATAGGGTCTGATATCTTTATCAGGTGGATTAACTATGGATTCACTATATCCGTCACCAAGGCCTCTAGATACGAACTAGTTAAAACAAAGATACAGAAAAATGCATTTGCCAGCCAAAAAATCTGACTAGATTATACCTGCTGGCTTTTCTAGACACAGGATTGTCAGTTAAGGCCTGACTACATAGGACCATACTGCCCCGTAGGATATTAGAACCTCTCTGTTGAGATAGGTAATATACAAGCCAATTCTGTCTTAAACAGAGTCTGGTAGAGATCCACAATCCTTTTCACATATCCTGAGAAAACTCTATTGGCCATGGAGCATCCACCAACACAGGAAACACAGCCTCTATAATTGAATTTCTATGTTAATGTTCTAATATGCACACATAAAAATAGAATGCATGATTTCTGTTCATCAAGTAATATTCTATTTTGTAAATATATATAAATATGTGGGAGGAAGAAGGGTGAAAACAAGGGAGGGAAGAACACAAGGATTTGGTTATGATTCTTGGGTGATATGATGGAGACCTATTGGAACTATAACAATTTAAGAAAATATAATTAAAAAATCAATCAAATGAATAAGATACAAATAAAAATTAATTTTGCTGTTCTCTAGACTTGTATGTTTGGGGCTTGCCATAGCAGTACAAATAAAATGAAAAATAAAATAGAAAGCAATGTAAATTTTGTGTTCATTTTTTTCCCCAAATAATGGGCACAAACATTTGACATGAAGAATACTGAAGGTTAAGGTTTTGCCTTCATGTTTCTGTGTTAATAATATATCTATGTTATTATATATTATCTCACTTAAACCAAAGGTCAAGAGCCAAAATTTCAAAAGCATATCGTGATTCCATGGCACAAATCCACAAATTATTGCTGCAATATCAAACCTTTAAACCTTAATTCTAGACACTCAGTACCCGCCCCCAAACCCCCCCCCCCAAAAATGGGCATTTACTCAAAACTCCAGGGGGAAACAGGATATTTCCTATTTCCCACATTTAACTGTGTATAAGCTGGTTGTGGGTGGAGAAATGATGTATAGTGGCTGCCATGGGGACACTCCTCACAAAAAATATCAAGATCTGGTTTAGAAGCACTGATTAATAAACACAAAGATATTACAAAAATAATATTAATTTCTAGTAGTATTTAACCTAGTTTAACATGTAAGCAAAATACATTTTATATTCCTTTAATTTTGATTAATTCTTTGAAAACCAGGTGTTTTATACATATTAAACATTTCATTTAGGACTAGCGACATTTCAAGAGCTCGGTGTCTTCTGTGGTTACTCTCTAGTGGATACCAAATTTAAAGTATCGATTTAGCTCTTTCACTCTCCCTACCTCCTGGCAGTCAAGCCCCTTCATCAGGATTCTGCTATTTGAATTCTGTGTACCATATAGGAATGTAACTACTAATTTGATTAATTGTAAACTATCATAGTTCCCATAATATGTGGATATTCTGGGTAAACTTTTCCACATAAATGATGATTTAGCAACTTTCTAGTTTTTACTTTTCTGAAGCAGTCTTATGTCACAAAAACATTTTTTCCCAATTCTAGCTTTTTCTCTTCTCATTGCTTTGCTTAGCCTGATACCATTGCACATAATAGTGTAGGTATATTTCTGGTTAAAGAAAAAGATAATCAGATATTACTTTGAAGACAAAGTTTCACTAATCATTATATAACAAATTTTTAGGATAAAAATGAAAACATTAATCACAGATTAATGTTAATTAATTCATCAAACTTGAATTAATTCAAGTTTATAAAAATTACAATTATAAAACAATTTTCCATAGTGACTGTTCTTCATAATGTGTGTGCTGTGAAATATCTACTCTGCATTAGCAGACTAGTTATTATTGCAACACAGTACTGCATTTATTTCTTTCACTTATTCACTGTCTTTGTATTTATTCATACTTCAACAAGTATCTATGTAAAAGAAACTCTGTTTAAGGAACATTGTGATATAAGAATGCGTAATAGCATGGTATAACTAATAGAAGGATTTATTTTTCCTGAAAGTTTTGTAGCACAAGAATAACCATGCATAATTATAAAACTAATATCATATAATTGTATAAAGAGGATTCTAATAATTGTATAGGATTAAATTATTGGTGGTTCATGTAAGAGGTGTCAGATATCCCAAGACTTTAGGAACAAGCATAGCTTTAATTTAAAAAAAAAAAAAAAAACAGTAAAAGAAAGATTAAAAAAAAAAAGGTGAGACTGAAAAACAGATATATTGGATACAAGAGATCAATGTACCTGCAACAAAACAGGACTGCAGTGGGACAGTGATGAAACCTGACTGCTAGTCAACTGAGATTTTTGTGAATTTTACTGATCCACCAACACATTATCAACCTGACTTCCCTTGACTGGGACAGTTTGCAAGATAGGTAGGGTGAGTCAGAAGAGTGCAACAAAGTTAATTGGCCCATATGGGTATTAGACCCAGTCTTGACCTCATTAGCACCAGCTTCTAAGCAGTTACAGATCAGAATTGAAACCAACCCCAAGTCTAATTTCAGATTTTTAACTTTGTTGTTACCTTCTTACTCCTTAATTCCAAACTCCAACCAAAAAAAAAAAAAAAAAAAAGCAAAGAAATTATTAATGCCAATTTGTACAAAACCAATTAGACCATATAGGAGAATGCATTTTGTAAACTCATGGTCAATAATTGAGATGATGAAGCAGAAATATGCTTTAAGAACAAAAAGAAATTTGGTACAAATTTGTAAAAATGCACATATAGATGTAAAGACTAACTTACTCACTTTTGTGGTGTTTTACTTGGGAAAAGTAATAAAGTTAACTGATTTTACTGGTTTAGCTTAACTGCTCCATTTTACCATACCATTAGTGAATACTGTTTTAAACACATATATTCACACACACACACACACACACACACACACACACACACAGAGTCATTGGATTCTGATTGTTATTGAATCAAGCATTTTTACTTCCTTAAGAAAAAATATGTATGGACAGTTATTATGGACCCTTTAAAATACTGCATTTGCAATGAAACAAGATTAAATACTGAAGATTCCATGCTCTAAATACTTAATGGTGAAATCAAGGAGAAAAGGCAATGCACACTACAGTCAAGAAAACAAGTTAAATAGTTTTCATCATTCTGGGTAGGTTTGCCAAGTAGCTGCAGGTAAAATACAATGATCTACTTAAATCATGACCAGAAGGGGTAAAGTTAAATATTGGAGTCTGGATATTGTAAGCAAATGTGAATATTTATTCACTGGACTATATGCATACCTTTTTTTG
Source organism: Uropsilus gracilis (assembly GCA_004024945.1). Taxonomy (NCBI): domain Eukaryota; kingdom Metazoa; phylum Chordata; class Mammalia; order Eulipotyphla; family Talpidae; genus Uropsilus; species Uropsilus gracilis. The sequence goes on along the minus strand of PVHY01000097.1, from coordinate 142,478 downwards.
TTTGTTTGTTTAAAATTCACCAGTGTGTTGTAATTTTATTAATGAAGCCAAAACTTTCTCTATTTAAAAAAAATATAGCAGACCTTCTAGTGTTTTCTTCAAGCTGAGCAAATTGAGTCAAGGTGATATTTATAGCACTATAGAATTTTCCAATTTACTTTTTTTCTAGAAAAACATTAAAATGTCTGCTTAGCATAGTGTTGAATTTATTTAAATACATTTTAATTACAAACTGGATTATAAAAGAATTTATTACATTTCACTTCTCAATTTTTATTCAGTCTTATAAATGAATTCATTATATTTCATTTTATTCATTATATTTCACTTCTCAATTTTTATTGTCTCAGGTGGCTCTAGTGGGCAATGTGAAAATGATTCCTTTCCTATAGCAATTTTTTATTTGCCTAAAATGGAGACTAGAAATAATCAATGAAAGTTATCTGATATCAATCTGAAGAGGTGTGGGACTTGTTTATCCTCTGCTTTCTTCTTGAATATGATAGTTTATACTTCTTTGCCATTTCTATAGTTAAATTATATTTGGAGAAATATTTTTTTCTAATATTCTTCTCATTTAATTTGTCTTACATAGTTGTTTTATTACAGATGCTGGTGAATCCTAAGAATCTGTACATTCTGGACATGTACAGATTCTTATGATTCAGAGTATTTACTGGATACATATTTACTGTGGCATATCTTTTTATTTTCCTACCAGTTTGTTTCAAAAAGCAGTTTTTATTCTAATAAGTTCAAGGCTATCAATTTATACTATGGAATAGTTACTTTCTGTGGCTTAGGAAGCTATCTCTATTAGACTACCACATAGGATTTCTTGTATTTTTTCCCCAAAGTTCAACACACTATATACAAAAGTGCTTACATTTTGATTTATGATACACTTCAAATTAACTATTGATTTTAGTTAAAATGGTCAAAATTAACATTTTTGTGGTTTGGCAGATGTATGTCTAATTGTTCTATCATGATATTTTGAAGATTTCTACCTATTAATTTATCTTACTTTTGGAAAAATAAAATTACACTATATATATACACTATGTATATATATGCATATACATATAGTGTAATACATATAGTGTAATATACATATACATATAGTGTAATGATATATATATACACTATATATATAGTCTATGTATACACCATATATACACTATATATGGTGTATACATAGACTATATATATATAGTGTATATATATATACACTATATATATATATACACCATATATACACTATATATGGTGTATACATAGACTATATATAGTGTAATGATATATAGAGACTGTAGTTAGTGTGCATTGTCTTTTCTCCTTGATTTCACCATTAAGTATATAAACCTATATATATATATGTGTGTGTGTGTGTGTGTGTGTGTGTGTGTGTAGGTTTAATTCTGGACTCCCTAAACTATTCCAAAAATGTATTTGTCCATCCTTACAGAATTATATACTCAATTAAAAAATTGTGACTTTACATATTAAAATGACATAGGTAGAATAATTTTGTCCTTTTCAAAATTACTTTATTGAGATTTTGTATATTTTTCCATAAAATTTTGAGAAGTTATCAATCAATTTTATAGAAAACAAAACAGCTTGCTGGCATTTGGGTTGGTGCTATGTTGTAACTCCTACATGATTTAGAATATATAATGATGTCTATTTAGACTATTATTTCTCTAAGTGATACTTTATAACCTTCACTTAAAAATCATAATTATACTCCTATTTGCTTATCCTTAAATATTTTGCATTTTGATGTTCTTACAAATGAATTTTTAAATATCAGTTTCCAAATAGATATCAGTAGAAATGAAAATCTAATACTTGCATACTGACTGTGAATATTATAACATTTTTAAATTCACTTCTAAATGATGTAGCTTTGTTCATTTCTTTAAGGGTTAAGTTTATACATTTATAAGTTTGCATGTTCAGCTTAAGGATGATCATGTGATTGGCCATTATTTTTTAACATATGCCTTTTATTTCTTATCTATTGCACAAGCTAATTACCTCTGTTAAAAGACAAGTTCTTGGTCTGTACTTACAAGAAAATACAGATTTCTATTTTAAGTATAATGTTAACTATAGATTTCATAATAATGCCGTAATTGGATAGAAGGTATTTTCTTTTGAAATTGAAGATTTTAACATTCATGAGTGGTAACTGGCTTTTGTACAATGTCTTTTCTAATTTATAAAAATTGTCCTATGGATTCTTTCATTTAGTTCCTTTATATTGTATTTCCTTTCTTTTTCAAATATAAGTACATTTTTATCACCCATATCACTTTATCATCTACAATTGGGCTCCCTTCCCACCTTGTTTCCATCCCCCTTTCCCCTCAGCTATGCAGTCATTCTAGAATTTATATTGGTTTACTTGAATTATTTCCTCTGTTTTCTGTCTCTATGTTCCATGTATAAATCAAATCCTCCAGTATTTATCTTTCTCTCTCTGCTTACCTCACTTAGCATTATTTTCTCCAGTTCTATTCATGTTGGTGCAAATAGCAGGAGTTATTTTTTATTATTTTTCTACTGAATAGTGTTCCATTGTATATATTTACCACATCTTTGTAATCCAATCATCTGTCATTGTCATTGAGTCTTTAGCTTGTTTGCCTAAGTTGGATATTGTAAATAGTGCTGCAATGAACATAATAGTATAAATATTTGAAAAAAAATGGTGTTTTTTATTCTTTGGATAAATGTCAAGGAGTGGAATAGTTGGTCACTATGCTATATCTATATTTAATGTTTTGAGAAGTTTCCCTATTGTTTTCCATAAGACTAGACCAGTCTACATCCCCAACAATAATATGACGGTTTGTTTTTCTTCACACCCTTGTCAACAGTTGTTTTCAAGGCTGGTTTGCCTGTTTAGCTATGAACTACTCTCACTGGAGGAATTGTTATCTGACTGTGGTTTTGATTTACATCTTTCTTATAATAAGTAGTTTTGATTTTCACATTTTTGCATTAGTTTTTGTATTATTTATTTTCATTCTGTTGTTTTTACCACATAGGTAACAGGTGTTAATATCTGCTTTTAGGTAGCAGGTGTTAATATCTGCTTAGTCTGCATATCTCCCAACTCATATCTATTTCTGGGTTATCTACAGTATTCCTACTACTCTCATAACTAGTAATGTACCAAGACTATTCATCTTCAGTTATAGAAACATAGAATTTAAAGTCAGAGATTCTCACTTTAGAGTGATTTGCTTTCCCTACACCCATGAAACAATTCTTGGTTATTCATACATATGTGTCCATCTTTTGAACTTTTGAATCAATTTGTCTAACACCATAACAAATTTCTGTAGTGTCTTTATTAGAAATAAATTACAATGTTATAATCATATAGAGAGAACTGGCATCTTAAAACCTCTAGCCATCATATCTAAGAAATGGAAATGATTTTTTTCACATTTGTCTGACTGCATTTTTTAATTTTAGAAGAATTTTAAAGTTTTTAAGATTCTAAAATTATTTTTCACATTTCTTTTAAAAGTCTAAGAATTTATTGTGTGTGGTGTTATCTTACATGATATTTTTATGCAGTTTAATTATCTTTTGAGGTCATACTGTATCTTGATATTTTGTTGAATTTTTATTGATATGTTCAGTCTATCTTTTTTGATGGGGCTCTTTGTTTTGTTTTTGTTGAATTGTATGCAATTTACATAGATTTATATATCAGTTCTTTGTCAGATGTATGGCATACATAAATTCTTATTAAGTAGAGAATCCTTTTGGTTTATTTATACTATTTTTCACTGTGCAAAGTTTTCCAATTTGATGTAGTTTCAGTTTTTTATATTCTCTTTTGTGTTCCCTGCTACTGGAGAGAAATCCACAGACATCAAGGAAAAATATGTCATGAAGTGTTTGCCTATGTATTACTTTACATATTTCATGTTTCCATGTCTTACATCCAAGTCTTTTAACCATTTTTAGTTGATTGTTGTGTATGGTGTGAAACTGTGGTCCAATTTCATTTTTTTCTTGCATTTATTTGTCCAATTTCCCAGCATCATTTATTGAATAGATTTTCCTCTTCCAGTACATAGTCTTGTCTCCTTTGTCTTTGATTAAGTTTCCATAGAAGTTTGGGTTTGTTTTTGGATTCTCCATACGGTTGCCCTGTCTGTGTGTTTGTTTTTGTACCTGTTACATGTTTATTATTGTAGCTTTATAGTGTAATTTGATGTACAATAAACTGTACTATCTTCTTTATTAGCCAGACTAGCTGGCTGTTCCAGGTCTTTTGTTATTTTATATGCCTATCAGTTATATTTGATCCATTTCTTTAAAGAATGCTGTAGAGTGAGTTAATCATGCTTTACACCACAAGCATCTGTGGCTACCACCTGTAGCCTTGATCAGGTTAATGTAGTAGGTACATGGGAGCATGGGCATGGGACACCTTTAATTATGGACACCTGGGCCCAGAGAGTATGGACATTCATGTGTTGGTATGCACATATGAGCCTAGAAGCAGAAATAAATGTGGTGGTGGTGGTAGTGGCAGATGCTGTAGCAACAGGATGAGTGGCATGACTACAGAAGAGGCCAGAGAGGGAGCCCAGAGAAAGAGCTTAGAAGAGGCTGAGAAACTCTATTGCCAGTCTGCCTCCCTGTCCAACCCATGCCTGCCTATTGTATGCTAGCCTCCTTACCTGCTGTGGCTGTATACTTGGTTTCCTGAGAGAGTATTAAAGCCCATAAAATCCACTGAGGAGGAGGGGAGTGAGAAAAAAAAAAGAAAAGAAAAAACAATCCACTGAGATCTTGGGGTCTCTATTTTTCCAACTACCTGAATTGATAGTGAACCTACCTTGGACATGCTTGCACCACAAATGTCATTGAAATTTTTATTTGAATTAGATTATATTCATTGAATGTATGATAATCTTTAGAGTTTAACTTAAAGTGTGTGAAAGGGAATCTAGAATTATAAAATTTGTGGGGTTTTAAGTAAGTACCTACCATTTAGATTACTAAATTTTCTTTATAGTGTTCCTTATTTAGAAGAAGCATATTTTGTCTCTGAAAGGAACTGATTTCCATATGTGTAACACAAGACTTGTAAAAAAAAATGGCTAAGCAGAACAGATTAACTGAATTTACTTGTTCCCTTGCATATCTTTCCCACCTATAAGTTGATCATGGCATTATCTGATGTTGACTTAAATCTGTTTAAATTCAGTGAGGCAGCCCAATTCCCCTACATAAAGAAATAAATAAGTATTGTCTAGATTTTTAAAGCTAAAAAATTGGAGTTCCTTTTCTATAATCACTAGTAAGTACATATGTTAAAAATAAAGAAAAAGGTTTTAAGATCACAGCATCTTTTGGGAAGTGGCATTTTTCTAGTAGCAATTTGGTTATCTTAAAGTAACTGTAGCTATTAGTAATTATAAATAGCATTAAGTATAATTAACATATCCTGTACCAGGAAAATATGTTTGATATATTCCATATTTATGAGCATTTGCCCAAAAACTGATCTCTTTGTATTCTGTGCATGGCAAATGGTTTTATTGGTAAGTAGTTGCCTATAACCAGAATATTTATGATGGTGTAATAAAACTAATCAAAAAATCATATTTATACTTAACTAATCATGTCCTAAAACAAATTATTTAAAATAAAACAACACACATTGAAGCTTTTTAATTTGATGTAGTCCCAGGTGTGCTTACATTTTTCTTCATTTTTTTAGCATCTATAGATGTGTCCTGAAGGGTTTCTGAAATGTAAGTCTTTGAATGTGTTGCCCAAATTTTCCTCTATGTATTTTGTGGTTTGGGGTGTTAGATACAACTTTTTTATCCATTTTGAATTGGTTTTTGTACATGGTATGAGGGAGTTGTCCTGGTTCAATTTTTGCATGTAGTGGTCCTGTTTTCCCAGCACCATTTATTGAAGAGACTATCCTTATTCCAATGTACATTTTTTATCCCTTTCTAAAAAATTAGTTGACTGTACATGTGTGACTTTATTTCTGGGCACTCAATTCTGTTCCATTGGTCTGATTGTCTGTTTTTGTCCCAATACCATGCAGTTTTGAGTATTAAGGATTTGTAGTATAATTTAAAGTCTGTGATTACCTCTGCTCTCTCTTCTTTTGGTCAAGAGGATTTTGGGTATTTGGGTTCTTTTGCTGTCTCATATGAATATCAGTAATTATTTTCTATCTCTTTAAAGAATGTCATTGGAATTTTTTATTGGAATTGCATTGAATTTATCAATTGTTTTTGGTAAGATGATACTTTCTGCCAACAGAACTGAAGCATAGAACAAGAGAGTGGGAAGAGAGTAAAATCAGGGCTTAGGGAGGGCACAAGTTTTAAAGAAGGTACATGGGTGATGAGGTGATGGGAGAACATCAGGGTAAACAACAATGTTTTATATATATATATACACACATATATGTTTATATATGTATTTATATATGTATAATAATATATATTATAATTAATGTGCAATTAATTAATAAAAGGTAAAAAATAAAAATCAAAAAAATAAGTAAAACCACATATTGAGCATTCTTTTTCTTTATGACATAATTTCAGCACATTTATTACAAAAGTATTTTCAGAAAATAATGCATGAAAAGGAAAACTGTCACCAATTAAATTTCTATTACTGTTTTTCAAAGATATTTAATGAATAACAATATTTTAGCACTACTATAACTTATTAATATACTATCCTTATATAAAATTGTGATTTTTTGTTATTTTGTTGCATTTTGTATTTATTTATCTTTCCTGTTTTATTCTTGAGGGTTTCTGATCACAATTGGGTAGGTTTATTTTCTCTTGTTTTAGGTGTACTTTTTGTTTGATGGTTTTACTGAAGTTAGTATATGATGGACTATTTGTGTGCCCTATTGCACAGTCTACTCTCTTGGCTGGTTCAAATAGTCCACATTGGTACTTTCCTCCTTCTCCATGGTAAGTAATTTGGATGTCATTTGTCTCAATATCAATATTCCACAGCTTTATAATTAGTCCTCATGGGTATTTTTCATGTGTAGTTAGGTGTTGATAAGTGCATTGAGTTTTTTATTTTCAGTGACATTCCTTACTGTTCCTTCTATTTCGATTGTTAATCTTTTTAAGTAGAGAATTCTGAGCTAACAGTATTTATCTTTAAATACTGTGAAAATTCCCTTCTGGTTCCTTCGTGTTTGTAATGTTTACGTTGAAGAAATCTGCTGATATTCTAACTGGTGATTACTTATAGATTATTTACTGGGGTAAAAAATAACAAAGATCACCTCCAACCAATTCAGGTATTTTAAATTCCTTTCATAAAGCATTTCTTTATGGGGGTTGTCAAGTGTTTCAGATGTCTTGGCCTGGGGTTAGTTTGTGTGGAATGCATTTTGAGTTTTGCAGCCTGCATTAGAAGGTGGCAGGTATTTCAGATATTTTAGCCTGAAATTCAGGAGTTCTCTCTTCCACAGAAAAGTCCAGGATTTCTTATCTGATTCATGAATATAGCTATTCGTGTTATTAGCCTCAGATTCTTTCACTCTGTGTCCTCAATACTGTACCTTTCCCACAATGCACTCTTCACCCTGGGTATCTAGTCATGCAATCTCCTGTTCAGTACAGTGTCAGGTCTCAGGAACTCCAACGGTGATATGTGCCCAGGTCAATAGCCTATGAGTTCTAGTTCTGCACTGTAGCCACTCCTATTGCTTGTGATTTGTACAGCCTCATTATTACTTTAAACAAAGTTCACTTTGAATTTTTCTACTCCTTTTACTCCGACTAATGCTCCCATTATGTTGGCTTATAATTAGTTTTCCCCTCAGTGTTTTGGCTTTGTTGTGTAATAGTTTTGTTTTGCATGAGGAAGCAACTCTGGTGTCTTCACTCTACTGCTATCCTATTGGACTTCTAAAATTGTACATTAAAAAATAATTGAACAGGTTTAATTTGCAGCAATTGAAGCAAAAATGTTAAAATGATTGAACTTCAATACTTCTAGTGTCTTAAAGCAAATGTCAATGTTATTTGCAAAACAAACATTCACCCTTTTAGAAAGTACAATTCACTTCCTTCATTAGAGTGGTAATCTGACCATAGTGGTACTGGAGATCACACACAAGTTCACTGTGGGTTTATGTTAGGATTCTCTCTCTCATTTCATTACCATTAAGAGGCCTTTTCTGATAATGTAGTTTTAGCAATCAAAGCACTTGAGTCAGTGAAGAAGAAAGATCCAAACATACACCCACTCATCTGTTTGATGTCTCTTAATTATAAAACATTATAGTTACCACTGTGTATTTTTCAACTTCATTGTTATTCTGAATTTTATTTTTGATCATTTGTTTTTACCATATTTTTAAGTCTTTGCAACCATAACCACTCTCTAATTTTTAATAAGAAGTGCTACCACACATACAGCTTAATAAAAAATGTGTTTAGTGTTTTCTATGCACTCTTTTATGAAAATTGATATACAACATATAATCCTTATTAAAATTAAATGATATTTGGAATTTTAGTTATAAAGCTTGCAACATCAATTTATTACAGTTTTTTATTTATATAACTACACATTTATATAGTCGCAAATGTTCTCATTAAATTTTGCACATAATATTTGTATCACAACTTATGATTCATAAATCTGCATCTCATGATGAAATCATTAAAACATAGCACAACGTTTTATGAGAAAACGAAACATCTTAACCATTGTGTTTTTATACATCTACCTTATAGTGTGGTATAATACAAAAATTAGCTACATCGATTGTCAATTATTAGTACTGTTATAATAGTAACACTGAACCATGCATACACGGATTATTATCAAATAGACCATTAATCATATATAGCTACTTGTTTTAATTCTTGCAATTTATGTATTACAAGTATTATTTACATTGTTAAGTGGAGAACCAAATATAAGGTAGTTAAGTAATGAATGATTCCTTTAAAACATACCTTCTGTATAATTTATTATTTGCCTTTTTTTTAATAGAAGTTAATAAAACATTTCTCTGCATCAACTATTGTGGTTAGTATTCAGCATTTAAGTTGAATTATGCATATGTTCTCTAGAGTCAGAAAGAAGAATGCATTAAGTGAATATGATCTTTGGTATTAGGGAACACTAAGTAGTTTGTCAAATTTTATGTGTGAAAAGTACTTACATGAGATTATATAAAAACTTTATACAAATATTTAATCTGTATAGCAAGAATGGAATAACTAAGGGAAGTAAAAATTAAAAGCAGGTCCACTGCATTTAATTCATTTGTCTTGAAATCTCAGTTGCTTTTAGTCATGTTGGTTTGTGTCTAATTCTTGCCATGTTTGAAAGTGAATAACTGTATTAGGTTACTTATAACACTACAAATTGATTGACTATGCCTGGATTTTAATGTATGTGGGTCTTGTGAACCCGAGACCAAGGATACTGGAAGTGCAGGACAAACCAGACCACTGGGCACAACAGAAAGGAAACTCACAGTCTAGTTTGACAATATCTTTTATAGTTGCTGTATACAAAAGAGAGGCAAGAACTTATGCCATTTCTCATCAACTAGTCTGTTATTAGTGAGTTGGTTATTTTCTACAAGTTCGATTCAAAGGATGATCAAAGAAGATGTTCAAAAACAGGGGGAAAGGCAAAGAAAGGGGAGTAGAAAGCAGGGAGCAGGGAGTGGCTTGACCAAGGGGACTGCCAGTTAACACAACACAACTGGGCCGGACTTTACTTGGGAAAGGAGTGCCATTCCTCATCACTCAGTGTTCTCAGTAGCCTTGTCAGTCGGTGCTGGTGGTGTATTTCTTGGGTTACCATAATGTCTCATGCAACATCATGTACTAAAAAAAAAAAAAAAAAAAAAAAAAAAGTACTTACTTCCTTTCCCAAACAAAATATAGTCATTTCATATTCTTACATATGCAAAATATGCTCACTGAAATTAAGATGCTTAACAAATGATTGGTAAGTTATATTCTACTGTATATATACCATATCTTGAAGCACTAATCTGTTCTGAGTTATATAGATTGCTTCTTTATCTGGCTATTAAACAGTTCTGCCATAAACATTGGAGCACAGTTTTCCTCTCAAATTAGTGTTTCTGCGTTCTTTGTTTAGATACGTAGGAATGGAATTGCTAAATTGTACTGCAGATCCATTTTTAGTGTTTTGCAAAAGCTCCACACTCCTTTGCATAGAGGATGGACCAATCTACATTCCCACCAAAAGTGTTTGGAGGGTTCCTTCTCCAAACCCTTGCCAGTACATTTGCTTCCAGTCTTTTTGATATGGTTCATTTTGCACATGTGTGAGCTGATCATCTCATTGTGGTTTTGACTTTACGTTTCTGCATGAGTTATGATTAGATCTTTGCTATCATTTATTTGTCAAATGTAATGTCTGCAAAAAAAAAATCACACCAGTGATTTTTATAGGGATTATTATACTAAGTAAAACAACTAAGAAAAATAAACAGCAGTATGTTTATACATACAGTATGTCACCTATATCTTTAATATGGAAAATAATAATCCCTGCATGTTTAATATGGAAAATAATAAAGGCCAGTTAAAGACAAATTTTAGTGTTAGCCCTGAAACTGATCATAGATCTATAGCCTTCATAGGAGGAGTGAGAGAGTTAATAATTGAGGAATGGGAGAGAGAAAATGAACTTTAGTGGAGGACTGTAAGTGTTTAATTTTTGGTGTTTAATTTTGCTATTATGACTATACCTGAGAGGCAAAATTCTATGCTGTCAAAATACTGACAAGCATATAGAATAAGGGTACATCAATAACAATGAACAAAATTTAGCAAAATTATACTACACGAAAAATAAAGATATCTATTACCTTTCAAAAAATTTTAAATAACTTACAAACATGAAGTTATTTGAGTAATTTCCTATTCATGGCTCTCCATTAAGTAGTCAACTATCAAGTCTGGCCAGTTTTATGTTCAAAATATCTCAAATAGAATCAACTTTATTTTAATATTGCCATTGATTTAGTATAGAGCCTGACTACTTTTATTTTAATAATTCATTTAATTCAATCAATGCGCATTTATTTAAAATAAATTAAAAACATAATTACTAAGCTTGCATAGGAAAGAAAAAATTTCAAACTACAATTTATACTCTTTTGGAATTTAATATAAAGCTTGAGAAATCTAATAAATGTTTAAATTTATTACTGCTTCTTTAAATATAGTCTTTAATGTAATACTACAAACTAACAGATTCAAATTAACATGGGAGTCTTAAAATTGGAGTTATTCATTGAGTAAAATTTTTAGAAAGACAAATTTAAGGAAATTGAGTTGTCTAATTTTCATCAGTCAAAAAAGTTGAATATCTTATTTAAATTGTAGAGCTAATGAATTTTAAATTAGTATTGCTGGATAGTTTTAAATTCTAAATCTTTTTAAGCTTTTCTATCTTGTATGGTAGGAATTCAGGACTTTGGTATTGGTGTTCTTTGTGCCCTGGGAAATATCCATAAACTTCATTAGTAAACATTATGATTAGTCTTCAAAGACTAGATCAGAATACTGAGCACATCTTGAACTTTCTTGATTTCTCTCATTCATACCGGGAATGACTGAAATTTAGGAACCTGCTCAAAACTTTTATTTCAGACTTTCCCTGCCACTTCAGAGAAACCACTGTATAGCTCCGCTTATGTACTACCAGAGAAAATAATATAAACACATTTCTCTAGTTTAACTTGAAATAATATTTTTTTGTTATTATGCCTACCTTTCCAATTAAGAAGTCAAGTGTGTAAAATCAGTGAATATCCATTTTGGTTTTAATTCTGCACCAAGTATCATGCATTAGCCATCACATGATAGGGAAGTTTTGACTGTGTAACTTAGTATTGTTTACCATGCAGTTATCTGGTACTTGTCTACTTGACAGTATAGCAAGAAGTGGCCTTTTCTTTTTATTGTACTTCATTTTTCATTGACTAGATATATGTATGTATGTTAGATATAGTCCTATTTTGAATAATAGCTGTAGTAAACTGACTTCAACTGATAGCTGTTTTCATGTCCTATAGGCATTTTGATTGATTTTTACAATTCATGGACTCTTTAAACTTGCCTGAACACAATTCTTTCTTTACACACACCAAAGAACACACACTGTATTTCATTATCTCAATTGATCGTTTTTAACTCTAATCTTCAAAAAAAGGGTTCCAGTCACTTCCCTGTCTCTTTAAGCCTTTTGTTTTTGTTGGTCAAACCCCTTTTCCTTATTTTACTTTTTGAAAACAAAATACTTCATTGCAAAATTTGAAAGTAAGAGAATTTCTATTTGGGGTGTGTATTAGCTATCCCCCCCCCAGGTTACTTTAACACTTCTGATTGAAGATGGCCTTTGACAGTTCAGAAATTGTATACTTCCAATTCCTACAGACAATTTATAATACACACAGAAAACATAATGTCCATAATATTTTGAAATACTTGCTGATTTAAATGCCATTTCAGGACACTGGTTTCAAACCTCCCCATGTCTCATAGAAGCACAGAGAAAGTAAAAATAATTCTGTTGTCTAAAAAGGAAAAATGACAGTGTGTGATAAAAACTTTTAAAATTAGCTTTACTATAAATTCAGAGTAACAAAAATATTCTCAGAATAAAACCATCAATTTTATGAATTCTTCATGTAAATATTTTCTAAGTATGTTTTATGTCTATATTTTTTGGACTGACATCTTAGCATTACTCCTAATAATAAATGTATCAATTTATTAATAATTTCAATAAAATTATTAAAATAAAGATAGTACTATTATGAAAAAAATCTATAGATTCATTTACAATTTTTCTGTTATACCAAAAATATCTTTTACAACAGAACCAAAGAACCTTCTTTTTCCTGGTGTACTATTAGCTGGTGTATTACCTGGTCCCATCTCTTTTACTTCCTGTACTCTGAAGGTGTTCCACAATCTGTTTTGTTTCCTCACTATGACATTTTAGAAGAGAAAAATAGAATTACTTTATAGTATGTTCCTCATGTCTTATTTTGCAATATTATCTCATGATTAGAATCATTGACATTTCAGTAATATAACAAAAGTGATACTCTGTTTTCAGTGTATAATACCAAGAAGGAACCTTTTGATCCTATTGCCAATGATCTTAATTGAAATTGCTTTTTTAAGGAGGTATCTGCCAGATGACTATAATATAAAGATTGCCCTTTAATATTTATTAACTATTGTGTGCCTATTTCTCCACTACATTTTGTTTGCTAGCTTTATTATATATTACATATTATATATGTACTAGTTCTTACATCACAGAAAAGTTTTTCTCTTTCCCTATTCAATTGATGCAGCATGGATTCAGGATTCTCATTTATTCTAAGAATTATAATCATTTATCATAATTTTTGTCTTAATTATCAATCTGTAAGTGGAAGACCATCTCAAAATGACTATGTATCCTATTGATGTGTCATCATTTTTTAACATGTCCTTACAGTTACAAAGATATGTTCTGCAGAGTCTTGTACTTTCCTGTTCATGTCTGGAAGAAACATGTATTAAAGAAGTTTTCATTCCTTTTAGTAAACAAAGATATTTAGAACTAAAATGTGAATGGTAGGTATGTGTATTTCATTTTGAAGATCAATGTTTGAGTAAATAGAGATAGCAAATACATGTATGCAGAAATGAATAGGTGCACTTGCATAAACAACTACATTTATCCTTCCATTTAAAAATATTATAAAAACTGATAAGTAATTTTGAGACATTAGTAAATCAAAACTATGACAATAAGAATATAAATCTATTAATAGGCATGCATCTATCACTAAAAAAAATATTTTATAAAAAGACTCCAGATGCAAGTTGTGTCCCTGGTTTAAAGTTTTCTAACATGAATTTTTAACTCTTTCAAATATTAAGGAATTCATATTTGACTGCTTTTGGAAGTCAAAATATCCTTGACACTATACCTATAAAATACCTTACAAACAATAATGATGTCTGTTATGTATATTGGATTAAAACTATTATCAAATAACGTCTACCCACATGGATGGAGCTAGAAAGTATCATGCTAGCAGAAATAAACCAGAAAGAAAAAGAGAAATACTGGATGGTTTCACTTATATGAAGGATAGAAGGAAAATAATATAACAGACAAGAAAAATTTAAAACTAATTTTTAGAAAAATTGAAGCATAGAGCATGAGATGGGAGGGGGGATTTTAAGGAACAGAGGGGCACAGAAGATTGGGACAATGGTTCAAGGGTAATAAGGTGGTGGGAGAACTCCAGGGTAGATAACAATGTGAAATAAAATAAATATATAAATAACTCTAAAAAAACAACCATATAAAAAGGACAAAATATTTTTATCAAGTGATGAATATTCCAGAAATGGAATAACATATATACAGCTGATACATTTAATCACATTTGCAGGAAGACAGGGTAAAAGGAGAAAAAATAATGTCACTTTAATATATGCAAAAATTGCATTTTAAATAATTTAACCTGTGTGTTTTATAAAAACTATAACCATTAAAACAGAAGGAATCTTCTTAAAATCTACAGAGTTTGATTATGCTCATTAGTAAAGTATTAAAATTTTCTCCCTAAAATTGGAAACTAGAAGATACCAATAATACAGATTTCCTTTTGCCATCACACCATCAGTGCCAGGCTAACACTGTAAGAAAAATATGAATCCAGAAGTGTTCCAAGACAGACATAAAAAAAGTATCCATGAATGACTTGAGACTTGAATGCATATATAGAAAATATATATAGTGTATAACAAAGCATTGTTGATTAGTATTTTTAATGGAATTGTACACAAGATCTCTAAAGCAAATACATGCAAAGTCATTTTAATTTTGAAATGAGCATTAAATGAGCAATTAAATAGATAAATTTAAAATTACCATTAAAATAGCATCAGAAATAGCAAATATTGGAAATAAATCTAAAGAAATATATGCCAGATATCTATACAGAAGACTATGAAATGCTCTTTAAAGAAACTGTGCAATACCTTAATAAGTAGAAAACTATGAGGATGGGATATTTGACTCAATACAATGAATACATAAATGCTCTGAATTAGTCTCCAAAATTAATGAAAGAAATTCTAATGAAATTCTAATAAAAATGTCAGCAGTCTGGTTTTGTGTATGCATGTGTATTGTGGAAATTTGACTCATCATTTTAAACATCAAAGAGAAACTTAGATAAATTTGAAAGCTACACATATAGAAAACTTCTAGTAGAACTTTTAAGATTTTTAGAGGATCTTAGTATGTAGTACAATTTGTATTAACTATGGATCAATAACTTACAAAATCTATATCAACTTATGTTACAGAGCAGAATATGGGGTATAGCAGGATACTGTTTTAGTGATTGTCATATATGAAGAACAGAGCAGATCAATATACATTGTTAAACTTGAATACCATGATATTCAGCAATTAGATTGTTCATAAAATCTTCACACAGACATTTGCGATCTCAGTTTTGTTCTCCTAAATCCATATATGGAAATGCGAACACAGTTAGTGAGAATGTGAACATATAATAATTAAAGCCTTTCAAGTGTTAATTAAGTAAAAAATAGAATATGTATAATCTCTTATCTGATTCCTGTTTTTACAGAAGAGAAGAGAAGTATACAGGCACATACAGGAAAAATAATTAAGAAGCAGAGGAAGCCTGCCATAAAGATATTAACCAGGTCTTACAAGCAATCCCTTCTGACATCAAATTTCTAACTTATATAACTATGAAAAATAAAATCTATTCTCAAAGCCACACAAGTTTTGGAACTTGTTATGGCAACTGAAACTAGTAGCCTGTTCCATGAAAATCTAATCAGCAACACTCAGAAAAAAATACACTAAAATTTTCATTTTCACTAGCAATAAAGAAAAAATGTAATTTAGAATACATAATTTTGAAATATTAAATTGTATGAAAGCTCAAACTTAAGAGACATATAATTTTCATTAATGTGAACGACCAATATTATGACATAGATTCTTCCCCTGTGCAAGCAATTCTAGGTGTATTTCCACATTTCAAAATCCTCAGGATCATATAATAACAAAATATTACTAAATACTCAGTAGTGTGAGTGTATATGTGTACAAAAATCATGTATGTTTGTGTTTATGAAATAGTCTCAAATCTAAAAATATACATCTTTATTCGTAGTTACATTTTTTGTTGAATTTTGAAATGAATTTTTATCCAATATGCTTACTTTTTTTTTATTTTCATGGCAACTTTATTTATTTATTTTTAATTTACTTAAACCAATCACAAGCAGCAAAATCAAAGCAGTCATCAAAACTCTCCCAAAAAGCAATAACCCAGGACCAGATGTCTTCCCAAATGAATTCTACCAGACATTCAAAGAGAAATAATGCCTGTGATACTAAAACTTTTCCAAAAAACTAAGAAGGAAAATTGCCAAACACATTCTATGAAGCAAGCACTTATACCTAAGCACTTATACCACATTTAAACCAAAACCAAATAAAGACAGCACCAAGAAAGAAAACTATAGACCAATATCCCTAATAAACACGGAACTAAAAATCCTAAACAAAATCCTGACAAATCGAATCCAATGATGCATAAAAAGCATTATTCATGATGATCAAGTGGGATTTATTCCAGGGGCACAGGGATGGTTCAACATCCAGAAATCAGTTAGCATAATCCACCACGTCAACAAGGAGAAAACCAAAAACCACATGATCATATCAATAAATGCAGAGAAAGCATTTGATAAAGTCCAACACCCATTCATGATAAAAACTCTTGAAAATATGGGGATCAAAGGAACATACCTCAACATAATAAAAGCCATCTATGACAAACCACAACAAACATCATCTTAAGTGGGGAGAAACAAAGACCATTTCAATTAAGATCTGGAACCAGGCAAGGATGCCCACTCTCTCCACTACTTTTTAATATCATATTAAAAGTACTTGGCTAGGGCAATAAGGCATTAGAAAAACATAAAAGGGATACAAAAAAGAAAAGAAGAATTGAAGCTGTCTTTATATGTAGATGATATGATTCTTTATAGAGAGAACCCAAAAAAAAAATCTACAGAAAAACTTCTCAAAACAAACCAGTTCAGTAAGGTTGCCAGATACAAAATCAACACACAGAAGACAGTAGCTCTCCTTTATGCCAAAAAACAAAGCAGCCAAAGAAAAAATTTAAAAAAGTATCCCATTTACCATTGCACCAAAAAAAATAAAATACTGGGTCATAAACCTAACAAAACAATATGCTTAGTCTTATATATTTTTAATACTTCAGATGTTTTGTCTTGTTGATTTTGTTTTAATTAAAAGTATATTTTCAAAATCTTCTTTTTTTCTGTAATTAATGTGCCAAAGGACTGTGTGTTAAATCTGTTTACTATCCCAAAGTAATATTTTTACTGAATTTAGAGTACTCAAATATGAAAAAATTTCAGATGAAAGTTTTAGCAGAGTGGGTAGGTAGGACCACTCTTGATTTATAAAATTCTTTTTTTTTTGAAATTGGGATTTCTCTTGTTGTTTCTTGAGATTTCTTTTCTCTCTCTCATTGTCTATCTGTCTGTCATCTATTTACCTATGCATGTATGTATGTGTAAAGTCTCTGTACTGTATTTTGCATCTTTATTTTTCAAATTATACTAAGCATTTGTTTTTTTTCTAAATTAAAAATAATATTTACATTTTTGAGTTTATATTATGACATTTTATATATATATAAATATATATTTCAGGTGTGCATCATTATAAGCTATATCAGTATATAGCTTCAATACTAAAAAAGTACTTTATCCTGCAAAGTGTTCTTTCAAGTATGAGTGAAAAATACTTTCCCAGGCAAACAAAAGCTGAAGGGATTTGCTATCAATGGACACCCTTATTAGAAAAGTTTAATAATGAAGGCATCTCTAAACAGGATATTCCATTCCCATTGTTGTAGATCTCAGTGGTTGTATTTCTGAGGTAGTTTGTCTCTATAATCAGTCTTATAGTCCTGTGTCCCATGAATCTGACATGTTTGTTGTTCCAGAATACTTGTTTTTCACCTCTGTATTCATGTGCAACTGCCATTGAATCGCTAATTTAGTTGTGTCTGATGACGGTTGACTGGAGAAGACCAGAGAGAATGACCCTACCACCCACTACCCTCTGCCAATACCCCCAAACTCCCACCAGCCCACGCTCCCTGGCAGGCAGTGGGGCCCCCTACCTTGCATTCTCTGAACCCCAAAAGGAGTATGGAAGGTTGGTGGCTGGGGGCTCTGTGCCTGGCAGAATGGCTGAGCCGGGCATGTGGGTAGGGATACCCACGTCTCCCCCAGCCACTTCATGTACAGTGGCCGGGGGCTCCCCCAGCTGCTCCTCACTACCCTTCAGCATGATCAAAGGACCCTCCCACTTTAGGAGTCACAATAACTGGACCAAACATCTCCCAGGGTCTATCTCAATCAAAAAAAAATTGGTGCACAAACTTTGGCTGGGAGAAACGCTTCCACCACCAGCAATCAGAACTACAAACCAAAGAAGGAGCAAAATATGACAGAAGATAGGTCAGAGCAACCGACTAGAAAGAAGGAGGAGGCACTGAAAGAACACAATCATTAGCGAACTGGTGGCTAGAGCAAAAAGACACTTGGAAAACTAAGCACAGGCCACTGTGTCCCAGGAAACCACATCCACACCGGACAAAATGACATTGCTACCGGAAAGAAGAGAAGAACCCAAAGGACTAAAATTTAAACAATAAATGAAAGTGAAAGAAGAGATGGAGAAAGAAGAGATGGAAAGGTGGGTTGGGGATGGTGAAGGAACACCCAAAAGGCAAATGTAAATAAAAATTATTCAATAAAAATATAAAGAAAAAAAAGAAAAATTTAATAGCGCCCTTCTAAGTAAGTTGAAAAAAAGAACTTTTACAAAATTTGAACAAGCTAATAATAGAAATCAGGAAGCATATGACACAATGACTATAGCAAGATCAATATATTAATAATCTCTGTAATTGTCAATGTACTGAACTCTTGATAAAATATCACACAGTGACTAGATGAATTAAAAACAACTACTTGTTACCTACATGAATCATATAAACTATCCAAACAAACATACACTTAAAGGGAAGGAGTGGAAAACATTTCTCCAAGGCAATGAAAACTTTAAAAAGACAGGAACCACTCACTACATTATATCATATTGATACAGGGTGACTTGGTTGGATGGGCAGTTGGGTGTGGCCTGTGGTAGTGATATAGTTGATAATTATATTGAGTGCCATACTGTCCTTGTGTCTGGGGTCTGAAAGACCCATGAGAAGAAATTAGAAACATGGAAAGGTCGCAGAAAAAGGAGGCTGGAAGAGGTCCAGTGGGAGGTGAGGGAGACTGCGAATGGCAGGCCAGTAAATAGGAACCAAAGTGGCCAGGTCGGGCGGTAGCCCCCTGGAAGAGTGAGCAGGTGTTGGCAAGGAGTCACTGTGGAACAGTGGCCAGCAGAGGAATAGATGGTGTGGAGTCAGAAGCTGAACAGCAGGCTGCGGCGACCAGGGGCTGCTGAGGGTAGGCCTGGTGAATGTGGCCAGATGCCACCAAAGGTGGCCCTGGAAAAGGAAGTGCATGGCATCAGAGCAAGGTGGCATGGAAAGCTGGAAAGCTGGTACCTGGAGAAAACCAGGGATTTGGAAAGCTGATTTTATATCAGTACCTGTTGGAAACATTTGAAGAACTTTGGAAAAGTTAAGCAGCTCGGAATGCTGAAGAAAGAAACAAAGAGAAGATAAAAAAGAAAGACTAGATTTTGCAAAGTGCTTGCTTCAGGTTTGGAGGAAAATGTACCATCTTGTACATGTGTTTTTGGGAACTTGGGATTGAAAACAGTGATTGGGGTAAGATAACAGGCCACTTGTGGAATTAAGGAGTTTTGTTTGATTTTTTTGCTTCCTTTGTTAATTCTCTTATTAATAAAACAACTGTTTAAACTGCATTGTGTGTGGTGGAAATTTCCTTTGGCTTGGTGGTTATAGGCATTTGTCTTATTTGTACCTGCTATCAATATAAAATAGATAGAACCAAAAACCAAAAAAAGGTAAGAAGAGACACAGATGATCATTGTGTAATGTTGGAGGGATCAGTACAGTAGGAAACATACACATTAATACATATACACCCAAAATAGGAGCATCAATTGCATAGTGCAAATATTAATAGACATAAAAGGAACCAACAGCAATCCAATAATAATAACAGGCCATTAAACCTCTTTTACAACAATTGACAGATCTTCCACCCAGAAAATCAATAGGGGAGATACTCATAAATGAAAATTTAGGTGAGATGGACTTAAGACAGTTCCACACTATCTACTGAAAAGCAAGGATATAGTTGGCATTAGAGAACATGCATTTCTAGATACTATTTTAAGCATGCTGTGCCTACTGATTAATTAAATATTTACAAAAGTACTATGTGTTTATAAATATTCACACATTTTCTTTTTTTTTAATACCTCTTTTACTCAGTAAGAAACTTGAGTCAGAATGATTTTGATATTTACCCAGGCCATATAGTCTATAACAAACAGAAACAGGATGGGACTCACATAGGTGGATTATAGAGCTTACACCATTAAAATATCATTTGTATTTTCTAATCTTCCTTTATGTTTCTTTTAATAACATTTCTAGATCTCTTTTATAGAAACTTGATCTGAAATCTGTTTTATTCCAAAATACATATTTCTTCAATTCCCAGGAACTACTTCATAGCAGTTTTGAATATTTTCCTTATTTATATAAGAATAGCATTTATGATTATTTTTGTGCCGCTGTGTGAAACTATTGATGCAAAATAATTACACTTATTACTTGTCCCACTTGTGCATCCTCCAAGCTATATGTCCTCTTCTTTCTTAGGATTACAAAATTTCCTCTTATAGGGCAACTCTGAACTATCACTCATATCAGCTAACATGTTGTCTTACATAAGCTGATATTTTCAAAATCCATCGCATAACAAGAAAACCTATGTATTCATCTTTTAATTTTTACATATTTCAGAATTCATTTAAAAGTCAATTCCAGCTATATATGAGATATGCATGAGATAGATGATAGATAATAGAGATAAATAGGTAGGTAGATGATAGATAGATAGATGATAGATAGATAGATAGATGATAGATAGATAGATAGATAGATAGATAGATAGATAGATAGATAGATAGATAGATAGATAGATAGATAGATAGATAGATAGATAGATGATAGATAGATAGATGATTTGCATGAGATAGATGATAGCCTAAAATTGTTGTGAACTACTTTCATCAGCACTTCAGATCTCTAATTATTCCAGAATAGTCATAATGGAAAACCATGTTGATAGCAAGAACTAATAATGGTAGTACTATCTAGCATTTATAAAGTGCCTTTATTAATACCCTATTCTATTCATTTTATTGCCAATTCATTCAAGAAATGTACAAATTTAATACCTACAATATAAAATATATTAAGCAGTATAGATGTCATAGTGATTAGACTATGAGCACACATGTTGCAAAAAATTCTAAGGAGAATAAAGTAGTCAAATAAATTATCAAAATATTTATATATTATCTTTATTGTGAGAAAATCCTCCATAGATTTCTTAGCTTCTATATAGTGTGGCCCTTCTGCGTTGAAGATGTATTTGAAGAGTAGCAACTTTGGAAGCTAAAAGGAAGGTTTCCTTCTGGGTAGATTTTAAGACAAACTTGCCTGAAGATTTCCATGGGAATAAAAATAAAACCTTCTCAGTTCCCTTCCCAGAGATACTTGTTTACATTTCAGGTAGCATACCTGGAGATATTTTCCACTTCTTCCAGCAGGAAATTTTCTATATTCAAGAAAAAGGATAATCCCCTTTCTTCAAAGATGAGGGTGGGAGATTTGCCAGCAGCCCCATAAAAATCTAAGAGTGTCGTAATCTCAGGTCTTGTCTCCTGTAGCGCAAACCACAGCACATGTAGGTGAGCATCTGGCTCTCATCATGTTGCTCTGTGAGATCTAGCTGGGTTGTGGGGAACTGACATAAGACACGGTTCTGGCTGAAGTTTTCCATCTTTTACTGGGTTCTGTTTTTGATTCAGCATCTTTATCATTGATGTATGTAAAAATAAATATTACATGTAATTTACTACATACCTGATACATTTAATAGATCAAGATATATATACACATAATTTAATAAATGACTGCCATCACCTGTATCTATAAATTTATTACTGTACTATTATAAAATAGACTATGGTATATAATTTACAAAATTATTTTAAGTATAATATATTTAATTTGATAGATTATATAAAAATATAGCAAACATATGAACATCTGTAGCAGTCTAATTGATTTTCAAAGTACTGTGACATCTCACCCTTCACAATTTGTGATTTCAAAATTGCATAGGACAAAATAAAAGGAAATACAAAAATATGTGTGAGAGGATGAAGAAATGTAATGGAAGGATCTCAGCCTTTGAAACTGAGACCTGAAGAAAAGAAAGTATCATCAATACAAATGGAAAAATTTAAAAAATAAAAAATGAGATAAGAAATAGCATGAAACGTTTAAGAAAAAGCAAAAGCAAATCTAGAGTGCAGTAAGCTTAAAAGATCAAAGAGGAGACTACACCTGAGGGAAAAGTCAAATACAATATAAAAATTAACAATGTTGTAAGAAAATAAAAAATGCAAAGACAAAAAGAGCGAGAGAGGGTGCTATAGATTATAGTTTTTTGTTTTGTTTTGTTTTTTTTAGTCTTTGTGACAATGACAACCAGACAACTAGAAAAGAATAAAGTCACTGGTGAAATTCCTAACATTCACTTTAATGATATGGCCGGGATGGTAGTTGACAGGAATACATTAATTGGTAGGAGGCAAAGATAAAAGAAATGTTGAGTGTATTAAACTCCTTGAGATTTTGATTTCCCGTGAAAAAGTTTAAAGAGAGATTTAAAGACATATAGGTTCAAATGAATTTCTTCATATTACTTTTTTATTCAAAAGGTGGGTACTAAAGTGGAAAACTTCAGTTTACTAAGGACTTTTCCTTGTTTAAAGTTCATATGCTGTTACAAGAGGTGCAGTTCTACCTGTTGAAAAGAACACTGAATAATGTGGTCACAAATATATTCATGATCCTGTCTTTTACTTATTAGTGTTGTTTCCTTGAGTAGATAATGATCTCTCTAATCTCAATTTCTTCATCTATGAAAATAGAAAATATTTTGTTAATCTAACTTGCTGTTAGAAAGAAGCATTTATTCATGAGACGAGTTCTAGTAGAAACTATAAAAGTACAAAGATTTATTTCATCCGTTAATGCTAAAAAAAACTACTTGGCAAAATTAATATATCAAAAGAACACAGTACACAGTACAATGTGTACACAGTACAATGTATTTAAGGTTTTTAAAAATAAAATTCATCATATTTTAGTAAGAAAAATATAAAACTCCTGTAAGAATAAGATGTAATACTGCCAGTTCATAGCCAGTCTTTATTACAATTCCATACTGGTTGTAGTTCTAAAAACTAATAAAGACAGATTTATCAGCTGTGATCTGTTTCAAATATGACTTATTGGAGTTAAATACATGAGAAAATTGCCATGATTTGAGTTGTTTTATATTAGAACACAGAGTATTTAAGCTAGTAATTTTCTAAGCTAAATGTATGCTTTTTATAAATACATGCTTGGTATAGTTTGTCTAGTAATTAAAATTGTTTACCAAACTTCAAAGTGAGTAAATTGCAAGACATTTAGAAAAAAAAAAAAGAAAAAGTACTTTTGGTGAAGCTGATTAAAACAAATTAATGGTGATAAGAATCCATGTAACCCCAAATATTTGAGTATTCCATAGTGATTCAGTGCTTTTGATATCCGAGCACCATCTTTTTTCTCATTTTACTAACTAGTGCTTTTTAAATGTTATCTTGTAGATACTCATTTATTGGATATCAAAATTTTCTCAAATACTTTGCTAAAAAGCCTCAACCCAAGAAATAAAGAGAAACTTATGTTCTTTCTCCACTCCAATTTCAGATTATTGCCTTTTATCTTGTACATATAATACTGGTTTGTGAAATAAGTGACAAAGAAAAGATTTCATGTTTTCATATTATTTTGGAAAATTCTGTTTCATTTTAATGCAGAAGGGGACAAATGCGGCCCTTCACCATTTTATTCAAATGCCATTATTCTTTCTTTACATCAAATATTATCATCTTATTATTTTCAAAAACCTGAGATTCAATCCTAAATTTCACTTCTATTTTGAGATCGTATGTTATTCTGCCTGTAACAAACCTTTTCTATCTGTTGCTATCAGTCAGTCATCTAATTTACTTTCAAAGATTTCTTGGATTTCCCCAGAGTAGTGAAAATAACTGAAATTTTTCCCCCAGGAGACACTACCATCAACATCTTTTTTCACTGATCATTGAACATAAAAAATAGAACCAAAAAAACCTTTTGTAAAGAAAATTTAATACTTCTAATATAAGTCATTCAAATATGTGTTATAGTTAAATGACTTAAATTATGGATTGATTTGTTACATTTCTAGTTGTGCATATCATTGAGACATCTTATTTGTTATTGTAAACAAAAATTATGAAGTCCAAATAAATCTCATACTCTGTCAGAAAATTTAGAATCTGTAATATCGAGATTCTCTGGATTGATGATAAAATTTTGGTCTTGAATTGTGAATCATGAAATTGTTCTTTTAAAAAAATTCTGTCATACATACTCCTGAAATGCTACTAGAAGTTATATGTTTGATCAGATATGATTTTGGAGAAGTAGAAGACATGTTTGTTGAAACTGAGGCTGATATTAAATAATTCCCCTCTGATAAGTACTTTAACTTCTCTTGGAACTCAAAGTTTAAGATATGAATACAACAGAATTTTTTTAAGGATAAAGTTTGTGGCAATATTTTTTCTCAAAATATAAAGTGTATCAAAATTAACATAGAATATTAGTTTTAAATGTTTGTTTTTTCTAGTATAAATGGAAGTGTTCTTAATTTTTCTATCAACCATATGCATATTTTTCTTTTATATAGAATATATATATATATATATATATATATATATATGCATTGTTGCATACCCCTAGGTGCCTACCATCATTTCACCCATGATCCTAGGCACTTGTGCTATCATATCTCCCCTCATTTTATGCTCTCTCCCTTCCTCCTCTTCCCTTTCTATATGCTTCTGATCTACTATCAATTTATTAATTTTAACTTTTGTTCTCCTTTTTCTTGCTTCCCTATATTCCGAATATATTTGATATTATCCAGCATTTATCTTTTTTTTCTGGTTTATTTCAGCTAGCATGGTTCCTTCTAACTCTATCTATGTTGTACAGATGACATGAATATCTTTTTTGATAGCTGAATTTTGTAAATATATCACTTTTCTGTTCATTCATCAGTTTTGAGGTATTTGGATTGTTTCCATGTCCTGGGTATTGTAAATAGTGCCACAGTAAATATAGAAGTGCAGGTTTCCTTTTGAATTAGTGTTTTGGTATCCTTTAAGTAGATTCTCGGAAGGATCACTGGATTAAATGGACGTTCCAGGTCATCCAAATTGTGGGACACTCCCTTGGATCCTGTACTGTGATCAGTGGTCATACACACTACTGGAAGAATGTTCTTTATATATTAAATTCACAAATGTATTTGGTGAGGAAGTAGTTACAAAGTTTTTAGTCTGTGAGTCATTCATTCCTTTTGCCAGGGTACAGTTCTAAGAGGAAGAAAAGAGAACAGGTGACCAAGCCTAATCTCCTTGTTAAATGGACCTTCAAGTAAATACACTAATGATATTTGCTAGGAAGAAGAGATCCTATCTATAGCAGAAAGTTCCCAGAGAAGGATTACTTAGAGTATATAAAATTGCGAGAGGAGGCATTGGTCCCTGGAGAATATCTTGTAAACCACATAACGTGAGCATAAAATAGAAATGTTATATACCTTAAATGCCTCCTGTTGTGTGAGATAAAGTCACAAAGTCTCCTTTGGAAACTTACTCTGGGCAAATGAGAGTGTCTGATATTAGAAGGAAGGATATAGTAGGACTGCCAGATTTAGCAAATACAAATACAGATACCTAGTTAAATTGGGATTCTAGAAAAAAAGAGACATTTTTCTGTGTGTACATATGCCCTATGCAATATTTGGGGATAATACTAGAAAAATATGTGCTTATAATTTAAATATGCAACACATTCCATTTTTTATATAGTAACAGTACACTGCAGAAAAACTCAGGATATTCTAAGCATTTAGTGTTTATCTCCTTTATCTTTGCCTTCAAATTACCTGTGTTTTTCATATTATTATTAACTTGATACTAGGTAATACCTTTGATTCAAAAATATTTCATTTAGTTATTTGATTATCTAGGTAAGCTCAACAGGTAATAGGTATGTATATATGTGCATATATATATATATAATCAGTGTGTATATATTATCCTATCATCTGTCTATTAATTAATGTATCATTGCACATTATTCTCTTTGCATATGAAATGCAAATCAGATTTGTGTCTATCTGATGTTATACAGATGCACAAAAATTTCACCGTACACACCCACACATATTTTCATTTTACAGAATATATATATTACATAGAAAAATTTTGAATACTTAGATTTTAGACAAATATGTGGTTGACTATCCTATTAATATCATAAAACAATATTATTTAATACAGATATCCAAGATTATCTCATTCTCTACTGGAAAGTAATTTGCACTTTTCTTTTTCACTTACTTTGTCTTGAATATAACCTAGACCTATGAAGATTTGTAGAGGTTTGTTGTACAAATGATGAAGTAATTTGTTTCATAGAAAAGATAGTCATAAATTCTATGTTTTTAATACCCTGCTGGAAAATAACTAGTTTTATATTTGATTTATACATAATAACATTTTTTTCTTATGAAGTCCATATATACATTTTCAAGTTCTTCTTTAAATCATCCTTATCATTCTGACTATTCTCTTATTAATGTGATAAAACTTTGACTCAAGTTCCATGTATGAAAATTATATTTAATTTTTTCAAATAATATTTTACATACTCAATATTTAAGTGTGTATATTCCATAAGAAGACTGATAACTCAATAGCTGACTTGTAATTTTCATTATTCTGATATTTTTAATTTATGTTGCTCTTCTATTTGACAATTTGAAAACCATGAACACTTTCAATTTGATTTACATTTGTAAAGTGATTGAGTCAAATCCACATAATTAAACTTAATCATTAATTATGTTGCAGATGGTATATGATTAATAAATTGACCTCCAATTAAAATATGCTTATTAAATGACATGTCACTAAATATACTACATATAGTTAAAATAGATTGTAAATAAGCTGGTGAATTTTTATAACTTCCCCAGAGAATTTCTGTGATAAAAGTTAAATCACTTCTTTGATAAAGAAGAATGTATAGCCTGTCTTTTTTACTCAGGCTAACTCTGTGAAGGATGTTTTTCATTTGACTTTCCAGATTTTTTCCTCATACTTTTCTATGCTCTTTGTACCTTAAAGCTGACCTGTTAAGATTTCTTCAACAAGTTCTGGTGCCCTCTGGATTTAGCTTGCTTCTATCAAATGCTGGCAAGAGATAAAGTACCTTAGTACCTACCATTGCATTAGGCTACTTCTTTATTTTTGTGAAATTTAGAGGGTTAGTTTGATCTAACACTAGCACTATATAAAGCTATTTCAAAAGACACTGACTCCCTAAAATTCATATAATTGATTGACTGATTAGGACTCACTTTTGTCTTAAGAGGGTTATGAGATTATTTAAGAAACACATTAAAATGCAAAATAACACAGCATAATTCTGAGAAAGGAAAAATTAGAGTGAAGAAAAAATTCATGTGAGATAATAGTAAGATACATTTAAAGATAAAAATCATGCTATCTTCACTTACACAGTTTGGGAAGTTACAGATTTATCTAAAACTTCATGAAGAAGAAGAGAATTGTTATTCTAATTAATTTGTCTAGATGGAAAAACATGGTTGTATGAAATTTAGCTGTCCACAGGACAAGTTGATATAAATGCTCTCTCTAAGATCTGTAGTAAAGTCTTTTTAATGTCAGGAAAGTTATGTAACAAATGCTACATAAGTACAAGTTTGATAGGACTTTTGTTTTGTTACACTCTTGTTTTGTATTCTGATAGTGCCTTGTGTGGTTTACAACATTATCAATATAACAAGGATAATTTATGTACAAATTCACTTTATATTCAAGAAAAAACATTTAGAGAAAGATTGAGTGTGCATGGAGGGAGTGTAGTAGAATGTAATCTTGTCATCAGAGGAATATTTTAGAATAAATGAAATCCATTCGACTAGATCTTAGGCAACTATTGAACCATCCTAAGCATGAGATTTTACTCTGTCAAATGCCTCATTTGTCAATGTCACACACCGCCAGTTGTAAAGAGACTCAGATATAGATGTACAACAGTCACAAGGAGAGAAGACTGAATATATTTAGTGTAGATTCAGAAACTGATGATGACTTGTGCATGAAGAGAAATTTCCTCACACTGTCCTGAAACTAGGTGCTAGCAAGGTCATTTTTCCTCTGAAAATTATTCTAAAATAACTCCATTGTCACTGTCTAATAAAAGTAGAGAAACTTTTTTCCACAGAGACAATAGGTACTAACTATGTAATGTGAACCTAACTCTGTAAAGCAATTCAGTCTCTGCTTTTTCTAATACATCATTCTAAACTTGTGTTATTAGCTATTAGCCTTCACATTACTCTGAATGTTATTATTAACATTGTGCGGTATACTTGAAAATACAGATGATTTTAAAAAAGGCTCAAACCATATAGCTTTTCTCAATGAATTTTTCCAAAATAAAGTGATTCAGGAATATTTAATATTTTAGTATTCCTTACTAAATGTCCAACTTCTCATTATAAATAAAAAATGCATTTTACATATATTGGACTTTGACTGATTTTCTGGACCTTTGACATTTATGGATTCTTTACCTTCCCCAAAACCCTGACAATATGTGATGAACCTTAAAATATAGTAATTTGAGCACTATGACTTAAGATCACCTACTAAGTTAAAAGCTGCCAAATAAGGACAATACTCTAAGCATTATGACTGTCTTTTCCATAATTTACAAAAATATTTATTACAAATGAAATTTTACTTACATATGCATTTTGTATCTACATTGATACACAATTATTAAGAAAATATATAAAATTTTGGGAAAAACTAAATTTTAATTGCTATAGGTTTTATTACTAATTTTTAAATTGTTAGTAAAAATAGGGAGGAAATTTCTGATTCGGAGTAACTGTTTAAACCTTATGATTGATAAGCTCTTACCAGAAATACCCTCTTATGAGAGGAAGTATTTTATAACTTTTTTGCTAAAAGTATCTTTAGTACACATCTTCTAAAATGAATATTTACTTTTTCTAAAATTACTCCCTAAACACTAAGAGGCTTATTAAATTAACTTCATAATTCATTTGAGGTTATTTGCATAACGATTGCAATAAAGTTTGCCTCCCTCATGCTAAATTTATTTCAAAGATAATTGTAGAGTAAAATCATAAAGCGTTATAACCAAAGAGACCCATAGAGTTAATTGCTGCCCATGCTATATGTAAAGAAGTTAAGGTCAAAAAGATTATGTGACTTGTTCAAGGTCACACAAATAAGTGATGAGTAGAATTTAGAGATACTGATAACTACTCCATAATGCTGTGTTTATGATCTATTTAATAGCTTGCTGTGCAAGTGCAGCAAATAACTTAATCACTTGATCACAAGGGTACATTGATTTGACAAGTCAAATATGACACAGCTTAAAAGGTCCATATTTATGTTATCCTTGTTTACACAGTAAGAATCTTTGAGGATTTAATTTCATAACTGTAAGCTGCATAAATCAACTTTGATGAAAAACAAATACAGAAAACCAAAACAGTCATTAAACATTGTAAGTAGATAAACTTAATAATATATCTTAGAAACATCCTATATTGTGTGTGATTTCAATGAAATCAAAGTTGTTTCAAAATTCTTAATACTGAATCAGTTTGCAAAAGGTCAAGAAAGCAGAAGATAAACCCAAACAATTAAAAATAGCTCCACTCCATCTCATATGCTGTTAACCTCATTTTGTTCGACATTTTTTTGTTTGTTTTAAGACATTGCAAAGAATAAAGAAAATATTTGATCTATGATAAAGAAGTTTTAGCATATTCATTCCATACCTGAACTGTTGAACTAAAACAGTAGTATCAGCATGGAAACTATAAATTCAGAAAGAGAATTGAGATATTTATATAATTTCATTAATCAATTAAAGGAAATGATTCTAATAGCATAGGCTTGAACTTTAATTATTTTTTATTCAATTATTGGAAGAAAAACATTTTACATGCAAATTTACATAAGTGTATTGCTGATTATCTTAAATTAAATCTCATTCTGTATTCTATTAGAAAGTCTCTAAGAATTGATAGATAAACTTTTGGGGGCCTATTTGAAG
This sequence comes from Uropsilus gracilis, assembly GCA_004024945.1. Taxonomy (NCBI): domain Eukaryota; kingdom Metazoa; phylum Chordata; class Mammalia; order Eulipotyphla; family Talpidae; genus Uropsilus; species Uropsilus gracilis. The sequence goes on along the minus strand of PVHY01000097.1, from coordinate 111,727 downwards.
ACACTATCAAAATTTATATTTAAAGCCTGAGTAAAATCTCAGACATTGAGGAAAATTTTTAATGTATTTTAATATGTTTACCTTATGTATATTTTTATTATTCAGTTACTGATCATATTTAGCACAAGGGACTATGTTTTTTTAATCAGGAAGAACAAATGTGAGGTATAAGTTCTAAGCAAATAAATTAACCACATATTTCTATCTATGATATAATAATATGTCAGTATGCTAGCCTCAGAATTATTACACATCATAAGCATATTTAATATATCTTTGAAAGGTAGGCACAATTTTGAGTGCCAATTTTCTTTTTACTGAGATGTGTAAGGAATATGAGTAAAAATCATGGTATTTTTCATCTTCTGCACATTGGATAACTCATTTTCTGGAAATGTTAGGAAATAACAGATAGACCTTGTATTTGCAAACAATGAAACTCTGTGGACACAGTCACTTAACAGTGTAAAGGGGGCTGGGAAGAGTCTTCTTCTTTTGCCTGAATCAACAATGAAATTGTCTGGCCTGGCATGGTTGTAGGACAGGGTAACATTGATTTATAGTGCTATTTGTATTTTAAAGATATAGTGTCTTCCCTGTTAGGTGTTGTCCCCCAAAACACTTGAAGTTCTCTGTCCATTTTACTCCCTCTCCCACTTTATTCTTTGTACTCTCCATCTTTTTCACTGACAACCTTAGCTTTGTATTCACATTTCTAGGGTTTGTTATTGACTTAGTTTTATCTGGTCCTTTGTTGCTTTTCTTTCCCCCTCCCCTATAATCCATATATGTATTGTGTTTTTGCTTATGATTTATTTCACTTACCATAATTCTTTCTAGTTCCAGTTATATTGTTGAAAAACATAAATTGTCTTTTTTTAAATATCTGATTAATATTACATTTTGTATGTATATATAATATCTTCCTGATCCACATTAGATTGTTCCCACAGCAGGTCTATTGTAAATAGTGTTGCAATTAATATGAGTTTTTGTTTCCATTTAAATTAGTGTTTTGATTGATTTCTGAGTGAAATTGCTTGGCCATATGGTAGGTCATATTAACTCTTTTTAGAAAACTCCATACTGTTTCCAATGGGACTGGGTCAGTTTACAGTGTTACCAACAATATAAGAAGATCCCTTTCTCTTCATTTCCTCACCAAAACTAATCTCCAGTCATTGTGACATGTCACTCAATGTTGTGAGGTAATATCTCATTATGGTTTTGACTGCCTAACAATAAAAGAGGAAGAGCATTCTTTTCATGCCCATGTTAACCCCTCTGTATGCCTTCAGATAAATGACTGTACACCTCTTCTGCCTATTTTTGACTGGGCTTTTTTTTCCTTTGCTACTTTATGTTGAGTATTAATTTCTCTTTAGAACTAAACATCAGCTCTTTGGTGGATGTATCATTTGCAGATAGTGTCTCCCAGTCTTTAGGTTGTGTTTTTTCATTGTGCAAAAGCTTTTTTTGTTTGTTTGTTTTACTTAAACTTTAGACCAAGTTCCCTACTGAATATGGATACAAAAATCTCCAACAAAAACTTAGACAAACAAATTCAACAATGCATCAAAAAGGTGATACATCACAACCAAGCTGGGATTATTCCAAGGTTATAGTAAGTGTTCAAATCTGAAAACCAGGCAACATAATTTATTATATCAATAAAAAGATATAAAACTCTTACGATCATGTTAGTAGCTGCATAGAAAGCACTTGATAAGATCCAACATCTGTTTATGTTAAAAGCCCTCAAAAACTAGAGATAAATAGAACATATCTCAAAATAATAGAGGCTATATAAGAAAAACACACAGAAAATATTCTCAATTATGAAAAACCAAAAGTTTCTCCACTTAAATTACATTAAAAATCTTAATAATGATATTCTGGGATACATTCTAAACAAGATTTTAAAAACTGAAATAAATTGGGTTACAAAATATCTCAGATTATTAAGAAATTTAATTATTGCATATGAATCATTTTGTTTTGTATCTAATGAAATGTTAATGCAAATATCTGCATATGAATTGCAAAGTAATGTTTGAGCATAAATTGGGTTAGTTATAAAAAATATTTTAGCTTCAATATTATCAATAAGTGATTATGTAATAATTACTGAGTCATTATTATCTAAGCTAGTCATACTAAGTTCCACTTGTGAAAGTATAAATAATGAATTATTTCCTGCTATATTGTTTTAAATTATCAATCATATTTTAAAAAATAAGTGACAAATACTTAATTTTCAATAGTAAGAGAAATGATTACATTATACTTATCTACTTCAGCCAATGATGATCACAGATTATGCAAACCTACAGTTAATAGAAGTACCATAAAGGAGTTGGTTAAGAAGAGTGTGAAATAATATAGGTATAGTGAACTTTATCAAATGTAGAAAGTGTACTTCATCAAAAATAGCAGCCACATCATAGATTTCACTGTTGCCATGTGAAGAAGTCTATAACTTCATTCTATAAAATTCATTATCTCAATCATTATATAAGAAATTTGCTATATAAATATGTAATTATATAAAGTAACCATTATATAAATTTTTAAAATATATGTAAATTAAATTATACCATTGTGCAAAAATAATCTGCTGTCTATATATGTTTCATGGGAAACAATGATTTCTTTGTCTTTTACTATTTCATAGCTTAATGTGAAATTCTTTTCATTCTACATGCATAAAAGTCCTAATAAAAATGTCCTAGTATTTTAATTTCAATTAGTGTTTACATTAATTGACAAGAGTATTTCATTCTAATATTAAAACTAAATGGATGTATGGTGTAAAAATTTTTTAATATCATGTGTTGAAATAATACTTCATTGAACCATTGGCAGAAACTTGTATTTATAATTACATCTTATTACAAAGACATCCCCACTCCCCAGCTTTTAACATGGTTAAAAACCATATCATTGCATCTTAATGAGATGGAAAATTAATTATAAATTTGGGAGCTAAGTATGTGTTTTAAGTACTTCTGGGGAGCAGATGAAACTGATAATGTAGTAAAATGGAGTATAGCACTTTTTTACAGTACAATATGAATGAAACTTAAGTAGGAAAAAATAATGCATGCTATAATTTTCAATTTTAACAAATATAAAATGTAACTCAAAAAATTATTTAGCTCTCCAAAGATTAGGTGACTCTAACACATACACACACACACACACACACACACACACACACACGTGCATATTTATGTCAAATCAAAGAATTAATTTCAATTATAGTAAATATGCTTTGTTGTAAGCTATGCTCTCTTAGCTTCTAGTATGTTTTTAGACCTCCATGTTGGGTAGTTGTGTGCATATGTGTGTGTGAGTGTATGTGTGTGTGTGTGTGTGTGTGTGTGTGTTTGCGAATGAGTATATTAACCACTGTATACCTAGGTTATAGACAAAATCATGGTAGCTTCACAATAAATATGTGTTTAGTGTAAGTGGTGTGCTTTTGATCTTCTCTACATATAGATGTAAAATCACAATATTTCAGAAAAGGGGGAAATAGCAGTTGAAAAAAGAGCTGCTTTTAGAACCATAGCTCAGTGGTAGGATAACAACAGAAAACATAGCCTTATAGACCATCTTCACAGAAAGATCTGAAGGTTATGGGAGTGTACTGTTTATATAGAAAAAGAAAGGTGAACCAGCAGGTCATGCAAATTATCTACACCAGAAAAATAAAACAGCTTTCCTATCAGTGAGCTTACTATATCTTCAGTGTTTATTTTGAACTGAAAGGTTGAAAGGCTGCTGTCTTATTCTGGTTCAAACCCTTCTTGACCTCTCAACTTTTACAAGATGCCTTAACTTTAGACTTCTTAACCATAGGTTCAAAGGCAAAATGTAATGGGTGTGCATGTTTTCTTCTGCCAGCTGCAAATAAATTGGAACAAAACTAAATCCATTTAATTTTCTTCTAGCACAATGCGTGATTGTTGATACTGGCCATTTGCTCTTCAAAAAAGGTCAAAAACTAGTAGTAATATCCCTATTTCCACAACCATTTCATGTAGTTATTATAATTACTCTTATCTCAGTTTTAAAAGGTAAAAGTACTACAATGTATCAATTTTATCCTAAACAAACAATAAAAAGTGAAAAATATTTTATCAATAAAACAAGTTACATGTCTAATTAAAAAATACTTTGCTCTGAGAATCTATAGTATATCAAGTATCTCTTTTGCTTTATCATTGGTTTCTACTTTTTTCTGATATAATGGAATCTTTCAACATCACTTATCATAAATAGAACACTTATCAGATGTATTTAATCATGAAGGCCAGAAATGTCATTCTGGCCCAAATTTTAGTCCTTTAGATCTGGCATCTTTAGATTAGGTCATTTTTCATTTAGATATTAATGTGATTGAGTGAATGTGTGCATGTGATAATTGTATATTCTGCTACAAATGCTAAGAAACAAGATAAAATGAGAGTAAATTTCTAGTCTCCAAAGCTATGCTGTTGTTTACAGAAGGATCAGAGTTTCGTATAATGCAGTCTTCAAACACTTGTATGAGCATTATCAAAGGTGTGGTATAAAAATTAGGGTTTTTTTTTTCTACAAACATAGAACTACAGAATGAGAATATTCAAAAAGAGTCATAATTCTGGTAAGATTGATAAAATGGCCATTTTACTCAAATAAATTATAATCAATGTGAGCCCTATAAAATTACAATGGTAAACAAAAATAAATAAGCATGACTAAATTTTATATGTAATGACAAGACTAAGAATAGTCAATGTACTCTTTGCCAAAAATGAACAAACAAATAAAAAACCAAAGTTGTGGTATCATACTCCTAGATTTCAAACAATAGTGCAAAGTTATAGTAATCAAAACAGTGAACGCAGAGCAATAAATTAGAAATGGGTGCCCCAAATTATGTTACCATCTTTATAGATAAGGTCCCTATAGCCAAAAAGTCCAATGAAGAAAGGAAAATCTATTCAATAATGCTGGGAAAATTGGAAAAATCACACTCAAAATAATAAAATTAGACAATTACCTTATACCACATACAAAATTAACTCAAAATGGGTTAAATGCAAGAATATTAGACCAGAAGTCATAAAAAACATAGAATACCTAGGTAAAACACTACAACATTGACTTGAGTGTTATTTTTGTGTACTCATCTCTACATCAAACTATAAAGCTTTTGAAAAGTAAAATAAATTAACAGTGAAACAAAGTAAAATAATACTAAGTGGGGAAAAATATCTGCACACTCTACATATGGCAAAGGGCTGACATACTGAATCAACAAAGAGTTCTTGCAACTAAAAAACAAACAGCCCAATCAAAAAATGAGCACAAAATCTAAATTAAAATTTCTACCAAAAAAAGCCATAGATGAACAACAAGCACATGAAAAAATGTTAGCAACCATTTATTATTAGAGAATTGCAAAAGTAAACCACAGAATGATACCATTTCATATCTGTGAAAATGATCATGTGAAAATTGTCAATGTTTCTAAGAGTATAAATATTAGTGAGAGTGTGGAGATAAAAGAACCAAATCCACTGTTATTGGGATTATGAACTGGTACAGCTACTACAGAAAATAATACATGGAGACTTTTCAGTAATTACAAAATATGATTGCATAATTTCATAGTGTCAGGAAGAATGATGATGTGCAAATTAATATAATTTCTTATTTGGAAGCAAAGGGATGAGAATATAATTCACTGAGATAGGCAATGGTAATGGAAGTTGGAAAATAGTCAGATTTGTGAAATTGAATTGTGAGATGTCTACATTAGAAACAAAATTTACCCAGTAAGAAAACCAAGATATGCTAATTTAGCAAACTACAAATTTGAAATCCACTGATCTAGTGTAATTCTTGGATTATATCACTTTTAAGACAAAGAAACTTAGTTTCAAATATTTGAACACAGTTAATGACTAAACTATTACAATGTTAAATTCAGTACTTGACTCCATTTTTCTTTGTTCTAAACATAGGCTACCACCACCATATACTCATAAGAAAAAAAACATGACTCCAGTATTAACAGCCAGGGTACTTCACCACTATACTATAAGTGGGAAATTTATGTACTACTAATTCAAATTCTATCCCTACATTGCATGCAATGTGTTTCCCTCAATGAATTACTGTCAAAGGCTGTAAAAATTAACATTGATATATTTGTTACAAAGGGGTGTTCCATGATTTCATGTCAAACATTTTATGTTTCAAGGACTTCAAGGATTATTTAATGGAGTATTATAGCACAAACTAAGAAAAAGTCCAATCCATACATCATAACTTTGTGAAACATGCCTCCCTATAAAATAGATAACTTATATATGCAAATTCTTCACTACACAAAGTTTTTATATTGGCAATTTTTTCATTGTATTTGCTTCTAGATATTTTACTTTAGTAAAAAACTCAAAAGAACAAAGAACAGAGAGTAAACAAAGTGATTAGAATTCTATCTCCACTTTGGATGTCCTTAAAATTTTGAAAACTACAGGAGAATATCATTGTGATGCTAATTATTAGGAAAAAAAAAGCCATAACTTATAAATCATAAACTGCCCTAACAAAGAATAGATATTACAATATAACCAAGGAAACTGATATCAGAAAAATGATCAATTTCTCTAAAGAGAGTTTCTATGGATAGTTGCAACTTTAGAGTATCATGAAGGAGGGGGTAGCTGCTAAAATAGCTAATCGTAATATATCAGCTGGAATTTTAATCAGTTTAGACAAGATGCTGAATTGCTTAAGAGTTTAGAAAAGAAATCTCATGCTAAATTCTGCTGCTATTTTATTCTGGATAATTCTGTTGTCCTATATGTTGCAGTATATCAGTTTCCTAACCTTTACTCTATATCAGTGAAAACCTCCAAGTTCTGACAACAGGAAAATCTCTTCAGACGTTGCCAACACTTTCCAGGTATAGGGTAAAAATGTCCCTTGTTGAGAACCAATGATTTAAAATAATTGAAATTCTAGGCAAAAGAGGACTTTGAATTCACTCTCACTCAGTTTTTATTATTTTAAAGTACTTTCAAGATTTCTACTGGTTGCTCACTGGAGAGACTGGGGACTAGGGCAGGAAACCAGAGAAAGTCACAGTCAGTTGTATCAGAAGCCTGATACTATAGCTAGTAATCAACTATTCTTGATGCAGACCAGAAACATTGGCAATACTGGCAGTCTATCAGAAGGGAAACCTATGAGCTGCTCTGGATGGAACAAAAGATCCACTTGCCTCCATAACAGTGAGGGGAGAAGCAGACATTTTACCCTCTTGGGGTGAATGCTTAGGAGACTTTTTATCCTGTGATCAGCAAAATTTGTTTCTGAAGGGAGATTAGTGGATTGCTCTCCTTAGTGATGATCCAGGAAAAAAATGTGTACTAAGTAATTTGCATGAAAACAAACAAAAAGATTTGTAAGGCTTGGTGCAGGGTACCAAAAAATGCTACAAAGATTGAATGCAGTGTATAAAAATCATTAAAGGAAGTAGGTTCAGAGATTTAATGACACTACGTCTGAGGCTCACATTCATAGTTTATAACATAAACAGAAGCAAACATGCAGTATAAGAGATGGGATAGGGTAAATGTGAAGTTAATATCATAAGGATTTTATACAATTCATGATGTGATATACTATTATTTGAAAGCAAACAGTGACAATTTAAAATTGCCAGTTGCAAATATTTTTAAGAGTTATGACTATTAAAGCAGAAATCAAAAACAAAGTAGTCGTGAAAACTTATTAAATGCCATTGATCTAAAATTGTGTAGGGAAATGCAGATATTGTTATCCTGGATATATTATTAAGACATAACATTATGCCATTTACAAAATTTCTTTTTGAAATATGATATATATGTGTATATATATATATATATATATATATATATATATATATATATATATATACATACACACTATGGCTTGTAATTTATGTCTCTAAATTCATATATTGAAACCTTGTCTCCAATTGAATAGTATTTGGAAATATGGCCTTTGATAGTTGATGAGCCCCTAAGTGTAGGGTTCACATGAATGCGAATAAGAGACCTCAGAGCCTCCTTGACTGTATAATTAATGAGAATATATTGTATATTCTCACAGAAAACAACTCTCACAAGATCACAAATCTAGTAGCATGTGTACATGGTATTTCTGTTGTAGAAATTCAAGTAGATTATGAACATACAAGAAACACTAGAACTTCAGTTGTATAAAGAAACTACCAATAAAACTGAAAAGAGAAAGAGTTAGAAGCTGGAGACTTAAATGCTCCTTTATCAATAACTGAAATATCTAATCCACTGAATTAAGATATTTGAACCTAATTAACATTATTTATAAAACTTTGTTATAAAATGATTAATCCAATAAACCATAATTTACACTGCATGCAGTAATATGTTGCTACTTTAACAAGATAAATAATTCCATGGGCTAAAACAAATATTAAAAATTTTAAATACTTCTAACAGTTATGTTCTTTGTCATAGCAAAATGTAAATGATAGTTATTTAAATAATACACCATCAAAAAATTACAAGTATTTCTGAGGTGGATATATTAATGGTGACACAGCGATGTCCAGAAACTATAATTTGTTTTTACAAGATAAGAAAGACTTGGTGAAGTTATTAAATTAAGGATCTTAAAATAATACAAGTACTCTGGAGTATGTGTCTAGTCCCACTTAATCACGGGACTCCTTATAAAAGAAGGGAAAAAATGTGATTATGGAAACAAAGCCTGATACAACATACTTAAGTTAAAGAAGGGGCTAAGTATGCAGGTGGCCCCTGTGGGCTAGAAAAGACAAGGAAATAATGCCACTGATTTATCATAGCCCTGTAAACATCCCATTAGAATCATTTCAAACTTCTGAGCTGTGACTTTTTGTGTTATTTTATGCTACTTTGTGGCAGTCTATTCATACTTATAAATAACTATATTAAAAACATTAATGAATGTGTTATAGCAGCAAGGCTTTTGCTAAAAATCTTCTTTTACCAGCTTCTTAAACCAAAGAAAAGCTTTACCTTTTAATCAGATGCAAAATGGGCCAAAAGTCTTTATTAACTCTTAAAGTTCTACACTCAGGTTACCTTTGTTATTTAGATACCTGCTTCTTGACCCAGGGCCCTTTCCATCCCAAACTAAAACAACAACAACAAAAAAAACAACAAAACAAAACAAAACAAACAAACAAACAAAAAAACCAGAACAAAACAAAAAACATTTTTATTCCAAGATCTGTCTTTCTGCTGCCCTTTCAGGGTCTTCCTGCCTACAGCTTTGCTATGTAATTCCAAAGTTAGACCAAATTCTTGGAGTGATCATACTATTTATTACTAAGTAAACAAGTAAAAAGTGACTACCTAAATATGTAATAAAGGATAAGCATGTAAAACACCAGTTACCCCATTACATGTGCTACAAAAGAAACATGAAAAGCCCCGTTACCCCACCATATGGACAAAATTGTCTTTTAGCCCCTGGTCACCTTATCACATGTCCAGTTAGAGTTCACAAACACATGCTCCAAAAACGGTTTCTCTTTCCTCCTTTGTCATCTGTTTTGGCTTCCTACAAACACATGATCCAAGACATGATGTTCTTTTCTTTTGGTATTTGCCTCAAGTTTAGGTAGTAGAAAAGCTCCAACATATAGGAACCAACATCAGATGGTTCATTTCCTCACGCCATGCTCTTGACCTCTCCAAAGACATTTGAATCAAGCTAGATAAATGAGTTTTAACTCAAAGTTCAAAACTCTCTAGACTCCTTTAACACATACCATCAGCTTACACTCATAAGACTCATGAATTCACCAGCCTGGGCTGAAGTTCACAAGCCCATGCCACCTCAGCCCTCATGGCCAGACCCTTATCCTCTTCTAAAATGGTTGAATTCTTAATTTCTTTCCCAAGTTTCTTTTTATATCTTTCTTTATTTTCCCTTTCTTTTAGGAGCAGATTCTTGTCAATCATCTCTTATCACAAAAGTCTTGTTTTCCTTTTCTCCTCCCCTTCTATCCTTCTGAAAGAAAACTATGCACTCTAAGGAAACTTTATCAACCACATCCTGGCATAGTCAATCTAAGCTTTGTTCACCTGGGCCCTGAAATAATCAAGTCAGAAAGTCAAATCTCCATACAATTGCCAAGTACTTGAAATTTATAATATTAAAGCAAAAGGCAAATATCTCCAACTTCCTAGCTACACTTTCTTACCAATGTTACTGTCAATGTCAATGCATAACATTAGCTGAGTTAAGAGGTGAGAAATTTGAAAGTAAGTGAAAACAAGAAGTATATGAAAATATATTCAGTAGAAAACAATGTAATCACAAGTTTACAGAATTAATTTTTATAAAAAGGCTATATCAGATCATTAATTGAAAAAAATTTCTGAATAATCTGGAAAGAAAAGAATAAGTTAAATTTAATGAAAGCAGAAAATAGAAAATAAACAAAAGTAACAAGAACAGAAATCAAAGAAATTGAAGATAACAAAATTAGTGAACCAACATTTGCTTCTGAGAAAAAATTCAGATCAATAAATATCCTGACCAAGTCTCCATCTCCAGTCAATATATGTATATGACACAAATACAATTACACATGAAAAAATTATAAAGGGTACTTTACTACAGATCCTACAGATACTTGCTTATAGTTTATGAGTAATTTGACTTCTATAAATTCATCAACTTATATAAAATGGACAAAATTATTGAAAGATTTTAAATAACAAAGTCCATTAAAGGATAAACTACATATATATTCTTAAAATAAATTTATTATTAAATATGTTGCAAAGAAGAAAACTCCAGATCAATGATTTAGCTTGTGTTTTACATAATATTTAAAGAATTAATAATACTACTTCCAGGCAACCTCTATCAGAACATTTCCCTAGATATTTTTATGAAGTTAATAATATATTGGTATCTTTTTTTTCCTCTTTTTTCCTTTTTTTCTTCTTTAAAAAAATATATTGGTATCAATGTTAAACAGATTACAAAATACTGAAGCTATAGACCAAAAATTCACAGAAATGTTTTATCATTATTAAGAAGTAAAATTCAAATACATGTCAAAAAGATAAAACATCTTGACATTATGACATTTATTTCAGGAACAATATTGTTTCAATATTTAACTACTAATCAGTGTAAATTAATCAACATACTGAAAATATATGATAATCTTAATAATTTCAGACAGACATTTAATAAAATAGCATATATGTGCTTTAGTATAAATTTTAAATAATCTAATGATATGCAGAATATTTTTAACCTGCTAATCTATGGGAAATATATTTATAACTTAATGATAAAAGACTGTATATTTATACCCAAAAACTCAGGAGGGTAGCATTCAATTTCATGTCTTCTATTTAGCATGAACTGAAAACCTTAGTCAGTGAGATAATGTAAGGAAGAAAAATAAAGCTAAAAACATTGAAACCAGGAAGTAGTACTCTGCATGTATGAGAGAGGGAGAGAGAATGAATAATTAAATAATTTTTCATACAATTAATATGGGTAAAAAAGTCAATAAAGGAGTTCAAATTTCAAGAAAAAATCAATAAAAAAGAAAAAAGAACATGAAATTCTGTTTATTAGCAATTATAATGGAACATTATTTTATTGATAATAGCATTAATAAAATACACTTCAGTATAAATCTTCAGAAATATGTGAAATAATTATGTGCTTAAAAGTACAAAGTATTGATGAAAATTAAATAATATAGATCACAATAAAGAGAAAAATCTATTGCTTTTATATACTAGAAAATTCTGTATTATTAATTTTCCTAATTGATATATAAACTAAATGCATCAACAATGATGGGGTTTGCAGACAATGATATAAATATTTGAATTTTTATGTGGAAATATAGAGAACTCACATTAACTATACAACTATAATACTAGTAATCTATAATAATCAAGTTGGTATAGAATTGGTAAAGAGATAGATACATAAAGCAAATAGTGTAAATATTCAACTCCACACAAAACATTTTTTGAGTTATTTTCACAAAAATTCTAAGGTAGTTTCTTGGGGAAAATAATTGTCTTCAACAAATGGTGATGGATCAATTAAATTACTATTCATATATAATCTTATAATATATTTATAGCTCCATTTTATATATTATAAATGTTATAACAGTAACACCTAAAGCTATAAGTTTTTAAGAATACAAAGTGAAAAATCTTGTGTCATTTAATTAGGATTAAATGGATTATATGGATTATGTGGATTATATAAAATTTAAAATAAAAGAAAAAACAAATCAATTGCATTGTGTCAAATGTAATAGTTATGCTTTTTAAAAGAAAATGTCCTAAGAATTTAAACTCAAACCACAACCTAAGAAAAGTAATTGTTAAATGATTTTTGATAAATTTTTTAATGCAGAATATATGAAGAACATTGATAACCTAATTCAACATCATTCCAATATTTTCAAAAGACTTGACTATATATATCAAATAAAAATGATGATAGTTGAATAAGAATATAAGAATGTACTGAAATTATTAATTATTTGGGAAATTGTGATAGCCTTACTAAAATGGCTAAAAAACAAAACGTAGTACTTTGAAAAGCTAGTAAGGATTCATATCTCCTAGAAATATTGTACGTTGTTGGTGGGAATGCAAAATGGTACAATCATTAGGATAAGTGTTTCTTATTAACATATATATATATATAAAATACGGTGTATATATTGATGTTATAATTATATAATACACATACATACAAAGCATCTGATTTGTTTCTTTTAATTGTTTATGTAAAAGGAAAGAAAACATTTATTCAAACTAATGTCTCTGTTTGTAACAACTTCATTCACACTTACCCTAGACTAAGACAAAGCAGGTAGTCATATCCAATTAATGTTAGGTTAAAAAATTATCCAACCCATGCGTTCTTATTAGAACTCATAAATAAAGACAATTAATGAATCACAGACATAAATAACAGATCTGGATATCACAAACATGCTAGATGAAATAAGCTAAACAAAATTTACACATTGCATATTTACATGCTTTTCTAGAGAAGGCAAGTTATAAGGATAAAAATCAGAACACAATTGCTAGCATTTATTTAGCTCTTTCAATAAAGAGAAGTTAAGTTGCCAAGTAACAAAAATGTATACCTCAATGGGAATTTTCATTATGGCACTGTATACAGTTATTAAAATAAATTGTATGGAACCAATAGATGGTGTTTTAATTTTTGAAAATCAAACTTCAGTAAACTTTAAGAAAAAATGTAAATGGAATCTATTTAGAGAATCGTGCACATTGCAGAATAATACTGAGGGAAATTTGGAAGTGTTAGGAAGAGTGATAATAGAACTTGGACCTTTTTCATCAGATTTCTGCTTCTTCTATAATTAGCTCAATTAAGGAATTTGAGTTTTTGGCTTGAACACAAATGCTACATTAAGGGGAATAATTAATTGATGTATTAAGAAGCATGAGATATTTTCCAAAATTGCCTTATAATAATCCCTCTGACACTGCTACTCAAAGTTGTTCATTGTGAAGACAAATAAACATGAATTGTGAACATCTACCACCACATCCCCTATTAACAGGTACAAATTACAGTAAATTTTAAATGCAGTGTGTGCACCTTGTAAATTTAATTACATTAAATTTAATGTCTTCATATGAAGTTGGTAAATTTGGTTAATGAGCCCATACCTGACAAACCTAGAGAATAGTAGGGTGGCATGGTGGAGCTGACATCAATCTCTCTCACCACTCTGTTCACTATTACTTTTGGCATTCATCCTACCCAAGTGATTGAGGTTTCTTTCATGCCCTTTACAACTCTTCTGTAGCTCTATCCATCAAATGAAATACATTTCTCTGCATACTTGATCTTAATTCAATGCACCTGAACCAAAAATCTGTTATTAATTTATATTAAAATAATAGCCATCATAATTAACCATATTAAGGTTTGGGATTCAAAATATTTTGGGGACAAAACAAAAAACTTTATAAAATCTAAAATATTCAAATAGAACTGAACTAAAATTAAATTTCAGCTCTGAATATGAGAAAAACCATCACAAGTCTGTAAATTGAAATACAAATTAAAAACATTAAGTCTTTCGATATTGAGATGATTCTTTTATGTACAGATTTTGTTTGCATTCATCAAAAATTACAATTAGTTGACCAATCTTTTCATTATCTTGAAACAATTTGAAATTGATCTTAATATTCTGTCAAAACAATTATTAGCTGAAGAAAAAGAATAGCATTTGAATCTAAATATGAATTATTTTAGTGATCTTATGATATAGATTTATAGAAACTTAACATGTCTGGATATTTAATATGTTTTGGAGACAAATATTTTCTAAAATTCACAAGAAGAGATTTCTTGTTTGTCAAATAGAACATTGCTGGTTTCCCTGTAATTGCAGATTGATTTTTGTCTCACCATGAGTAACTTACAATAGTGCTATAGTAAGTAATACCTTATCTGATGTCAGAGAAATTAATATAGTCATTTACAGATATACATGCATGGAAATGTACAGTTTTCCACTTGGTTTTCTGTGATTATGGCTGCAGCCCCATTTTATGAAAAGTAACTCTTTAGGTTGCTTGTCTCACAGCTTGAGTTGATTCATAGCCTCTTGGCTCTGGTAAGGTTCAGATTCTTTCACTACTTACTTTAGTCTATCACCACCTTGGATTTGTTTCTAACACCTCAGAGGCATTTCTGCCTTTCTATTTCTACACCATTTATAGTGAAAAGGATTATCTTAAATTTGCCTGCTCCGGGAATTACACATCAAGCAGACCCTATCTGTTCTGTTAGAGTCTTCAATTTAATGGGAAATCCTCTAGTCTCACTATCACATATGCAGCAGAAAGTAGAGAAAGGTACATCTTCATGCCATTGGCATCTAACACTTGCAGTGCATTTCTTTTTGATCTCATCTTCAAAGATAAGTGGACAGTGCAAGGGTTTGAGTAAAGAGTGACTATTCTACTTGATCTTCTGCATATTTTATTTTTATTTTGGCTATACATTGCTTGGAAATTTGTTCTCCCAAAACATAAGCTATGAAATAGGAATAGGCATTTTGGTCTAATAGTTATACTAGGACTACTATGCTTCTTTGACAAAAATCAAACTCATATCAATAAGCCTAAGTAAAGAAATGCCAGAAAGCTGATATAAAATTTAACAGATTAGAATCTGCCACTACTTCACAAATTTTCTTACAATGTAGTATTTTTTTTCCTTCTACATACTGTCGAACTCACTGAAGAATTTTGTTATTTTTACTTAATATTTTAGGAAAGACATTTCTAAATTCTAACCATATTTATTACACATAACACACTCATGAAATTATGATCTAAAAAATTGTAACATGTCACAAGGATGTCCCTTGAAAATGTAATAAACATATAAATACACACTAAAATAATATTTTCATTATAACTTTTTAAAATCTTAATCTGGCATTCTATAGTTTGAAAGAATTAAATCAGATATGATTAAAAACTAGTAAAATTTACTTCTTCAGTAAATTTTTTGCACATGATTTTTAAATTCAAGCATACAAAATGACCCCATCTAGTACTTGAGTTCATTCAAGACTTTATGGATACCAGCAAATAAATTTTAAAGCTCAATGGTGAAAATTAGAAGAAATAATGAAACAACATTTCTTAGAAAATTATATTTTTCTATATATAGACAATAATTAAATTATCAGGAATGAGATTAGTTAGTAGTATGGTAACTTCCCAGAAGAAGTTTACCTAAATAATCTGGATGCATTCAATGTCCCTTCTTACAGGTTATTATGAAATAATTGCACTTAAATAAAACTATTTAGAAGAATATTTAGTTTGTCATATATGTCATTAAATAACACACTAGTTAGCATGAGTTTTTAATTTGAAAAACAACAGATACAGAGATACAGAAGCTACATGAGAATGATGATTTCTACAGTCAAGATTTCTTGCTAAAGACAACTCTACCACTAAGCACTGTACAGTTTAGGAAATAAGAAAACCCAAAGCAGGAGGATCTCTGAGTAATATTATAAATGTAAATAATTATAAGGTTATTCAATTTCCATATTTTTTCTCTAACAAAAAAGGTCAAGTCCTAGTAGAGTCAAGATATATATATATATTTATATATATATATATATATATATATATATATATAATTTTATTATATATATAATTTTATTTATTTTTCTTTTAGTGTTACCTCTTTCAGTATTTGTTTACTTTTCACATTGAACCTTGCTTGGAAGGCAACTGGTTGTGGAATTTGAGTTAGTAGTTTGGTTAACATAATCTACACAACTGAAGTGCTATATTGACCTAAAACCACTTTGTCATGTTTGCTATTTAAGTTGCTTTGTATTTCAAAAATATGACAGATCTAGTAAAATATGTGATATATCAATTTGCCCTACTAGAGAAACAAAAATTTAACACTAGAGAACCCCCATTAAAAATGATTGTAGAATGATCTTTAAAATCTCTTTGTAGTATAGTTTCAGAATTATATTATCTTAAAATATATTAACTATAAGAAATTGTGGTGAATTAGTTAAGAAAGTAATGTGTATTCATTTATTTTTATTGTTGGTTTTACTAAAGTGAAACAGTTTTGGAGAGTACTTCAACAGTGTTAAACGCTTTAAAAAGTGTCAAAAGACAGTACTAAAATGGGGTTAAATGACCATGACCAACTCAGGGGACAGGTCACTGTCAATAGGTTTCTACCCATGCACATAACTGCAAGAACACTCAAGATCAGTATCCAAAACCATTGGGATTATTTAACAAAAGAGTCAGAAAATAGTTTCTGATGCTATCCATGGCTGACTGTGTCACCTCAGATAGTATCTATAATGTCCAAAAGTCCCAAGCAAAAGTCACTTGTGGAGGATAAGGTGAAGCTGGAACTCACAGCAGCAGTTTGAAGATTAGACCAGATGCAAGACCAGATGGAGATAGACTAAATGGTGCCGGAAAGTTGTGCTGATGAAACAGAGACCGGAGAGAGCTATCAGTGGCTCTGGATAGAACCTGATGGTTCTCCTTGTGGGTAATGTTAGAGGCAGGGCCAGTAGCTGGTTCTGAGGCCAGGTCTTTGAGAAGGTCTAGCAGATCTGGAGGTCTGGCCATCTAGAAGTCTTATGACAGTCTACTGGTTGACAGTTTGTTAAGTAATCACTGTTGTCATTGTACCATGAGCATCTGGTAGATGCTTTGCTCTCTTCAGAGGTCAGGAGCGAAACTCTTCAAAGATGGCACATGCTTCCTCTTCAAAGGCTGACTTCTTCTTTGAAAGTGGCCCAAGATAAACATCTCTCTTTGGAGACGGGGAACAGAATGAATCATGCTGGATCTTGCTGTGTCTTTTATCTCCTTCAGGGTCTACCAACCTAAAGAACTGATTGGATCATATTCAAGCCTAAGTTTCTGGTTGGACCATTTAGCACCAGTCAGTGTTTCCAATTTTCCATTGGAATAATTAACTAATGAAATGAGCTTGATCTTGATGGGCCATTTAGGTCACAACTAATTGGTTCATATAAAATTCTAGAAGCAATATAAAATGGGGGAAAACTCACTCTAGTCTACACAATACTAGGACAGTCTTATGGGCTCTTGAGCCATGGGCAGGGCCAGATTTACTGTGGCTAGATGAGAAGAAACACCTGCAAGCTGTTAGCCTTGGACAGCACTCCTCCTTAGTCACAATAGAAGACCCTTGCCCATGACCTCTGAGAACCATCCGGATCCAGTTACAAAAGGAATTTTGTTGGTAAGAATATTTACATATTTCAGATGACTTTCAAGTGTGCAAATATGTATGTACACATGCATGTATATACACAAGTTTGCACATATAAACATGGACAGATGTATATAGAGATGTCTATGTATACATATAACCTAGATACATATCAGTACAGACAAATGGTTGGAAAGATAGATTCTCTTTATTTTCACAGTGCTTATTTAAAATTTACTTTGTAGTTAAGGCACATAAGAGACTTTGATTTGAAGAGTATTCCTTTTGAAGGTGACAAGCAAGCTTTTACTAAAGCATTAATCCTCTGGCTATTTATCAGAGACTAGAGACTGTAAGGACATTGCACTTGAGAAATATTATCCTCGGAGAATAAAGAAAATCCTGCTACTTCTTGAACTCAAGGATTTTTTTACATTATACAAAATGATTTTGAAAGTGTATATTTGGAATTCAATGAAAGAATAAGCCTTCAATTATTTTATAATAAAAAGATTATAGAAAACTATCATTTAGTGGATTTCATTTTAAATGCTTTTTTTGAGCTTAAAAAAGATCACACACAAAGTTTAAATGCAAAAGAGAGTTTTAATAGCTATAGCAAAAGGAAGATTATATAAAAAGCTTTAGTAATATTTATTTGATAGTACAAAGTTAGTATCGAAGGCAAAATAAAGTAAATAAGAAGTATACACAAATTTGGCACTCTCCTTAGAAGTTATACATAGGGCATTGTGAAGAGATTAGATAACATGGTTAGATATATTTCACATATCTGTAATCTACCGTATTTACCACATTTACACCCAGAACATGAGAGTCTTCAGGAGAACATGTAAAATATAATGAGACAATTAAAAAAATCACCCAATGAAGCAGGCTTTCAAAATTGTAGCTGTATATGTTAGACAGTAGAGATAATCTAATCAGTTATATCAGTTTTGACATTTTTAAATAAGAACACTGAAATTAAAAGTATTGATTTAGATAAGAACACACAATATGTAATAGGAAGTTCCTGCCATGTAGGGAAGACATACTGGTGTAATGATAAAGGGAACTAGATGGTAATCCACTATATTAATTTTGTTAAGTTAAAATACTTCATCATAACTTTCACTTCAGTAGTAGTAAATATAAATTGGTTGGACTCAAAAGTAACAATTAAAGGTATTTAAAAAATGTCAACAAGTATGAATCTCCAAAAGAATGTTAGGACAACACACTGTATATCACATGTACTTAAAATACATGCTATTATGGGTGTATTTAGATAGTGATATGAATGGAAAAATAAATTGGGTAGGTGAATTCATGCTAGTTGTTGATTCTGGAACAACAGCAAGAGAAAAGGACTTGAGCATGAGGTAAATACAAGCATCACATCTGAGATTCAATTTTGAACTGCAAAATGAGTAATGCAATGGTAAGATCTTCATAAGGCTTCCCTGAATATTAAATGAACCACGATATTGAAGTGTATAAAGGCAGTAATTAGGGGGTGATTGAAATGAAGATGTGCCAGAAAAGATTCTTTATTCATTCCCAGCAGGGAAATCTGAAGATTATTCAGGCCTGCATCACATCTAGAAGGTCTTATAACTTGGTGCAAAAGCAGAGCATCTCTAAGACATCAGAGACCAGTAACTGAACAAGGGATGAGTGGGAAGGAATGCTCGAGATGATGTTTGGGGCAGGAAATTTTCTATACAAACTGTGCATAGAAATTTTCTATACAAACCTTAGGTCTTCCTCTTGAGAAGCGGTCTACGAGAGAAATGATAGTGAGGAGACATGTATACTTCATTGAGGAGAATCACATGCCGAGAAACTGTGGTATTCACCCAGTGAAAGAAACAAAGATAGTGCACTGGGATCTGCTTTCCCTCCATTTTGGAACACAGAACACTTTGTGAGTCCACTGACAACATGGGCAGCAGTCATTTGATTCTGAAACCAGAGAGATAATGCTGTTCTGGAACCAAAACCACAAGTCAACCTCTAAAACCAGAAACAACCACCATATTCACAAAATTGATTTTATTTATTTCAAATCCCTCAGCATCTTTAAAATGAGGTCTCTGGACATACAGAATTTGGGCAAACAAAATTATAACAGAACAAAACCTAGAACACCACCTGCTGGAAAAGGATAAATAATGTAATTCTCTAAGTTACTGCCACAGATGCATTAAAAATAATTAAATTATTAAATAAGGAATTCCAAGTAGCAAATGGGCTAACAAATGAATTAAAACATGTGGCAACTTGAGAGTGCAAGGGAAAATGTCATCACCAAGAGAAAATAACTATCCAGAATCTAAGAACAAAGACTTGTAAAACCTTATCTTCCTATCAGACACAGATTTCTAAATGATTATATTGACATATAAAGAAATTCAAAGAAATGGGGGAAAGGGCAAGAAAAATGTCAAATAATCAACAGAAAAGACTGGAAACTATATAGTTTATAGTTATATATATAGATATATATATAGAGAGAGAGAGACATATATATTATATATATAGAGAGAGAGAGAGAGAGAAAAGTATGAGTGCAGAATGGACAAAAGAAAGGATCAAAGTGATAGGATCAAAGACAGTAATGGGCAAGGAATCAAGATGGAAGAAGGAAAAGAAATGCAAAGAAATGAAAAATAAATTATGAAGGGACACTTGGAAAACCATCTGATTCTTATACAAAAGGCAGAAATAGGATAGTGGGTATCTGGAAGAGATACAATGAGAGAAGGAAATGTAGATTCCTTCAAATGAATATTAAAGGAAATTTTCCAAAACTCAGGGAAGTAATTGAGTACACAAATC
This sequence comes from Uropsilus gracilis, assembly GCA_004024945.1. Classification (NCBI taxonomy): domain Eukaryota; kingdom Metazoa; phylum Chordata; class Mammalia; order Eulipotyphla; family Talpidae; genus Uropsilus; species Uropsilus gracilis. Next base: position 91,000 of record PVHY01000097.1, on the reverse strand, counting down.
CATGAAACTAAACACAAACAAACAAACAAACAAAAAAAGCCCTGATTTTCTACAAATAATGAGTGCTACTCTAAGACACATCTAGACCTCAGAGTTTTCTAACCAATTCCTGCAAGTAGGGAAACAATGGAATGACATATTCAGACTAGTAAGGACTGCTTATCAAATAAGCTATATATTTCAACAATTTCCTTTGACATGAAGGTGGAATAAATATCTTTCTGCATATGAAGAAGATAAAGGAGTTTGCAGCACTAGTACTCTCCAAAAAGAATATAAAAGCAGTTCTCCTAGGGAAATTGAATGTCACAAGCCAGCCAGCTACAACGTGATTGAACAGTCCCATGGACTAGTAAGGACTAGAGTTGAGCTAATAAGACCCCAACAGAAGTGACACACAGACTCTCTCTCTCTGGACTGTGGCAACCAAGTTTATCTACAATCAGACTTTTAGAGAAAAGCATCAAGCAACTAATAACAAAAGGAATTGTGATCCAGTGTCACATGGCTACAAGCATATTTTTACTGGGAGATAAGTTTTGTCTGAGACTGCTCAAGTTTGGCCAAAGTGTGACCTGAAGGAGGCATTCTACAAAGATTACTTTTTATTTTTATTTATTTATTATTTTTGCTTTTTTTATTTAAAAAATTCATTTTATTGATTTGTCACATTTGTGCATTAATTGATCCCTCCTCCCCTCTCCATATCCCCCCTCCAGTCACTCCATCTCCCATTTTTTCTGCGATTTGTTGGTTAGTTAAGTTGATGTTTAGTTTTCATTGTTTGGCCCACTGGTCTCTTCTGATATCTGGTAAATATCTGTGTGGTTTTTTTTTTGCATATATATGTATATTTATATTTATATTACATTAGTCCATTATTGTGTATACTCTGGGACTTTTTCCCACTTCACTAACATTTGTTAACCATCCTGATCTTTTGTGCTCTTCACCTCCTCCACCTTCTTCTGCCTCCTCCTCTCTCGCTTCATGGTTCATCCCATTGGTTGTTTTCATTCTTTTTTATTTGTTTGTTTGTTTTTCCCTATATCCATCATATAAGTGAGAGCATCCTGTACTTCTCTTTTTCTTTTTGACTTATTTCTGCGATTATGAGTCTTTCTAGTTCCACCCAGGTTGCTACAAATGATATGTGTTTGTCCTCCTTGATGGATGCGTAGTATTCCATCATGTATATGTACCACATTTTTTTTAGCCAATCATCTGTTTGGGGGCATTTTGTTTGTTTCCAATTCTTGGCAATTGTAAACGGGTCTACAATGAACATGTGCGTACATGTGTCATTTTGAATTAATGTTTTCATGTCCTCTGGGTAGATCTGTAGTTGTGATACCAAGTTTTTTCTCTGATCATAAAGGCATCAAATTAGAAATCAACAGTGAAAAGAAAATAAGGAGAGTAAACACTACATGGAGACTGAATGACAGGCTTCTGGAAGATCACTGGGTAAAAGAGGAAATCAAAGAAAAAATTAAAACCTACATGGAGGCAAACGACAATGATGACACAACGTTCCAAAATGTGTGGGACACAGCAAAAAGCAGTATTATGAGGAAAGTTCATAGCATTACAGGCCCAAACAAAAAGAATTGAAACAGCCCAAAGAAATACTCTAATCTCCAAATTTGAGGACTTAGAAAAAGAACAACAAAAAAATCCAAAACCCAACAGAAGACAAGAAATAACAAAAAAGATTACTTTTTAGACAATGAAGGTCATACTGCCTTTTTTCTCTGTAACCAATTAGCAAACATTCAGCAGAAATATCATCAAGCCAAAAATAGATGAGAGCACACACAGCTCCCTACAACTGAAGAGATGAAACTTTGCACAACAATGAGCAAAGAAATTGTGAAAGACAGAAAATTGAGATGTAATGGCAGTAGCAACTATTTCATATCAGTATTCTCTATAAATATAAAAGAACTAAATTCACCAATGAAAAAACACATGATTGATTGCATCAAAAAGCAACATCCAAATACATGCTGTCTCAGATTTAAATGGATTCACTCATGAATTTTAACAAACCACCAGAGAAAAAACTACTACCTGTCATTTGAAAATCTTCCAAAGAATTAGGGAAAATGGAATACATTGAAGCATATTATACCTGTAAAATAAATCTTGAATTGTAAAAATAATGCTAAAATTTACAATAATTAACATCTTGAACTCCATATCCTTTGAACAAGCTTAGCAATTAGTTTACATTAGTCCCACAGGGCTTAATTAATTTATTTTTAAAATATATCTATATATGTGGTATACTTTCTTAAAAATTCGTATACTCTCAGATATGCCAGTAAAAGGATTCTCAATTTTTAATAACTTAAAGCTTATTATGTTTGTATTTTTGTGATCATTCTGTGATATTTGTGTTTTAATTATATCTATTCTCAATTTCTACTGTTTCATAAATTCATGTATCACAAAAGTAAAGGATAAAAATGTGACTTTAGTATTTCTAAGTAGTATATATGTTGATTTTCCCCTACCAACATCCCTTATATTCCATTGACTCTTCCCTCTTCATTCCCTCTTAACATCAGAAACCTCACTTCTTTATTTAGTGTTTTATCACTAGTTTTTATAAGTATTTTACTTTGTTGAATCATTTGCTATGTAATTACCCAATATTTATCTTTGTCATTGACTGGATTACTACACATCAATCACATGTGCTAGCTGCTAGAAAATTCACTTCAACATTTTAAAGTACACAATATTTTGAATTGATAGTTTCATTTTCTTTGAATGATGCCAAAGAAAGGGATTGTTGAGTCATACAAGATATTCGTTTTTGGTTTTCAAGATAAATTGAAGTCATTTTCCAAAACAATGTCAAACTAAGGGAGGGCTGAGTGAGACATTAGACATGTGCAAGAATTGTTCTCTTTGTTTTTCTAGCTTAGAACTTGTACCAAATTGTTAAGAATTGAGGAACTCATTCCACTTTATTAAAATCCAGGTGAGATGCTTAAGCTGCACTTAGTGAGACCATGCAGTTATGTTCCTTTGCTTGAAATTGGGATGACAGGTATTTAGGTGATCACAGCCTTATTTAGACTGAAAATAGTTAACTTCCTCTATGATGAGACAATTATTTTTAATCTGGCTTTTCCCACCAGTTTAGTCTCTTACTCTATAGATTGGAAGCTTCATTCTACTGCCAGTAATCATCACTCTGCACCCTTAACTACAGTTTTAAACAGTTCACCCTTTGTTCCCCATGACACTATGTCCACCCCATTCCCCAGGGTACCAGGTTACCAAAGTCTTTCTTGAGGATGTGTACCTCTCAGTAAACAGGAGACTTCAATACTCCAGTATCACTGTAGACAAAGTTTAATTACATTATTTTTTTGCCCATCCTTTCCACTACTCTATTGTTGTGTGTATGAAAAAGTCATCAGTTTAGCTTTCAGGGTTTGTTCAATTTGCTTTAATGTAATTTGTCTGTAAATATGTAAAAGAAACAACCTAGTATTTTCATTAGCTGCCATCTTGCTGGACTTTTAACAAATGGTGTCTAATAGAAAATAATATTTCCAAATTTTTGTCACATAAAGAGGAACTTTCTAAAGAAGGACCCCTGTATTCTTTTAATTGTTAGACAAATTAAATTGCAGATTTTTTCCCCTAGAAATATCAGCATTAGGGCAAAGGCAGAATCTACATATATATTGCAGATATATTTTTAGTGAAAAATATACTTTCAATATCATGTTTGCCATAGAGTGGCAATAGTCATTTTTTTTCTTAAAAAAAAAAATAAATTCCTTAATTTCAGATTATGAAGTTGTTCTCATACCATCATATGAGGAACACTGAAAAACATTGGTACCTGAACCTGAAACTCCTAGCAATGGTTTATCTCTTTGAGTCATAATGATATAAAATAAGATCACTGTTTCAGAGCTACTTAGTCTATCTATCATGTACTATCTAGATGAGAGGCTGAAATATTCAACTGTCCTTAACTTGGTTCAAATGAAGAATTTTTTACTATAAAATGGAGCTACAGAAAATAAATTCTTCTTTTTCATTCCATAATATGATTCTGGAATGCCAATATATACAATTATCATAAAAATTGAATTTTTATTTACTACCAACAAATAATTGAAAATATAATTTAAAATGTTTGCAATATTGCAATATATTGCAATACATTGCAATTGCAATATAAATTGCAAAAATTTATAGACAGTTTTTTAAAAATGTTGAGTATTTTTTCTAAATGAAAACTACAAAGTGTTACTAAAGTAAAAGATAACCTAAATGGAAAAGTTACAGTGTTTATGGAATGGAGCAAATGAGAGGAAGAGAATAAAAAGAGAAATAAGGTAAAGTTAATTAAATCATATAAGTGATAATGTTCCTTGTCAATGTTCCAAAATTCCAATTTAATGCAAACATTATGTTGGATAATATACTAAACCAAGATGTTTTAATGATTATTGCATTAAAATAACCCAAAAGTAAGTATATTAACATCAAAATGCTTACTGCACATATTTTCTAAGGGAAATATGGGAGTAACTTTATTTGGAGTTTCTGGCTCATCATCTTGTGTGAAGATAGAATCAAGTTGTTGACCAGTGCTTTTATCACCTGAAAGACTTGATGGGGAAATGTAGGTCTACTTTCTGTCAGGACACCTCCATTCATAACTGTGTGAATTTCTCTAATTGCCCAACTTCCCAAAATGAGGGACCATCAGTGCCTTTTATCATCTATTTTTGAAGCCTCACACAGCTATGTCTCCATTATTCATTTTGTTACCAGTGTGTCCCTGATTACAACATAATCTAAAGTGGGAGAAAATTAGACTCCATCTTTTGGAGACAGGAATTTCAAATATTTTATGACCATATGTTAATCTGCTACATTTGACTATATGCTATCTACAAAAATCAAATATTAAGACACATGCAAGTTAAAAAGAAAGTATATATATATATATATATATATAATATTAGTATAAACAATTGAATGGCTATACTACTAACAAAGAAGTGAAAAATTAAAGCAAGAAATATTTTCCAGGATAAAGAAAGTCACTTAATACTAAGAAAGCAAACTGTAAAGTGACTGTCATTTTGTTCAGAGCTATTAAAATTCTAATCTGAGAACTTCAAAATAGATGCAGAAAGCAATGAATAAGGCTAAATGAAGACATAATCAAATCTATGATTATAGAGATTTCCATACGTTCACTCTCAATAATTGATAGAATTTAAAGAAATTCACTTGAAAAAGATTATTATTGTGAATCATCCTAAACTAACATACTGATAGAATATTTCACCAAGCAATTTCCATGATACATGGGAATTATTTCAAGATGATCACTATTATGGAATAAAAACAAAACAAAGCAAAATACTTTAACACAATACATTTAAAATAAAACACATTTGAATAGAAAGGAGTAAATAACAACCTGTTTACTTAGAAATTGCATGATTAAGCAAAATAAGCTATGGTATCTACTAATGCAAAAGTTCCAAACAAAAAAAAAGCTGCAGGAACTAACAGTTAAGGTAGCAAGACCACATCTCAACTACTTAATATAAATTTTTTTTTTGGTTTATTTCCATTTACTAGCAAAGTTCAATATTATTTGAAATACTATTGAAAGGTGAAATAAATAACAATACAATGAACAAAAAATTGCAAGTTCTATAAAGTGAGAAAAATAAGCACTGCTAAGAGATACTGAAGAGCTTATTAAAAGGAAAAATACAGTGAATTCAGATATTCTGCAGAGATTGAAATCTGAATAAATATGAATTACACCTCAGTAAAACTGATTTTTATTGAGACATAATTAATATTCTTGAAATACTCAACATTTCAAGCAATATTTTTGAATGCTCATAAGTTTTTAAAAAACATTGCCTTTTTTCTAATTCAAAATGTTTTAATCACCCAAAATGAAATCATTATAAATAATTTCTATTTTTGCCTTCCTCAGGTAACTAATAATTAGCTTTCTGTCTCTAGAAAGTTGCCTATTCTGATCATCTTCTGTACCTAGGGATTTTTTCATTCTGGACTTCTTATGTACATGGAACCATAAAATGGTTATTTCTGGAAATTTCATTTACAGCAGTATTTTCAGCATACATCACTGCCTTAGTATAAGTCTTTTATTCCTTTCATAGCTAAACAATAACCAAGTATATGGACATATATATTTTTTCCATTCATTAGGCTGATGAATATTTAATTTGTTCCCACATTTTGACTATGGTGAATAATGCTATGGACATTTTTGTAGCATTGTGATCAAATATTTTCAATACTACAGATATAAATTTAGGATACAGTTTCTAGTTCATATAATAACTATATTTTCTATGGAGTTGTTATACTCTTTTCACAAGGGCTACATCTATCCACGGGCATATCTTCAAGACAAATATGAAAATACCAGCTTCTCTACAATCTCTTCACAAAACCTATTACTATCTTCTTTTTCATAGCCATTCCATCAGGTATGACGTGATAGCTTAGAGTTTTCTTTTCTATTTACTATTAAGAAATGATATTAAACATATTTGAGATGCCAATTGACAATATACTATTATAGGGGGATTATTTCACATTTGTGGAAAATTTTAACCAATTGATTAGAATCCAACCTTGGACATCTCTTTATAAGACATATTTTGAGTTAGCACCTTAACTACTTACTTGACTTGGGTCTGTTATACTTTTTTCAGTTCTATTCATGCTATTTCTTTTTTAGTTGATTTTGTATAACATTTGTATAACATATGTTGTATAACATGTTGAGTAGTATAACATTTCATAATATTTTTCATTTCAGTAGAATATATAAGATTTTAACATGATCATTCATAGTATTCTGTTAAAGTGAATTTTACTTCTGCAAGGTCTGTAGTAATGCCCATTTTTACATTCCTGATTTTAGAATTTTGAGTCTTGTCTTGTTTCCCTCTTGAGTCAAACTAAGAGTTTGTTCACTTTTTTTTTAGCTTTTCAAAGAACAAAATTGCAGTTTGGTTAATTTTTCCATTTATTTATTAATATCTATCGCTATTTTTTCTTTCATTTTTATTAGTTCATTCCTTAAACTTGAATTTGGTTTAGTGCTATTATTTTCTTATTTCTTTAATTGGTATTTTAGATTATTGATATGATTTTTTTTCTTCCTTTCTTAAATAGATGTATTTACAGATAAATATTTCTTCCTAACGTTAACTTCATCCAATATAATTTTATGTATTATTTTCACTGAGTGTTTTTTAAATTTATGTTGGAATTTCATCTTTGTATTATTGAAATATTTCTGTTTACTGTTCAGTATCTACATATTCTAAATTTCCAAAGTTTCTTTCTTCTGTTGATTTCTGATTTAATTCCATTGTGGTCAGAAAACATCTTTTTTACTCAATCATTTAAAATTTGAGAACTATCAATGGTTGAGTGTGGGTCATAACTAGTATATGTAGTGTTTGGAAATATGGCAGTAAAATGAAGATGGGGTACACCTCCTGCATATACTGACAATTAAATTGATTCAGAGCAAAGTTAATACCTTTTGCAATAAAGGAAGATGACTATAGCATCCTTCAGGAGCAATTGTCTGATGAAAAGTTATAGGTAAAACTAATTGAACTATTGAATGAGTAGAATTTATTATAGAGTGGCAGATGTTATATGGAACCTCTAACAGTTGTTGTCCAAAGGATTCATACATATATCAGAGACTTTGAAGATCCAACACTGTGATGGATGAGTGGAGGATGACGATCATTAGACTGAGACATAGGATAAGGATATAAAAGAGCCGGAGGTCCAGGTGGACCACTGGTGTCTCCATACCTACTTTATATCCACCCATACCCAAAATTTAGACAAAATTGAATGTATCAGCCATAATTGAAACACATGATATTAATAATGGGAATAGATCCCTGAAGATAAGCTTGCAATTGAAAAGCAAATATACCAACACTTAACTTGAGACACCTAGTTATGCATTTAGTGATCAAACATACCTTTGAGAGTAACAACTAGTGTGAGATATTATTCTATCTGGCCTGTGGGTCTCTCAGTCACAATTTGGGTATTCATAGCAACATCAGAAGTTGAATCCTTGATGCTCCTTGGAAGCAATCATTTGGTACCTTATTGGTTCTGCTTCCTTCCTGTGTATTAACTTTTCTCAGCAACAGTGCCATAGTCATCTGAACAGATACAATGTTAGAAGTCTGTGAAACACATTAAACTATCCTGGAGTTGTATTATTCATTCATCCATTCATTCAGTTATTTATCTATTTATTTATGTGTTTATTTATTTATTTTTACTCTTTAAATTACAACCTTGGTAAATGGTTCTTGGGATACCTCCCCCTCTCTCCTCCCTCTGGTGCCATCTTCATTCTCTCAGACCCTGTTCTTTGTTTTTTATTAGTCCACTAGTCTCTTTCTTCCCTGTGGCAGTGTGCTTTCACTGGGTGAGTCACTGAGTTGTTGGAACCAGGCGAGCCTTACTGGTAGGTTTCAGTCTTAAGATCGCATTGGGCAGCCAGTCTATATTTATTTGTGGTCTGTCCATGCTCTCTCATTGGAGGTTGATTTCTCCAATACCATCTCTGTTGTTTTGCTGCTGGTTCTGGCATCAGATTTAGGGGGTTTCATTCCATGTTGGTGTTGGTGAAGAAGTTTCTCTGTAGATACAGGCATTTTTGTTGCTCTTCTTCTATTTGTGATACTTCCAGCGGAGGGAGAGAGAATGTCGTCTGAGATTTCTTTTTTCTTGATATGGGTATGTATTGATATGTATTTCACCTTTTGTGCTATTTTTGCTGTGTCTCACAGTTTTGGTTGTGTGTTCATTCTCATTTTTCCAGAGCTAACTTTTAAATTCTCCTTTAGTTTCTTCATTTACCCAGTAGTCTTTCAGTAGTGTGTTGGTTAGTATTCATGCATGAATGAATTTCCTTGCTTTAATTTGATAGTTGAATTACAGTTTGATGCCTTTATGATCTGAGGGGATGCTGGATAGTCATAAATTCTTTGTGATTTGTTCATATTTATTTTATGAACATAAACAGAGCATGATCGATTCTGGAGAATGTCTAATGGACACATGAGAAAAATGTGTATTCTTTTTTTAGTGGAGTAGATAACCCTGTAAATTTCTACAAGGTCCAAGTGATTCAATTCTCATTTTAAGGCTATTGGACACATGAAAAAAATGTGTATTCTTTTTTTAGTGGAGTAGATAACCCTGTAAATTTCTACGAGGTCCATGTGATTCAATTCTCATTTTAAGGCTTTTTTGCCTTTATTTCTGTTTAGCGATCTGTCCATTAGTTTGAGTGTGGTATCAAAGTTTCTCACCACAAATGTGTTTTTCCCTTATCTGTTTTCAGATTTGAGAGTAGTTACCTAAATTTTGGTGCTCCTTTATTTTGTTAGTACATTTTGGTGCTCCTTTATTTTGTTAGTACACATTGATCAGTGTTATTTGTGTACCATGCTCTTTATTATTACATAGTACTTCTTGTGTCTCTAGTACTTCTTGTGTACCTTTTTTAAATGAATGGTGATCTCTGCCTCCTTTGAAGTTCCAGTTTCTTGTAGATTTGTTGTCTTTGAAGATTAGATATTTCTCCTGGAAACAACAGAAGGTTTGATTTTGTTTCCTGATCCAACTAATTACTGTATGCTTTCAATTGATAAGTTTAATCCATTGATATTTAGAGTGATTATTGATATGTAATAGCCTGTTTCTGCCATCTTTTCTTAATCTTTGTGGGCAAATTATGTCCTTAATAAGTCTACAAAGAACTTTATTGGCCTTCATATTTGAAGTAGAGTGTTAGCAGTTGACAATGGGTCTTTTTTTTTTTTTTTTTTTTATGTATGTACCATTCTTCAGTTTAGTTGTCGCAAGCTCTTTTCAATATTCTTTAGGGGTGACTTAGGATGTTGGTCTAAAAATTATAAAGAAATGTTTGTCCAATCATTAGTTGAACAGTAAGTTGATTAAGAAGAGACCCTAGGGCCACAAATAATAAATAATACAGGCTTCACAGAATAAAAAAGAGTTCATAAATCTCCACAGCAAACAAACAAACAGAAAACTAATGAGAGAAGGGTCTGAAGTCCAGAGATGCTTCCTGATATTATTTACAATTTTCAGTTCCAACAAGAAGTAATAAACCATGCAAATAATCCCTAAAGTGTTCTTTAATGAGTCAAGCAAAGGATTGTTTAAAATGTCAAATACCTGCCATATAGCAAACACCTAAGTAGGCACTAGTGATTATTAAAATATACAGTTCCTTTTTTTTAGAAATAAAACTTAAGGTATGAACATTCTAATGTACATTGGGATTTTAGAAGGGGTGTGGGGATGAAAACAGAGTTAAATGCAAAAAAAGAAAAGAAAAAAGAACAGCAATACTGAGTGAGGGGATGAAATGAACTAAGCCTTTAAGAATGAGTAGATTTGAAGATAACAGAGGCTATATAGTCATGCCCCAGAGTCAGATCATGAAGTTGGTCAAATAAATCCCAGACTATCAAGCCAGACAGACCCAATGTTTCTTTCTAAAGTAAATGTTGAGAATGTGTAACAGATGCTTCAGGCTGGCTATAAGACATTTTAGACTGGTTTTCTATCATCTCTCTCAAATGGATGGGAATTACCCAATGTGAAAATCTTTTCTTTATCAAACATAAAGAAAATTCATTCCTCTTTATCAAATTTGTTCTTCTCCACAGCTAAATGGATGAGTTTTTCCAGATATTTCATCATCATTTATTCCATTTTCCCTCTTATTCCCCTAAATAATCCAGAAAATATTGCAGTAACTAGAGACCTTTGTGAGGAAAAAAAAATGTTTCTAGCAAGTTCAAGTACCAAGAAAACCTACTAACTTTCTTTTTTTAAAACAAAACAAGTTGTTGCTTGGACCTTAAGATGATAGTGAGCATAATACAAATAGAGACATAAAAAAATACTTGCAAGGAATCTGGGTCTTACATGTGTTTCTTTCTTTACCATGAGAATCTGCCATTGTTATCTGTTGAAAGCTAAGAGAGGTGAATAACAGCTGACTTTGCCTAATCAGCCTAATGGGATGTTCTTATATGAGCAGGTACCCAGCCCAACCCCCAGCATGGGAGTGAATCCTGTAAAGATTAGCAACTTCAAGCAGTAGGCACTTTGAGGAGCAAACTACAACACAAAGGCCATGATAACCAAACCAAACCTAGATCAATGAAAACTGTCAAACTTACCAGATTAAGTACTTATTTTTTGAGTGTTTCTTAGTGATGGGTATCATACAATAAGACAACTATCATTAGATAGCTAATACTCTTTAGCTTGTGACTAAAGAAATGAACTCTTGACATCTGTGAAAGGAAACTCTATTTCTCTAGCTGGCTTGAGCAAAAGCTGCATCAATAAAATATAGCAGTAGCGACCTGAGATTCACTAACAGAAGTTGCTTTCTAGACCAAGAAAAAGATGATCAGTGTTTACAGGATTACTCCTGAAATTAGCATACATAAAAGGAAATATTGGTTGAGCACAATGGCACGTGCCTTTAATTGTAGACTACGAAAAGCAAGGCCAAGAGTAGGAATTGCTTGAGTCTGCAGGTTCGAGACCCAGCTGGGGCAACATAGCAAGACCTAGTCTCAAAAAAAAAAAAAAAAAAAAAAAAAAAAAAAAAAAAAAAAAAAAAAAGAAAAGAAAGAAGAAGTAATTACTGAAAATTCTCTTGATATGAACTGGTTATTATTATACTACTGAGGTTTTGCTTGCTTTTCTTGTTAAATGAGTAAATAAAATTATAGACATGAAATTTGAAGAAACAAAGAGAACTCATATTTTAACTATTGAACTAAATTTTTTTTCTTAAACCTGGTAAAATTCATCCTTTATGGTTTTTGTCTGGGTCTCAAAAGATGTCTGAATTTTTACTATATTCCTGGAAACTACCACAGAATATATTCCATGTTCAGTCACATGTAAAATCACTTACACTTGTGTGACAGATCATGTTGTAGATAATTGTCTAGTTTTTTTTTTTTTTTGCATGATCTTGATATCAGATACTATATGTTTATATGCAGGTACAAGTGATGGTTGAATTTACAAATTAATGTGAGCTAAGACTCTAACAAGAGGAAGAAGGTAAAGTAAACATAAAATTTCCTTCTCTAGAAATATTGTGATTTGTCATTCTAATAAAACTTGTCATTGTCATTCTAATAAAACTCCCACTGTTTTCTGTTATTTCTTTCCCTCTTCTCAATTCACTTCCCTCTCCTCTGCAATGAGGTAGCCAATCTACTATGACCATATAGGAGCATCCAATGCCTTCAGGTGGTAAACCAATGGAACAGTCTTGACAGGAGTTGACGAAAGAGATAAAGTGAAGGCACTTAAGGCTTCCACCCCTCCCTGAGACTTTCCCTTAATTTGCCAAAGGTAATTCTTTTATCAAAAAAGATCTTGTCTTATTTTATTTTATCCCAGTTTCTGCTACATGGACCTTTCCATTTCCTTTAGGTCAGAAGGTAGGTAAATACCCAGTCATTGCACTGTCTCTTGGTTTTCTTTACCCCACATCTTTAAAAATTATTGTAGTAAAGTCTCTTATAATTATAATTGTTCTGCATATTTTGCCATTTTAACAGTACATCACAAAATTGTCCCTTTTAATAAATATTTGATGCCTTACAGGAAGAGATTGTGTGTCTAAGCTTTAAGAATAGAACTTGCCTGCATTTTGGAGAGACAGTTTAAAAAGGAAAATAGAACAAGTATCCATATCATCATTCCATGACCTGTGCTAGAGAAAACCAACGTTATGGCACACAATAAAAGGAAATCAAGGCTGGGCACTGTGGCTCGTGCTTGTAAGCTTCAGCCTATGAAGCCCCCGGGGCTAGGGATCGCGGTTCAAGCCCCGCCTGGGGCCCATAGCGAAACCTAGTTCCAAAAAAAAATAGCTGGGCGTGGTGGTGCGCACCTGTAATCCCAGCTACCTGGAAAGCTGAGGCTGGGGATTGCTTGAGTCTGTGGTGCCCCAGGCAACGAGAGCCTGCGGTTCCACAGGCAAAAATAGCAAGACCTAGTCTCCAAAAAAAAAAAAAGGAAATGCAACCCAACCATGGTCTGATTATATGATTTGTTTTTAACCGAAGTCTCAATTCAATGTTCCCATTTACAAAATAAGCATTTCGTTACATGCTCTACCATCCATAGATTCTTTTAAAAAATATGAATCTCCATTTAATTTGTAATATCTCAAAAGTTGAAACTACACAAATGTTTATATACAGGTGCATGAATAAGCATATTCTTATAAAATCTTACAATAGAATGCTGCTCAGAAATAAATAAGAATGAGCTATTGATGCATGAACACCACTGATGAATCTTTTATTAAGCTGAGTGAAAAAAATAAATATGAACAAGTATACTGCAATGTTCCATTTTTAGAAAATTGTATACAATCTAACCAATCTATAATGAAAGCAAAAAGCGATTAATTATAGCATGGGAGTGCACAGAGAAGATAAAGGAGACAAAAGAAAATATAAAAAGGATGTGTATACATTTTTGTTGGTGATAGATAAATTTTATTATCTTAACATACAAAGATGGCTATATGACTAGATAGATTGACAGATAAGTGATAAAGAAATGAATAGAAAGAATTTATATATTTATATATAGAATAATTAGACTATTACTCTAAAATGTGAAGTTTTTTTATATCAACTAAAATATAAAGCCAAGAGTATTAATTCAGTGAGTGAACATCATACATCATGAAAAGTAAAAGCTCTGAGATATTTGGTGAATATCCCAGAAAGGCACCAAATCTCAATGCATGGAAACACACACATACACAAAGATAAGATAATAAATGATATACAAAATTATTCAATCTTTTTAAACATTTGGAAATACCTTTTATGTTATTTTTACCTAATTATACTTAAAATATTTAAGATTTTCAAGCATATTTCCTTGAGTCCCCTAATATGTATATATAATATATATGTACATATATATGTATATATAATACGTTGTTTCCTATAATGATAGTTATAGTTGCATTTATATTTCTCAGGTAAAGTAGAAAACTAATAAACCAGAACAATTTTAAGACTAACTTCACTAAATTCATCTAATGTCTTTAATTTGCATTGGCAAGTCCAAGTATTAACCATGGAGACACAGAAGTCACCTAAATACTGTGCTGAAACTCTTTCTCTCTTTCTCTCTCCCTCTTCTCTTCCTCCTCCCTCCCCCCCCCAAAAAAAAAAACCACATTATACCTATGTTTATTACAGTATTATGGGTGCTTTACTTGCTGTTCTCTACTGCAAATGATAGGATAATAAGCAAGTCTTCTCCTACTGTTCTTCTTGCTTGGTATAGTGGTTTTGTCAATGATTCTTATCATGTCTGAAGAAACACCACCCATCAGGGGTCACATTTACATGCTCTATTGAAAAATAACTTTAGCTGCAAGTGTTCTAATGGTTTGGATCCTGCTGTGAAACATATGTGAAGAGACATTAACCACCTACACGTGTTAGGAATGTAAGAAACAAAAAAACTGTGTGGTTTTACAAACTGGCAAAATAATTGAAACTCAATGAGGAGATTCTCTGGGCAGAAAATGACCTCTTGTAGCAGTGTCACTAAATTTCTACTTTCTATCTAGTAACTGGAAAAATGAATGAATAAGATCATAGAGAGTAGTCTAAATCCCACTGAGTCCATTTTTGCTCAGTGCTGATTACCTTCTAAGTATTGTTTGCAAGTTAGGTATTCAAAATAGTGGGGTTTTTTGTTTGTTTGTTTTTTTTTTTGGCTTGGCTGATTTGAATGTTCAAAGCTTATATGAAGTCAAAAAAGAGAAACTTTCTGCTAGTGTTTTCACACAGTATTTTGACTATAAAACTTAAGAGCTTTCAACTATCTTGACTCAATTTTAGTGATACGGATATATATTATCTTGAATTTGAATTACTAGGCCCATTATTAGAATCCTCAAAAACAATGTCTTTTTATAGCATTTTTTTCCATTGACTAAGAAACCAAATAAGTTAGCTTAATAATTCTGTAGATAAAAATCTTTCTTTTGTGCCTTCTAGTCATGCTGTTCATCATCAAAATCTTGTAGACTGTCTCCTATTAATCAAGAGGCTTCCATTTCTTAGTGCTGTCTTAAATCTGGTCTTTTTACCAACACTTGCTTCTCTTCCTAAAATATTTGGTAAAATCTATATATTCATCATTGTTTATTATTTATAAGATAAAATACCTCATTCTAACTAAGCTTTCCTTTTAATTAACATACCAATGCAATTATTAATGAAGAATCTGAAAGTTATAGTCATATACTTTTTTGTCTTTTTTGTTAATAAATTATTTTATGGTAAGTTTAAACCTATTAGGTTATGTTCTACCAAAACTTAGTGGGTTTTGTGTGTGTGTGTGTGTTTTGTTTTTACATTTTAAAAGGACAGGTTTATTAGGAAAGGAAAAAGAGAGAGAGAGATACCTGCATAAACACAGATGGGTAGAAATCTTGTGCTGCTGTTTTGTAACAGGAATAGGTATATGAAAAGAAATGCTTTCATAATCATGGGAAAACAGAATAGGTACAGATTTTTTTTTAAAATGACATATTTTTCATAAGATTTTACAATAACTTCTTTATTACTTTTATTTTATATATATTTTACTATAGTAACATTGGCTTACAATACTATATAGGAATATAATGTCCCACTTCTTTAGGTGTGTGCTTCATCACCACATCCATGACTATGGCAGCCATAACCCATCTCAGTTCAGTATGTTGCCCCTACCCTTATTTTTCTTTCCTTGCCCCTTATTATCTTCACATCAAAAGTTAAAAAATTATATTGCCAAGAATTTGGGGTAAAACAGGGACCCTAGTAAATGGTTGTTAATTATGTAGACTATTCCAGTTCCTATGGAGAACAGTAAGGAGATATATCTAACATGAAAGGTAGATAAAAGAATATAGTTCAAAAATTCTTTCCTAGAGATCTACCTTAAGAATGCTAAATTAATTATTTCAAATAAATAAAATTTATATTTATCATATATAATAAAGCTAATATATACATCTATGGTTATGGAAGCGCTATTTCAATAGACATGTTATGAATGAACTTTCAGTGCCCAAAGACATATGAGATGAGTGGATTATGAAGATGTGGTATCTATACATATATATACACATGCACACTCAAATACACAATATACTACTACTCGTATATTAAAAAATGATTAAATGTTTTCACTTACTACAACATGGGTAGAACTTTGGGACTGGAGGAGATGATGTTAAGTTAAAGGAGAGTGGCAAATAATGGTTGCTTCATTCAAATGTGAAACTAGGGAAATAAAACATCCAACACCAAGTAAAAAACAAGCTTAAAAATATAAAAATCTTGCTTTAAAAATATCTCCATGTCTCTCTGCTAATATCTTTTAATTTTCCTTGATCTTGTTGTTTCTTACAAACTGTAATGTTAGAAAAAGTAAAATAGTGTTAGAAACTTAGATTATAATGAATTTCTATGTTGCCCAGTTTTCAAGATTTGGTAAGTCTATAAATGTTGGCATAAACTATTGAAGTCACTCACATATTATTTAAAATTTTAACTAAATCATTAAAGTGATGTGAAACAACACTTATATATTTAAAGTAGGAATGTAGAATTATAGAACTGTTTTTCACCTCATCTTACATTTTCTGAAAGATGTTTAATGGGTATATAGAGCAGTCCTTTATCTGATATGTGTTTACTGAAGAGAAATAAAATAATATATCAATATAAAATTATACATGCATGTTTCTAGACATTATTTTGAGACCTGTAAAGCCTGGAGACATAACCTTTATCGATAATTAATAGCTAAGAGGATATGACCACTTCAATGAGAAACAGGAAAGATCTTAAGCAAATATTATCATATGGAAGGGAGTAAAAGTAAAAACTCCCTAACTCCATAAACAAAAATAAGTTCAATATTGATAAGCTTTTTGAAAAGGTGCTTGTTTTTAGAAATTGCACTAAGATTTTTGTAGAAAAGTGGACTGAAAACCAGAGAAGAAAAGAAACAAATATTTTCAAATGAAACACTACAAGTTCTTACTTATAAAACAATGCAATTTTACATTATATTTGTCTACTTATTCAAACTGTTTATAATATCATTTTAGTAGCTATAAGATGATAATTATATTTTACTGTTCCTTCATATAAATGGTTCTCTCTTTTATCTCTATAGAAAGAGACTAAAAAAATTAATTCTTCCTAAGAACTGAAAGACTATTGTGGAATTTGACTCAAAAAGATTTCATGTGAAAAAAATCTAATTGAAATAATAATCACTATAGAGAAATAGAAAGCTACAAAAATCACAAAATTTGCAAAAACTAGTTGTATTTCTCTATACAAACTATTAACTAGAAAAGGAAGAAATCAAGAAAACAATCATTCACAATAACAACCAAAAGATTTAAATAAACACCTGATATGGAATGGAAAAGGGCAGGAGCCTCTCAAGCCAGAGAGCCAAAAGAAAAATTAGTGGTACTTTTAAAATCTGACTTTGCCTCCAGGTTCTTTCCACCTGCGTGGCCATTGCAAGAGTCACATAACAATTTCAAGATTTATAAACAAGAGAAACTGAAAGTCAGTAATGCCACAATTGGCCAGTATTTTACCCCATTCACTATTTAGTTCAAAAGTTTCAAAACCACATGTTCAAGATGGTGCCTTTTCACTCCTCCAAATCTGAGGCAGGCCTTTCACAAAGTCCAGTCTTTCACCAAATTCCAAGCTCTCCAAGTAAAAGCCTTTCAGTCTTCTTTCTGTTTCTTTTCTGTCCAGTATTCTAACCTCCTCATCTTCTCCAAGGTTCTTCAGACTTTTCTAATAAATACTGATGCAAACTCAGCTTAAACAAGCCCATAGCTTTTTCCAGGAACTACTACTCAGCTTTCAAAGAAAGCAGGCCTTTTCTGTTATTCATGCCTCCTCTCACTCTGGCACCATGCACCTTTCTTTTCCAGGCCCACAGTTCTGTGGCATCTGGCTACAATGCTGCCAACCCAGAGAGTTGTCCATTCAGGCTTCTCCAGGCAGCACTCTACATGCCAGGCCACATAATAGCTCCTACCCACCCCCAGCACACCATTATGGGGTGTCTGGCTACTCTGACCACTGCTGGCCACTCTCACCAGTCCTGCATTCAGTGACATCTGGTCACCTCAGTCCTCTGCTCTCCAGGGTCTGATCACATCGGCTCCTGCTGGCCACTATCTTTCATCCTTCCCATTCCTTTTTGTGAGGTCTTCTTTTCAGACTGCCCACCGGGACAGTCGGCACAGTCTTATTTTTAACTGAGTCACAATGAGGGAACCCCCCAGATGCTCCATTCATCTGTGTCATCCACTATCATACCTACAAGTAAAATTAACAAAGGCGGTGAAGGACTATACAATAACTCTAAGATGTAATCAAAAGAAATAGAAAAAAAAAAATTCAAGAATAATTTTTTCTTATGGATTGAAAGAATTGACATTGTTAAAGAAATACAGTTTCAACACAATCAAGACTCTGACATTCTTCAAAGAAATAGAACAAATATTACTGAAATTTATATTGAACCACAAAAGGCCCCAAATATCGAGAATTCTGACAATAAAGTGGGAAGAGCAGAGCCATCATATTTTAAAACTCCTAACTATATTACAATTATTACTTGTTTGCAGTATTTAAAATTCCCAGTAGAAATGATATGTGGATAGCATCTGAAATTATATTCAATTATCCCAATTAGAAAGTTATTAGCAATATTCAGTAATGATTCCAGGCATACACCTTTTATCATATGTTTGAATTCATAATGTGAATTGTATGATCATTTAACTTTAAAACAGAGGATAAATAATTAGAAAGAGCATTTATAACTTTTAATTTAAGAATCTCCACTTGTCTTAGAAATGTAGATTTTTTTTTTATGTTTCTATCGATTTGGTCTCCCTAAAAGAGTTAGACAGCTTTTTTTACAGTATATCCAAAGTAGATCTTTTCTGGTAAATGTCACCTTGGTATACAGAACTAAGATCAATTGAGGTCTCTTGAGCCTCTCAAAGACACTGTTTCCATTGCTCAAATAATGTAGATCATTTTGAATTAAGAGCAATGGACATCCATACAGTTGAGAGAATCTCTTGTCCTACTCTTACTCCTTTTTTCCTTCTCTGACCTGAAGAAAAGACAGTCTACAAGTTTCTGCCCTTCCCTTAATTGAAGAGTCAACCATATCCCCCTATTATGATCTAGAAGAATATAGTTTGGGACATAGTTTTATCTGTAAACAGGTTTTCTAGCTGTGGGTGAAGATGAAGTAATCCACTTTGTCATGAAAGCCAGTCACCTTTCCCTCGCTTATTCACAGGATGCCTTACTTCATGGTTTATATCCCTTTCTCTTTGGTTGAAATTAGGACCTTAAAATATTGTAGCTCCCTTGTGCATCATATTGCAGTGACATTTCCTTTGTTAAGCAGACTAATATTATCATGATTATTCCATGTCCAAGAGGCTATGTCCTCCTATGCTCTGACAATTCAGAAAATAATAATATATGCTTAAACACTATACTTTGTGATTTAACATTAAAGACACTTTATAAGAAAACTCATTTTTTCATCAAGGTAAATGCCAATAATATTTCCACCAGGGATTTGGTGGCTGCCTTAAGATGGTTGTTAAAATCTAACAGCAACAAACATAAATCTATGTATCAAATATCAAAATAAATAAAATATGTATTAAATATTAAAATCTGTGTTTTATACATTAAATTCATTCTTCTTAAATTCAAATACATTTATTTTATTTGGTTCTGTATTTTTTAAATTATTTCAACAAAATAATTACATAAATCTACTTGAAATCTGCCTCCTGAAATTTGTACATAGACATCTTTCATGTAGTTTAATCAGAGGACTCTTTTAAAGACTTGGTCCTGAAATTATGTTTGCATTTTACAGATACAAATTCTAGCAGTGGTTTGCCCATTCAATACCTCATTCCCTATTCAGGCATGCTGAGAATTGATTAGTCTACCTTCACATTGTTTCAATTATTTTCTTTGAGTAAGTCCAAGGAATAATGGCTTATTACTCCTATATTTCTATTACAATCAATTCATATTTCACAGAAAAAAAAAAGGCTGTCATATACCATTTAATAAGACCATCCTTTAGTTTAGCAAGTGATGCAATCAGCTATTTTTGAAAATAATGAATATTCAAATTCCATTGTTCCTAGGTTCCTTTTTACAGAATGTGACCCAGGATTTGAATGGGCAATTGATGTTGGCAATGACTTTCTCTATATTTCTAATGGTTCAGGGCACAATCATTACTTTTCAGTATAAAATCCAAGATTTATACTTTGGGCTTGTTTGGTTATTTAATCAACTGTATACCAGAAAATATTTAACAATGGATTCTAAAAAATTGCATGTATATAATAGAGATTATTTACTGGAACTTTAATATAATGAATGTGCAATATATAATTTATAAACAATTATCAAATGCACTATTTATCATACATACATCCTCTATAATCAATTATCACACTATGTCTTCACTTATTTTTAATAATTGTGAAGCCACAAAATATATACATATAATTGCAATGATTAATAAATGTAGTTCTATCATGAGTAATGGCTGATTTTTATTCTGTTTACATTAACGTGTTGGAACTTCAGTTATTTTTCAGTGGCATAAAGACATTTTTTTGAATGATGAATATTTGAGAACTAGAAGGCTATCTCAATTTATCGTGCCACTTAAAATGTAATGGTTATACACCTGATGAACTTTTATGTTTTATCAGCATTATTAACATTTTCCCCACCTTTTCCTTAAGCCTAGACATACAGAAAAGAATAAATGAAATCCTGATTTGTGACATTTGGACATTCACCTCATAAAATATGGTCGATCTCAAATCCAAATGTGACATCAATGAATAAATATTTGCACCTTATTGTTAGATTACATGTAGTTAAGTCATCTATTTCATCTCTAAAATGCATCTTTAAAATCTTCCTTGGTTATTTCAGATTGTTTTTGCAGATTTGGTAGTTCTTGTAAATTTACCTTCGCACATTGATAAAATTACTAATTAGCTTATTCCCTTACATTTTCCAATCTTTAACATACTGCTTATTGAGTTTTGCTAAAAAGGGCAATTCTATCCAGCTGGTCTATGTAGTTTTCTTAGAATGGCATAACAAGCATGCTTTGATATTCAGTTTGTGCATGTTATTTAGGATCATAATTGCTTCTAATGGACGGCTCCCTTCAAAAACATAGTTGATTTCTAAACACAGCAAACCAAACAGAGTTAGCAAATAAAAATGTGTATCTTTATAGATTTATAATAAAAGGAACTTTGTTAAATATAATTACTAGCAGTTCTTTTTAATTTTGCATTGTGCTTTGTAACACTATCTTACATATCATCATTTAGAAATGATTGACAGTAATAAACTGTCAGAAAAATGTAACAATAAAATGCTCTTTTGTTTAATAATTTCATTTTGGCAAAGTCTTGTTTACATACAAACTGACTTTTGTTTAAAGAAATCAAAAAAGATGCCATTTCTTTTTCTGCCAGTAGTTATCTGGACTGTGCCAACCTAGTTATTGCTTTGGTTACATTTCACAAGAAATCCAATTTAGGCCTAATATTATAGGTGTAATAAAATGTAGGCTGAAATAATTTTCTTGGGTTTTTCAAGTAAATTAATTGATAAGATGAAAAATGAATCATCTCGTGACTGATTAATGAGTTCATTTTTAAATATAAAGTGCATTTTTTAACCATGGAAATGTCCATTTGTAAAGTGGTACTATGTAAACTTAGGACTTTTGCAATGAGGTGAGTTGAAAAGGGAATTGCTAGAAAGACACGTATATTTTATTTGGGGATTTGTATTTTAGAAGTCGAAAGTATAACATATACATTGATAAGCTCTTTTCTTTCCTTTACAAATCTTTAATGTGATTATGTAAGGAGAAATATGGCTAAATATTGAGAAGATTCAATTTATCTAAAACTAATGTTAATGTATTAGAATTCACTTTTCTAAGTTTTTCTTAAAATCTAAGTTCAACTATACTTTCAGAGAAAAATATTTGCATGTATAATTAATTCTATAAATGTGACATTGAAATATACCCTTATAAAGGCCAGTAGATAGCTACACATCTATACATTTTATTTTCAATAGAAATAAAAAGTTTTAGGAGGCCAACCATACACACAAATGATTCCAAAATAATCCAGTAGTGAAAAGGGCCTTCATTCAATCTCTTCCAACTTCAATTGCATATTTGTTTTATTCTTTCCAGTGATTTTCATTTTCTTTGTATTCATTCTTTATGCATTCTTGTTTCTTGCACTACTCCTTGGAAAAACAACTACTTCTTTTCAATCTCTTCTAAAACAATATGCCACTAACTTGGTTAAAGGAAGCAGAAATTATATTAAAAAGGCACAATCATATGACCCACAGAACTTGCTATATACTTACCATACATCAAGTTCTGTGGGTCATAAGAAATAAAGATAAAGCTTTAAAATGTTGGCATTTACTAAATTTTCTAAAATACACTGAATGGTTTTGTAAATTTTTCCATATCCAAATGTTACTTAGAAAATTAGGTTGAAATATTTTCTGGAAAAGAGTATAATTTTCCTTTATATAACTTGAATCCACTTCTTTAACAATGTGATAGTATGAAAAGAATTTGTTCTTTACTTCTATTATACTCCAAACAGTGCTGGCTTCATGTCAAAATATTTCTGTTGACCACATGCAATATCCAAATTAATTAGTTGCTTGCTATATACCACTCCTTTGTTGTACATTGGAAATTGCTGCATATGGAGAAAATGATGGAAGGGAATAATTTAGAAAACAGAAGGCAAGGTCATATATCTGTGTCCTATAGAACACAGCAGTGGAGAGGTAATTGCAATCAGCACAATTTTCTAAGGCCAGTGTAGAGAGAAAAGGTCTCCCTTCTTTCCCTGCTAGGTTATTTGACTGATCTAATAATTAAATTGGCACAAAACAGATTAATGATAAAATAAATATTTTTATATGTAAGGGGATGTCGTAGTTCTGTAACCAAAAGAACGGACCAAACTAATAAACTTTTTGCCTTTTAGACAATGAAAACCTGAGGAGAAGGGGGGTAGTTAAGATTGTGACAAGGTGATGCAGATATTTTTATGCATTCTTTTTTCTTGCACTACTCCTTGAAAAAACAACTACTTCTTTTCAATCTCTTCTAAAACAATATGCCACTAACTTGGTTAAAGGAAGCAGAAATTATATTAAAAAGGCACAATCATATGACCCACAGAACTTGCTGTATACTAACCATAATTTATATATATATTTATATATTTTATATATTATATATAATCTTCATATCTCAAAATTACCTACCTTTGGATAAAAATTCTTTCTAGCCTCTTGTTACATGGTCGATACTTTGTCATATGGTAAATTTTTCTTATGCTTTCAAGGATATAGGAGGCTTATAGTGTTCCTGTACTAGCTTTTTCTTAAGTAATTTAAATTAAAAATAGTTAATATGCCAAAGTAGCGTATTTTGGGGCCCATTTGCTCTGAATCCTATCATCAGTTAGCCTGATTTATCAAGAAACAGCATAGTTGAATGAACTATGTGGTGATCTCTTTGTGAATTACACTGATCATTCAGTTTTTCCACACTCTGTTAGTCTAGTTACAGACCTGTATCTATGATACAAAATAAAATGGACAGTAGAGACAATTATCTGAACAATTGTGGTGAAAAGAAGCCTTGTTACTAAGAAAAAAGTGAGTTGGGGTGTGCCTTAATTATCTGTATTGAACTTTTATATTGATCACATTCACAAGACAATTACTTGAATCACCACTTCATTTTGCTTAGGTACACTGGCTAAGACCATTGAAAGAAATTACACAGGAGTGTCTGGGGAACCATAAGTGACAACTTGGGTCAGATATTTTGGGGCAGTCTAGATTCATCAACAAGTATTTATCAAATCCCTCCTGTGCTAGATAGTGGGAATGCTACCAGTTAAGCAGAAAAGAAAAGGTCTGACTGCATACAGGTAGAAATGAGATGTTATGTCTATGAAACAGTTGAATGGAATCAATACCATATAACAGTGACTTTTAAAAGAAAACCCTCATGTTTTCAGTATTTTGAGTTCTTTAAGTCTACTGGATTTACCTTGCAGCTAGACATCAGATTGAATTTACAAAATAAATAAAGCTTGTCATATTTTGTGAAAAAGTGAGATTTCAAAAACACTTTATTTATACTCCTTTAAGGTATACCTGGGAAGAGTCAGACTCTAATGATTTCCTTAAGGAAAGTGAGTTGTCATTTTCCTCCAAAGTGGTAGCTGAAGATAATGGCATAAGCCACTGGTTGCCTATGGGAGATCACTGAATGACAAAAAGAGTATAGAAAAGACTGAATTAAACTCTATATTCAGCAATTCCAGCTTGAGCAATTCAGGTGGACTAGCAGACCCATTAGAAATAAACACCTATTGTAGTAAAAGTGACAGAAATATTAACCTATCTCCACTTATAATAATGAGATAATGCATGCTTAATATACATTATGTAGATATTATCTATTTAATTGGGACAGTATCATTAGTAGATATAAACATGAGTTAAATCAGGTTATTTTTTAGCTTCTAAACGACAGCCCATAACCTTGAAATGTATTAGTTATGTTTTCCTCCTTTTGGAAACCCAGCAAACCACAGGTGGGTCCTGCATGCAAAAACAGTATGTCAGTTATGTAATTATGAGCACATGACAATCTATTGGCACCTAGGAATCTAAAGTTGGTATTTGGTCTTTCAGTATTTTCTGTTTTCTGACTACCTGCCTGTCCTATGTACAGTTCCCAGTTCAGCATTAAAGGCATGTCAGATACACTTGAGGCTTTTCTTCTGTTTGTCAGAATCACAATGAGCCTGCTGGCCTAGGACAGCTATAAATCTGTAGTACCTCCATGAGGAATCAAATTTATATACATGCATGCATAAGCATATAATATTTGATTCCTATATTACTACAGAAGAGGGGAAAATTTAGTATTCATATTATATTACCTTTTGTTAGATAACTATTTGAACTTTTTGAAATCCTAAATGTCTTTCTCTTTTTTAATTTTGTAATCTGCACAAGCATATAAGTAGACATGTGAGATTAAGCAAATATTTCATATTATTTTTATTTTTATTATAAACTATAAAGTATATATTTAATATAGTTTATTAAATATATAATAACAAATGGGTTTGCATAGAAAAGATAGTTATATTTAAATAAAGTTACCTAAAGTACAAATAAATATAGTTGCTTTATAATTATTTTTAAGAGTTAGATGCTTTATGATTATTTTTCAGAGTTTTTAAAGAGGTATACACATATATATCATGCTTATCTGTGTTACTGAGGCATAGAATTAGTGTAGAAGTGACAGAAAGATGTTCTAGTTTTTTTTTAGAAGTTGATTTTGTCACTTTTATCCCCTTAATCCCTAGTACTCAGTACTTGAATACACACATTCCTTTAGGTACTCACACATTAACAAATGCAAATATAACCTCATATCTGCAAATAGAAACACAAGCACACTTCTATTTAGAACTAATCTTAAAATTAAAGCAAACAAACAAACAAAAACCTAGGATTTAAAGGCAACTTATAATAAACTAATTTCCTGCTTCACATTTTCCTTATTAAAAAATAATTGACCTTTTCCATTTGTCTCTCTGATTTAATCTATTACATCTATCAAATAAAAGATTGGTACACATATACATATAAGCTACAGTGACGCTACTCAGCTGTAAAGATAAAACAATTGTTACCCTTTACCATAATTGTATCTCACCCTGAATCAACCTGAATTATAACTGAGAAACTAGAAAAGTTACAATTGGCTTTACTTGCTCATTCAGCTGTTACTCTTCTAAAAGATCTGAACCTTTCCATGAATCCTGAGAGGCAATACAATTCTCTATTTTAATGAATTCACTTGCTCCCTACTGAGAATTAATTGCTTTGGAAGCAACCCAATGGTCTGACATGCTGAGAAGCCCAGTGGTAGATTTTTTTTTTTTCCTAATAAGGAACTCTAAGGAATTAAACAACCTTCTGACCAGGTATCACATTTACTACTTTATCCTTTACACCACTGTCTCTCTTTCTTTCACTGTCTACACACACATATACACACAGTAAAGGCATATGAGAGCTGTTATATTGACCAAACTTAAATATCCTGTTGTATAAATACAGCTGGAGAATTTTATGGTATGTAAACCCACAGGTCTATAGCCACTTCCCTTTTGTGAAAAAAAAAAAAAAAAAGTTGGCAGTGAATTATTATTTGTGAGGATTTCTTAATGGTTAAAACCTGTACCAGGAATAGAATTTACCACTTTTGTAAATAACAGGATGTGCCACAATGTGATTCCTATACAAAGTTGTAAATTTTAACTGAATTAGTTCACTCACTCATTAATGCAATGGATATTTATTTGCTAATGATTGCATGTCAGTATTTGTCAAAAAATTAGAAGTTTGATGAGAGTTTAACTGCAGGAGGAGTTACATAGTAAAAGTACACATATGCACAGATAACTTACACACTACATAGCAAATGGTAAATGACTAAGATATTGGTTGGAATTTATGCAAATATTACTTTGAATGCTTTAACAAAAAGAAGAGATGCAGGAGAACTATTGAAGCAAAGTTAACATATACAAGACAAAAAGATCAAAGAACAATCAGAAATAGTTACCACTGAAACAAAGTTCTAAGATATAGTCTTGGCATTTCATTATAAATTTCACATCTCTAATCTTTGCTACCCAGTTATAAAAATGAAAAAAAGGAATGATTTATCAAATTTATTATTATGCAGTTAAGAAAAGCAGAATAGTTTATTATAGAAAATATTGTTCTATTAAAATTAAATGCTAAAAGAAATTCATAATAAATCCCTTTAATGAAGAACTTTAAAATATATATGATATATATGCCATATATAATATATATGTTTAGTCCATTCTTAATGATTCTTTGATAAAATGTGAAGAAACATTTTTCAGAGACATCTATTCCCAGGTAGTAAGGATTCTCCAGATCAGATTAATTCTCTTCTTTGAAAAGTGCTTTAAAAACTTAAAGAAAATGTCACACAAAACAATCAATTCCATTCAGATATCAAGCAACAAAGAATAGTAACCCCTGAAAAGAGAAACTAATCAACAGAGCCATTTGATTGCTCTGTCTTCCTGCCTGCATAAAGTTCCCTGCTTATGGTAAGGACCAGAGAGAATTTAAGCATATACATAAATTGAGGATGAGATGAGATCTGAGAATTCTGCCATGCTGAGGTGGCTCTTATAGAGATGACAAAGGGAGGGAGATGGAAAAAGAGAGAGAATCAAAGATCTTTATCAACCAGCCTTCAGATAAGACTGGTAAGGACAAACAGGTGAGGAAAAATCCCTGAAACTGAGAATTCACCTGAAAGGACTACCAAGTACAGTCTAATTCTCCAGCCTCATAAAATGCTAGGTAGAGTGTGTTTTAGATCATCTAGAGTAAAAGATTTATAATTTTCAGACCATGCGATCAAGTGTACTGGACAGCTTTGCTTCAGTAGTGGGGTACCTATTAGAAAAGAATGAGTGTTAGAGACAAAGGAAGAAGGAAAGTAGCAAAGAGAGAAGCAGATTTTTTATTAAAAAAGGAATATTCCAACAAGCCTACTTCTTGGAATCTACCCAAAAGTTACAAAAACTCTAATCCAAAAAGACACCTGTACCCGGATATTTATTGCAGCACTATTTACAATAGCCAGGATATGGAAGCAACCCAAATGCCTGAAAATAGATGAATGGTACAGAAAGCTGTTATATATGTACACAATGTGATACTATTTATCAATCAAAAATGAAAAACTTACGTCATTCACAGCAATATGCGTGGAACTAGAAGGTATCAATGCTAGCAGAAATATACCAAAAAAAAAAAAAAAAAAGATAAATCCTGGATGGTTTCATTTGTATGAGACACAAAAGGAAAGCAATCTAACAGGCAAGAAAATTTAAAGCTGATTTCTAACAAAATTGAAGCATGAAACATTAGGGGACATTAAGGGTAGGCGGGGCACAAAAGATTAAGATGGTGGTTCATAGGTGATAAGGTGATGGGAGAAACCTGGTGTAGATAACAATTTAAAGCAAAATAAATAATAAAATAAACAATGATAAAAAAATAAATAGAATAAAAAAGAAAAGGTACCTGTGGGATGATTCCAGGACCTGGTGAAATAGGCCCTGCAGAAATCACATGCATGGGTCAGCTCATTGTCCTTTCACATACTTTCTTTCAGTGTAGGGGGGCTGTGGTCAGCCAGAGTCGTTGAAAGCATGACCTGAGGGATTATGATAACATCTGAGTCAGAATATGAGCAGTCCAGGGGATGTGGACTAAGGTACTTGGCCTGTTTCAGGTTTGTTTGTGGATGGATCGCAACCTTTCAGCATCCTTAAGTGCAGACTAGTACTTCTTTGGTTCCTACAGAAGAGCTTACAAAAAATTTAAAATAATCAAGTTGCTTTAAGTAATATGACCAAATTCTGGAAAAGGCTCAGGAAGTATTTATGGGGATAGAAGAATATTCAGCAATCAAGGAGGCAAAATTTTAATCTGATAAAAATGATTTCAGATATGATAACTGCAGGTCATAAATTAGAATTCTGCTGTGAAAGAGGACTTATAGAACTCAATATAACAGTGCTTGTACATTTCAAGTTTATTGTAAAAAAAAATATAGAACGCACCTTGTCACAGCTAAAGCTGACTTTTGTAAAATTCTGAAGAACTAGGATTCAGTCATTCTCTCTCTACAGGATATGTGAGATGTTTTTTCTTGCTCTCTGTAGAAATCATCACAATGTACAGAATGTCTCAGATGCAGAATGTCAGTTTGATTTTTCACATAGCCTAATGGCCAAATAATTTTGCTAAATGATAAGTTTTCAGCCTTTTAAGGATATTGTCAAAACCAGCAAAATCCATCAGCCATGCTACTAAATTACAAACATTTTTTTAAAAAGCACTATGAAAATATCCTAGAGTTATAAAGCATCACCATTAAAGTTTCAAATTTTACCCAGAAATTAAGTTGATATATTTCTTTTAAAAAGTTTAATCTATCTATAAACTACTGTTTCATACCAGTTATAAAGAGAAACAAGAAATCACCTTGATAATGAGAATAATCAACCTAAAAAATCTAGTATTGAAGCAGATATTTAACAATTAGACAAAACACATCAAAACAGTTATCAACTGTTCAATATGTTAAAATATGGGGAAATAAAGCATGGTAAGTAGTGACATGGGAGATGTGAAAATGACTCAAATCAGACATATTAAGATAAGATCTATATAACTTAGACTGAAAAAAATTCTGTCATATTGATAGAATAGATGTTGCAGATGACAGTAAATTTGAAGACAGAAATACTTTGTATATTAAATACATAAGGAAATAATAGAAATGATAACACAGATGACTATTTAGATTAAAGTTGTACCTTATCCTGCCTCATACAATTTACAAAAAGTAACACAAAACTAATTATAGATTTAAATGTAAAATATACAAAATAAAACGTTTAGAAGAAAGCATAGAACATGTTCAGAATGCAGTTACTTAATGACTTTTTTTGGACAGGAAAGGAAAAACAATGCATATAATAAAAAGGTGAGTGAAATGCCCTTTAATTTTAAAACATTTAGTGAACAATCTATTAGTAGGATATAAAGATAAGACAAACTGGAGAAAACATTTGCAAATTACATATATAGCAAAAGACTCACATCTGGAATTAGAAAGTGAGAAGAAAAGAGACCATGCTCCCATCTGTGTGAAAAAACCTTGGCTTCTGACCAGATCAGCAGAATCCTCACAAACTTCTACAAGACTTAGCTAGCTCCTGACTGAACCTTTGAAACCTAGATCCATCTTGGGGAAGGAGAAGAGTCATAAGACCCCCTGAGGTTTTAGGGCAGAGTTCACTGGCCTCTACCCAGACCAGCAGGGATCTAGCAGACAAGACCATGCCAGACTCAGCCTGGACAGACAGCTCCAATGCAGACTGATGAAAAAGTGAGTCTTTCCATTAACATCTGGAACAAGTGAAGTTATCTTCTTACACCATTGTTTTTTCAATAGAATACTGGAATTCCTAGCTATGGCAAATAGGCAAGAGAAATAAATCCAGGCTGAGGAGAAAGTTAAGCTATCATCATTTGGAGATGATATTATATATATATATATAATATATATAAATATATAAATATATATATAAATAAATATATATATAATATATATATAAATATATAAATATATATATATATATAAAAACTAAAATATCCCAACACTAACTTAGTCAATAAATCAGTTCAGAAAAGTAGCAGGTTATAAAATCAATGGACAATAATCAGAAGCCTTTCTACATCCAGTCTAAAGACAACAAAATTAAAAAAAATCATCTCATTGATAATTGTTTTTTCCCCCAAATTTAAATACCTGAGAATAAACCTCACAGGTGGTTAAAGACCTGTACAAAGAGTCATAGCACATTGTTAAATGAAATACAAGAAAACATAAATAAATGGAAAGACAATTCCTGCTCATGGATCAGAAGAATAGCATTATCAAAAAGGCCATTCTACCCAAAGAAATTTCTAGCTACCTTGCAATTCCAACAAAAATCTCAATCACATTCTTCAAAAAGTGGAGCATAAACACTGAAATTCAGCATACACACTGAAATTCATATGAAATAATAACCAAAAAAACATGGATAGTCAAAGTTCTCATAATTAAAAAGAGGAAGAATGGAGGTATTCTACTACCAGACTTCAAGCATGCTGCAAAGACTTAATGAAAACAGCATAGTATTGGAACAAAAACAAACACTTTGACCAACTTACTCAATACTGTTAAAATCTGGAATAAAGTTAATAATTTTATGTCACATTACTTTGATGATAAAATGACATTGTATGCATATTCTAAGAATTTTTTATGTCTTTGTAAATCTATTTATGTATACACTTGGCAGCTTGTGCTAAAATTTAACCCTATCTTTGATGATTTTAGATTAGAAATAACAAATCCATAAACTTCTAAGCAATGTAAATTGTTAGAATAAAATAAAGTGGGGAATAACTACATTTCCCTAATTTGAGGTGCTCATTTCTTGGATGAAGTTAAGAAAAAATAAATCATGGTTAGATCTAATTCACCTAGATTAACTTCCCAAATTGACTTTCCATTTTTATTTGACATATGTATGTAAACAAATATAACCTTCCATGAAGATTCCAAGTTAATTTCTCTGAAATTATAAATCATAGCAAAAAATTTCATGATCCAGTTCTTACAAAATTCACTCTATGGATGGTACTGAATTTTTAACAAAGTATTTATATTTCCTAAAACTGGTATCAGTTAAGTTGTTTCTTAGAAACTGAATAAAATATTATAATTAAATGCTTAAATTCTCCAAGTATCCACTTGTATATTAGGAGAGGGTAGATTTAAAATTAATTAATATAAATATAAGATAATAAATAATATGTGTACATGTAAAGTTTCTAATGTTAACTGAGATCAAACAACTTTAAGAATATTGATATGTGCATCTTTAAGTATTAATATTATGTGACTAAATTGCTAAAAGACAATATTAACAAAGGGTTAAACTTAAGAGATTCGTTCTCAAGTATAACCTTACAGGGCAAAGTAATTAAAGAAATGATCATTCTATATTATTTTAGTATAAATAGGTTTTCATGCCAACAAATTTAGCATGCAACATTTTACTTTCTGTACAGCATATTAAAGTATTCATAATAAAAATGACATGCAGTTTTTTCTTTAATTATTCAATATTTTACTTTACCGTTGCTTTTAAAATGGCCCAACCACAATATGATAGATTTTCTTTCCACATTTAGCTTCTCATCTGTTTGAAATTTGAGACAATATATACTTCTACTGTTTGCTCTATCTGAATGAAGCAAAATATAACATTGATGCAAAAAACAAGAATATCAGAAAAAAGTACAGTGAAAAAGTTATGCTGAGTTTATTTTTAGTTTTATTAAAGCAATATTGCTTTACAACACTGTGTATAGAGTTTAGGATTGCACCCTTCAGAGGTTTGTTACCATACCATCCACCACCAAGGTGCCCATGGTCTTCCACCATAATAAAGCTGACACTTTTTATACTTTGTTCACCAGCATCACCTTCCTTTGCTGCTAGACTCATCATCACAGGCAGACTTCTGGGGTTTTTGTTGTTGGTTTTATTTCATCTGTTCTATCCTTTTTTCCCCTGTATTTCACATATAAGTGAAGTCATCCAGTATTTTTATTGCTCCTTCTGACTGGTTTTACTTAGCATAATTCCCTCTAGTGCTATCTATGCTACCACAAATGGCATGAAAATATCTTTTTGGTCACTGAGTAGTATTCCACTTTGTGTATATATGGCACATCTTCATGATTCATTCAACTGTCGTGAGGTAATTGGATTGTTTCCATATTTATCTTGGGTATTAGATGTAGTATTACAATAAACATGGGTTTGCATATATCCCGTCTAACAAATGATTTTTTATATGTATATATATATATATATATATATATACATACATACACACATATACATGTATATATACAAGGAATAGAATACAAGGAATAGGTTAGATACAATGAATGGAATTGCTAGCTTATATAGCAGTTCTATATTTAATATGTATTAAAATCTACATAATGTATTTTATAGGGGTGGATCATTTTAATTGCACTTTTCAATCTGCAACAAAAGAAAAATATTTGAGAGGCAAAGTTAGCATGACTTAAAATTTGAAAAAATATTTTCTCAGTTTCCTTTAAAGAGCAATTCAATTTAGGCATTCTTTGTGTTACTCCTAAGGAACAGCGATTTTCAAAATTTACCCAAAGTAATTATTTTAGTAGTTGTTGAATTATGTTGGGAGCTCAAGGCCTTCTAAGGGGCCATCTATATAATTACCTTTTGTTTCACTGTGTCTTGTAGTAGCGAACATGATTTCCCACACATAGGAAAATCTTGAAATGTTTGTTTGGTAAGATATAGACAATGAGGAGGATGCCCAGTCACACACACACACACACACACACACACACACACACACACACATACATACACACAAAGTAATGCTGTCAAGTTAAAGACTTTTAAATGAATTGGAATAAACAAGAGCATAATATGTCTATTAGCATCCAAAATAGAAATGCAATTGATAAGCTTATAAAGATGTATTCTCATTTCAAACTTCATAGTAGCAATTTTGGAAATTTAATGTATCTTTAGGAATGATCACAACAAGAGATAATGAGAATTATTTGGGGGAAACAAGGAAAAACAAGTTATTAAAGAGGTTCGTAGATAATATATTTATTAAATCTCCTCAGCACTTGGAACTGACTTTCAATCAATAAGAAAATAATGCACATTTTCTGTATTTTTCAACATCAGTTTTAATGACTTTCAGCTACATGTTATTTTTTTGTTATTATTACTATAAGCAATTTTCTAGTTACAAATGCAATTTTATATGAAAATGGAATCTTAATAGTTTCATGGAATATGGATTTTAAAATAAAAATTTTCCAGAATGCAAAATCAGAGTCCTTATATGCCTTTCTTGCCTGAGCACCAGCTTCTTCAAATGGATGAGGGAAATGAATATCCTAAATTTTTCTTCATTCATTATAGAACTCCAGTTTTTAATCCTCCTGGAATCAAGAACTTTTGCCATACTATCAAGTAATGCATTGATTGAAGTTAATTTCCTACTCTTTGACTTCGACCTAGTCATGAAATTTCCATCAGATAACAGCTTTTAAAGTATACACAAGGGAATGTAATGATAGACTATGGGAAGGAACTTTGGTAGTGGGAAAATCAATATGACCACACCTAAAGGGAGAAATAATATATTATCGTAAGTTAAAAAAAAATGTAAACAGACAAAAACACCACAATTAAAAATGTAAATGACTTTGTGGATATATATGCACAGGCATATATTTGCATATATATACACATATACATGTATATATACATAGGCATATATACATATACATATGCATATATATGCACATATAGCATGATCATTTTTACTTGCTCTCTTGCAACTCCATCAGTTATGAAATAAGCTGCTTCAGATAATTCTAGTCCATTATTAAGAAAGGATGATAGACATAGAGTGCAAGAAGCCACAGTTCACCCAGCAAATTCTCCAAGTATAGTGCCCTGCAGGCCAAACCAACCTAAAACAGAAAACCTAGTGAATTTGCATATGCAAAGATGAATGCATTTATTATAGCCACAAAAATATTAGTTGTTTTTACAATAAGTTTGTTTTAACAAAGTTAGTTTGTAGGACAAGTTTTAGGCAAATATATATGTATATATATACATATATATATAAATATATATATATATACATACCCCCCCCCAATAAAAATAGTAAGTTCATAGACATGTGATTCAAAAGGAAGGAGGCAAGGCAAAACAAAGCTCAAGCAAGATGTAAAGACTCATGTAATGAGTGAGTTGGGATATAGCCTTCCCTTCATATAATTATACAAGAGGAGTAATTTTTCTGTTACAATTTTAAAAACATTTTATGCAGAGGTGTAAAAAACGTTTTAGTGCTTATATTGGGGAAGTTCTCTGAGTTTGATATTTGTATATTAGTATGTCTCTGATACCAAGGAAAAATAAACACTTCCAACTTCAAAATACCTGAGATAGGTGACTTTCCATGCTTAAACATGGCTATGATTATGATTTGAAAGGATAATAGCAAGAGACATCCAGTAAGTTAGTCCTAGAGACTTTCAATATTATAGATATCATTTATGTAGTAAGCACTTAAGAATTACATATAAGTTATAGCGTGCTCTATGACTAGAGCAAACTTCTTCAAGGACCTCTTATACCTTCACTCTCAGAAGTAAGGTAATTCAAAAATGAAGGAAGATAAATTTTACAATAACTCTATTAATCCTATTTCTAAAAAACTGAAATGAATTTGTTTCCTTTTGTCTGTCAACATTGAGAGAAACTCTTGTGCTCTGATTTCTGAGAAAAATATCATTCAGATCTATAATTTTTCATTTAAAATATAGTTAAATTAATATATATGTGTGTGTACAAGTACACTTATATTCTGGGACAATATTTAAGAAACTTTCACTAAAATATAAAAGAAAATTAAAGGGAAAACAATGAAAATCAGAACACAATCAATAAATCTACCTTATTGGACATAATTGAATAGAGAATTATTCAGCTTAAAGATAGATAACAAAAAAATACCCAAACTAAAGTGAAAATGCAAAGCTGGGCATCAGGAAAAAAGTTTGATAACGATAAGGAATATTATTAATATTGATAAAAATATGGAACAACTATTGATGACTGGGCAATTGGGATTCTACGAGTGAAGGAATAAGGGAAAGAAAGTAATCTTGAAATCTTGAAGTAATCTTTCAAGATTGCCACTAAAACTTCAGAAGATCCTTAAAGTTGTTAACTGAAAAGAAAATTAGAAACACTCATTCTTAAAGAAAAGCTGCTAGTAGAAAATCTTAAAAAGAAACTTTAAGGAGAAGATCTATTATCTTCAAAGAATTAGCAATAAGACTTACTTCTGATAAATGAAGAATATAAACAAACAAACAATGGTGACAGATTGACCAGAAGGACCCTCATGGTAGGACTGAAGTTTTCATTTTCCTAGATATATGAATGACACACAGCTGGGTCTACATAGAAATCATCTCCTGCTAAAGTCAGCAGCCATAGCCAAACTTAGCATTACTACACCAGGAACAACCTGGTGGACAAATATACACTTTTCTTGCTTCAATAAGAGACATATAATCACCTTGGAATCAAAACCCCGACAGACTTACAGAGGCAGTTCTTACAATTTCAATACAATTTAACTTCCTCTACTGAATCTCAAATGTTCTTCTTGAAAACTCTTTACAGAAAATTATTACAAGGAAACCACGTTCATAAAAAATACAACCTTCCCTCTCGTTTTCTATGACTTTAAAGTTATATATTTTTACCACCCTCTAATTTCTCATTACTTAATTAACTAAAGAAAGCAAAAAGGGTTTGGGATGTGAAGGAATAAGATTTTCAAGCAAAAATCAAAATATGTAAGTTACAATAAAAAGGGCTAGAAAATACATATAGGTAAACTGATGTGTTTGAAGCCTCTATGGTAATAAATATAATGTCTTCTGATGGTTAGTGTTATGAATATAAAAATGCAACAAAACTTTTTTTTTTTTTTTTTTGAGACTACGTCTTGCTATTTTTGTCTATGAAACCACAGGCTCACATTGCCTAGGGTACCACGAACTCAAGCAATCCCCAGACTCAGCTTCCCAGGTAGCTGGGAGTATAGGCGAGCGCCACCATGCCCAGCTACTTTTTGGAAGTAAGTCTCCTCGCTAAGTTACCCCAGCAGGATTCGAACCGTGACCCCTGGTTCCCACCACAACTTTCTAGGCTGCCGTTTATAGGCATGAGACACATTGCCTGGCCCAATAAAACTACTCTTAATCTTACAGAATCAAAGACACAATTTTGGATATAGTTTTTCAGGATTGTTGAACTTTAAAGAAACTCATAAAGAGATTATAAATTTTCTCTTTACTATGACATATTTTTTAAAATACATACGCAAAATAGAAAAAAACAAAAATACTTAGAAATACTTTAAAACAAAATGATTAAGCAAAAAAAAATTCTCCACTTCAAATAACTACTAATTTTCTTTTCATTATTTTTGAATTTTCATTGTTACTGTATTATGCAATGTATTTATCACATGGCTATAGAGCTAATATGATGTACTATTGTGTTAGTTAGCAAAGTTAAAGGTTTCAAACTAATTTGATTTATGCTAGTGAAAAGCAATGTGTATCTTTTTCTTGGTCTAAAATAGGGTAGCTTGCATCTCTTCATTTTCCAAAGAAGAAAAATACACAGGGGAAAACAAAGGCAAACACTACAGAACATGAGCTTCAAAGATATCTTTGTGGATTCATAGCCAACAGAAAGGAAACCAAAAAGGAATCTAAACTACATCAAACTGAAAGTGCCTATACAGCAAAAGAGACTATAACTAAAATAAAGAGACATCCTTCTGAAATGGGACAAAACATTGCACACCAGACATACCTAGCAAGGGACTAATATTAAAAAAAAAAAAAAAATCTCTAAATACTTTATACAACTCAACAAAAACAACAACAACAAAAATGTAACCTAAGTTGACAGAGGGGCTAAATAAACTCTTCTTCAAAGAAGACATATAATGACCAACAGGTATACGAAAAAATGTTTCTCATTCATATCATCAGAGAAACACAAATGAAAACAAAAAAGAAATACCACACCACACCAGTAAGAATGTTCCCAATCCAAAGGCCAGCAACAAAGCAACAAATAGTGATGAGGGTGTAAAGGAAATAAAACATTCTCCTACATGATTTGTGGGAATGTAGACTGGCTCAAATCTTATAGGAAGCCTTTGAAAGTCCCTCAAAAGAACAGACATGTATATACCATATAATTCAGCAATTCCATTCCTTGGTATATATCAAAATAACACAAAAGCAATAATTCAAAAGGAAGCTCACACTTCCATGTGTATTGTAGTACTATTACAATAGCCAATGTATGGAAAGAATCTAAGAGCCACAAAACAGGTCAGTGGTTCAAGATGTGGTGTATATACACAATGAAATACTACTGAGTGACCAAATATTATAAACTCATGTCACTTGTGGTAACAAGAATGGAGCTGGAAGGAATAAAGCTAACTGAAATAAGGCAGAAGAAAGATAATTATTGATGGTGTCACTTACACGCAGAATATAGAGAAACTAAACAAAGGGTCAGCATGAAACCAACCCTTGAGATCTGACCATACATAGCAGAGCCAATGGACTGTGTTTGAGGATGATGTGATGTGTATCAAAGTGTTGGGAGAGCAACACTTGAAGAGAGACATCCTATACTGACAAAATATTAGTAAGGATGTGAAAATTGGTATTTTATTTATATTGAAAAGATACCTTCTATAAATAGCACTTTGATCTATTTTCTTATAAATTGCCTTATACTTATTTTTTTTTCTTTTAGATCTTAAACCAATTGCTTAATTCAGGAGAAAATTTTATAAAAACTTTAGATACTGGCATTGTACTTTTAAACTGTTTAAAAAGCATAGTGGCATGGGAATAGAAACTACAGTTACATTTTTTAAACACATTTGTTTATTTTTTCAGTTGGTATAACATCCGGAACCCCTCCTCTAGTCATATGTTGTCATAATAGTACACCTATCAGCAAATCACCCATTGACAGCCACTATCATCTACTGAGTTCTTACCCTTCCCCTAAAGCTGAAGATGCATTATTTTTTCTCTTATCTATAAGTATACATACGCACATTTTTTTCGATAGATGACTAGTAATTGCCTAACGTGGCAGATTTGCATTTCTAAGATATTTCCCAGCAACTGAATGCGATAGGATTGATTCTACATATATTTTTAAAGTAATAAAAACTAAACATGTAATAGAAAAACACACAAGTTTTGACTATACTTGTGTTCTGAGGAAGGTGTAGTACTTAGTAGTAAAAGCTGAAATCTCTGCTAATGATTTTATTTCCATGGTTGCAGAACTGATTACATTTCTTGATGTCAGGGATTAACAATGATTTATCTTGTAAGTTCTTTTATGCACACACACAATACTACAAGTTAGGATCCATGTGTGGGTTAAGTAGTAGATATGTGAATAAAGGCAGACATTGTCCAAGTATAAAATTCACTAAAATTTTACATATATCTTTTCAATTGCATTATTTTGAGATATGTTTTAAGAAAATGTTTCTAACAATGTAAAATTTTGCATTAGCAATATGTTTAGTTCTTGACATTTTTATATTTTCCGCAGGTTTGTTTTTTTTTTATTTGATGGAGTCTTGCAATCATGAAAATGTTATTTCTAAAGTACTTATCAGTACCAGACAGTATGTGAATTTTCATTCTAGGGCAATTATCTGTTAATTTGGCAGTTATCTGATAGATCAGCTGTGAATCTCAAGACTTATCAGACTAAAGAGCATTTATTTCATGAGTTGTTCACAAGCACTCATCTGCATATGTGAAATTTTGCCTATTATTCTGGTTTCTGAATGTTCATGTTAAGCAAAATTGGAAGGTTTAATCTACTTAATGTGTTTCAGGTTCTCATTAACTTATTATCTTCTGGAGACAATAGTCTCTAATTTATGTCTCTAAATTATGACCTGGTTATTTTAATAAGGATTTATTTTACTGTGTCACTACTCTGTCCGTCTGTTGGGAAGCCTGAACCAAAATGGCACTATTTTGAGAAATTACAGCTTATTTGTAAACAAATCCCTGTGTAAGAAAATGAAAGAAAACAACAAATTAAAATGAAAAACAATAACCAAAAAGTTTTTTTTCATTGTTTAAGAAGATCTTCATAGTTTAGCATTTTCACTTAATGTATTTTATATGATATACCAAAGCTCATAGAATATATTAATCTAAAAACATTATAAACAAAATTTGATGTAAAATGCTACATGTTATAAGTTCAAAAATTGAATTCATTCTAAAATTATATACTGTACTTTTTCCTTTGGCATACTTTGGCAACATATGCTAATAGTCATGAAAAGCAGAAAATATGTGATACTTTTTTCTTTTAAGTATAGTACTGTTATATGTAGTAGTGGATGGTTTTGTTATGTACATAGTTATCGATATTATAAACAAATTCTGAGATCTTTTCATTAACTTATTATTTTTTGTCTAACATAAAACAAATATCCTATTATATTGTTTGTTTTATATCAATTTCATTGAAAATGGTAAAATTTAGTCAAGTAATGTTGTTACTTTTATATGCTGTTCTTCCCTTGGGCATACGTATAATTTTCATGTTTTTCAGTATTTTCATAGAATTTATGAAAAATATGCAATGTAATTTTAATCATAACACAGTAAACAATCTAAAATGTCTCCTAGTTTACCAATAATCATGAGAAATAATATATTAAGTTAGGTTTAGTTTTTAATTCAACTTTAAAAATAGTTAAGGTGAACTCATCCACTGAGTTTACTTATTGTTTATTGGTCATTCACTATTTGAAGTGAATATTTTAAAATTGATAAACATAGATCTAGAAACATTGAATCTGTTGAAGTATTATTTTAGATTACTAACTTTCCTACCTTAGAATCTAACAAGACCAACTACCTTAGAGTCTAATGCTCTGGCATTATTAGCACAAGACTTTACTTATACTAGACCTTCTAACTAACAATTATATGAAATTCATGCTTGTTGGAACTTGATGAAACTGCAAACATTTCCTTTCTACATCCTACTAAACTGGTAGCCTGCTGGTACACATGAATACAATTATTCTGATTACTGAGTTGTTTATAGTCATTTCAGGCTGGTAAATTCTTATGTAAAAATGATTGTAGATCAATTGTTCATGCAATTTAATATTTGCTTTATGAACAATTTTCAAAAAAGGGTTTCAATTAAACTCATGATTTTTGTGCTATCATGAGTAACATATATACCATGCAACTTCCAATTGTTTGATTTATGTTTACAGTCATTGATATCAAATTTCTGTACTGAACATCAGGCACTCACAGATTTATGAAGGAGAATGGTATAGGTAAACCCATTATATGGGAAGGCATATACGGCACTTATGTTCATTGGCATTTGGGATTTTTGTGCCATTAAAACTACAAACTTTGGCTTTTGCTTCACAATTCCCTTGCACAAAAATTCTAAATGAATGTGATTGCCTATGTTCTGAAGTAGCAGTTCATTTTTTGGTATAATATTTGCTAATTATTATATTAAAATTCATTTTAATGATGCCACTTTGAGGCCGTATTCAGTGATTAATTTAGAAAAAGATAAAGTGATTAAGGAATTTGAAAGTAAAATATCGGTGATATTACTGCTCACTAACCAAGCATGTCCCTTATCACAGTAGCTATAAACTTCAGGAACAAAAACAAAATGAGGAAGCTGTTTGGATATACTGTGTTGAAAATAAGAGGACTAAGAAAATTTGAGAAAATTATCAGATATGGAATTAATGATCTTGACTGATAACTTCACATGATCTAGATTGAAGCTAAACATAGAAGAATATTCTCAGAACCTTGATGATCATGAGCAGAGCAAAAAATATGTATTTGTGATGTTGAAAAAAAACAACAACAAAACTTGACCTGATTTTGATATTGAATTCATTTTAAATCACTCTGGACATATTTCTAAAAAGAGAGATGCCTGAAGAAGAATCTAAGGCAGTGCTTTCATTATATATTTGGGGAAAAAAGGCTTAGGCAGTGGTAGTTCCAGGCAAGTTATTGTCTCTTCAACATTCTCCATTGGGATGAGATTTGAATTTGAAAGAAAGTTATATCACGGATTCCACACTCAATGACTCTAGGGCAATACGCATATTTGTGCTTTAATTGTTAACAAAATGTTTAAAAATTAAAAATAAATAATTTAGAGTAAGACTATTAAAATATTTTTAAATTTATGCGATGTGTTTAAAATGCTGGAGTGAAAAGTCAAAGGATATAAAGTTTATAATGTAGAAAAGTAATATTAAATTAGGTTAATTTGCTATTGAAGAAAGAAAAAATATTTTAAAAAATTTAGAGCAGTCTATATATAGTGGTTATAGAGTCTACTGTATAATAGTGGTTATAGAGTACTATATAATAACAACTTAAGCATTCCCATTCATTCACCTCTCACTCACTGACTCTCCCAGTGCAACTTTGCAACTTGCGAACTCTTTTCCTTACAAGTGCACCGTTTTTATAGTTTATACTTGATTTTTGTGGTACCATTCATATCCTTTCATATGTGTAGATATGTGTAGTTATATAAATATAATTTGTCTTAGAGTTAACTTCAGGCTTCAGAATAACACATTCTCCCAATTTCTAACTGAGAGCAGTAGGCTGTATTATATACACTAGGCATTTAGTAAGCTATACCATATAGGTATAAGTACAATATTCTCTATGGTTTTCTCATACAATGGTATTCCTAATGCTAATGGATTTCTCAGACTGTATTCTCATCATTAAGCAATGCATGAATGCATTTTTTGTGTGGAAAATTCCTGTATGATGAAGTCTCACCTAAAGAAACATAAAACAACATAGTGAAACAAAACAAATATACATGTTTATTTGCATTGCCAAAAATGAAGAACAAAAGAAAAGCTGCATTATTTTGAAAGAGCATAAAAAATGCAAGCTCTTTGAGCATTTTATTCAAAGGAGTGGGTAACCCCAGACATGTAGAAGAAATTGACAAAATAAAATATGTAGAGGGCAAAAGCATGAACATATGAATGTCAGATAATTCATAAAAATAAATTTTGATGTGTTAAACATTGGTGAAATCAATCGAATCAAGTTTTTGAAGGCACATTTGATCCACTCATTTTATGACTTTAAATGGTTCAGATTTAGTATGAAAACTGTAATTTGAAAGCCTTCCAAGCTCCATATAGTCCTGAATATGCTGAATATGAATTCTCATTACCCCCCCCACCACCACCCCCCCCAAAAAAAAAGAAGAAAATAGAAGACAGTGGTAACAATACATTGAAAGAGCCTTCATTATTCACTGATTTTAGAGGTTATCACTCTTGAAGAAGATACTTTAATATTATGCATGCACTTTGTTGGCCCAACCATGTCCTTTTCTTGGTGCTCAGGTACTTGAAACTAACAAGGATTGAATCTGCTCCCATTTTGAAATTCCACTGAGTTGCATTTAGCTTCAAAATTTTATAGTCTAATAAATCTCACTTCTTAAAATTGGATTTACTTTACATGTATCATTTTATTTTATGTCCATGTGACAGATTTTTTAAAGTACTCATTTTTTAATTGGCATATAGCCTAAATACATTTTAAGAAAAAAATAATAGAGAGGATTTTTCAGTTTTAATTAGGTTGAGTCAATCATTTCTTCTTGTTAAACCAAGGGCACCATTATTAGAAAAATGCTTAATAGTTCCTGAATTTCAAAAGCAAAACAATCAATGACTTTTCCATTGTCAAGAAATAAAAAGACTAAAGCTTAATTATATTTCAAAAATTAAGAGAAAAGAATCTTAAGGTAGAGGAGTCTTTTATCATAAACTCTTTGAGGATAAAATTTGTTAAAGTAAAGCTAAAAGTCAGTTTATTTTTCTGTATTTTAACTGTATATTGCAGATTTGTCACCTCTGCTGTAAAAGATGAGAGTATTTTGATAA
Organism: Uropsilus gracilis; assembly: GCA_004024945.1. Lineage (NCBI taxonomy): Eukaryota > Metazoa > Chordata > Mammalia > Eulipotyphla > Talpidae > Uropsilus > Uropsilus gracilis. Next base: position 47,214 of record PVHY01000097.1, on the reverse strand, counting down.
TATAATGTTGTGAAGTCATTATGACTTGAAATTGGTAAATGTTATTTGATTTTAATTAACAATTTTCTTTCTATAGCTAACAAAGCTTAATTCATGTAAAATATTTTCATTATAATGTTTTTAGCATTATGGTTTGTTTCGTTAGTTTTACTGGCACAATATTGGAAACAATATACTACAATATTTCCTATGTATACTATACTAGATCAAACCAACATTTACAAAAGAAGTCATACTTTACTAAAATTCTATTAAAGATAATTGTCTAAATTAACTAAATTTAATGCTCTAATGATAACTTTTTTAATATATTTGGTATTAATGCTAGTGTAAGTTATATAACAAGTCTTTAGCTTAATATCTCCCTATATATTGCCATACAACATACATATATACTATGTAAACATAATAAATATTTATTACTGTATATATATATATACATATGTATATATACAGATTTCAAATCCAATGTAGCTCCTCTTAGTTAAAGAAATTGGGGTTAGAATAATTAAAACCTCATCCAAGTTTATATAACATGATTAGCAATCCCGTGTTTGTTAATATGGGAGGAAGCTCGATAGGAGAAATGTGAAAAACATGGTCCTTTTTAACTATTGAATTCAGTTCCTATGATATTTATTTGCCTTTGAATATTTTAATCTAGATGAAAGTCAATGACATCTGGGAAGGGGATGGTTAGAAAAACCAATTGATGATCGGTTTTTGATCTGGAGAGACACATCTGATCAAAACTTTCTACGAAGAACAAAGACAAGCCTATCAGAAAAATAAGAAAGAAATTAGAGATAATTCTTCTAAAGATGGTACTTATGAAAGTTCAGATATAATCCAGTAGTTCACATCTCTGCTTTCTTGCAAATATTTATATATAATTCCTTAAATAAAAAAAAAGAAAACTACAGGTACTAGTAGGCATCAGACTTTCCTGTCTTTCCCTCTTCTTTTCTGTCCTTTTCTTTCTCGTTTCCTGTCATTTTCTTGCTTCTTTAGAAATACAGCAGAAGGAAACTCTTTCCTTTTATTACTAGAATCATAATATAGTGTGTCAAAAGTAGAATATAGTTTAAGGAAAACCTGTTACAATCAAAATTACTTTCCATTGATTATGATACAATTTTATAAAATAAATGAATAATTTTAAGTATGAATGATTCAAGTCCAAATAGTCATATATAAATATATATTTTGAACCATTCAAAATAAAATTAATCAAGTGATTTTTTTTAATTTTAAATGGCTCTAAATATATAATTGTTTGAATATTACACACATTTCAGAAAAATAAATAAAATAATTCACATTATAATTTTCATTTTTATCTATGCTCTGTAAAACACCAGTAATGAAAGACCCATATGATGTGAAGATTAAAAAAAAATAGATACACATTGCCCTTTAAAATGCTAATTGAGGGGAGGGAAAGAAAAAAATAAAATGCTAATTTATAATTGTAGTGATATCATATGATAGCTTTACTGCTTTGCTCACTCTATGGTAATATAAACTTCTGTATTCATTTTCAATGCAAATCTTTCCCTATATAATAAGGGCACATATTTTTGAGTAATAATTAAAATCTGAAAGCTATTTAACATTAAATTGTCTTCTGTTCCACATTTGATGCTAAAAAAGAGTCAAGATCTCTTTTCTGGAAAGTTTTTCAAAAATCACTTCACTTTTCAATGAGTCCACTGCAATTTTAATTTCTATGTCTTGTTCCACAAGTCAAACATGCTTCTCACATCATCAGAAAGACAACATAACCATCTTCTAATCCTGCCTCTCTCTATCTGCTCCTTGTGGTATTTTGGTCAAGTATTTTACATATATTCACACACTCAGAATTTGTGTGTAATGTCCTATAACTGCATATGACCTATAATCGCAGGGAACATGAAATTTTACCATAGAAACCTCATTTTGTAAACATGAGATGAAGAAAAATCAATTCCCTTCTACCCTCCAATGCAATATATGAAACTTTCTAAGCAAATTCACAAAACCCAAATGTCTCCATTTCTCAAAAATTCTGTACTCTTATGTCCTCCACATATTGAGTTCTTTAATAGGTGATGATCATCTGGTAAGATATTTACTATTGTGCTGTGAAACAACAGTTGGATCATTAGCAGACACCAATCTGCTGGCAAATTAATTTTGGAAATCTGGTCTTCAGAACTGTGAGAAGTAAAGTATGCACTGCACAGTAGCACACTCGATGTGAGATCCCGTTCTAGCAGCCCTAATAAAACAACATGGATGGTTTTTTAAAAAGACTTTCAAAATAGTAATTTTTATATTTGTTCTTATTAGTCTATGTACATTTTTTTTTTACTTATTGCTTTGGGATTTTATTGTTTTCTTTTTCTTAATCCAAATGTAATTTTTCATCTTATTCTATTGTTTTACTTTACTACTCTGAAACTCTAGTTTTAGCGACTTAATTTTCTCATTTTAATTTATATTTCATGTTTTACTTATAGAAAGTTGGCATTTTTATTCATTGTTTATTTTTCTTTTATACCTAGATTGTTTTCTAATTTTTAAAGTAATAACATCACTTTTAAAGGTAAGTTTCTTTTCTTCTAAAATATATATTTTCATTAACATTTAAAAAGTTTTTCTCAAAATTAATATGGTAAGTTTGTTTAGATCATCAAATTGTTCTCATTGAGTTTGTGTATGCTATCTCCACACTTTTCAATACAACTGAGTGTTCTTTACTCTCTGAATAACAGTTTCAGTGTGGAGTGTTGTTCAAGAATGGGATCAGCATGTTTTGTTGTAGAATCCCCCCAAATATTCATATTGAAGTGCTGACTCCATTACTTAGAATGGGACAACATTTGGAATGAAGACCCTTAAAGAAGAAATCAAGTTAAAGTGAAAGTTACTAGGGTAAGATCTAATCCAATATGATTGATATTTTCTTTATAAGAAATGAAACTAAGGTTCATATATACAGAGAATGAATACACATGAGGACACGGGGAGAAGAAAAGCATCTAATAGCCTGGAGAGACAGTTTTGAGGAGCAACTGGTTCTGTAACAGCATGAACTCAGGTGTTAACCTTGGGAATTGTGAAGAAAATATTTTGTCTTTAAGTCTGAAGACCATTAATCCATGGTAAACTTTTGGCAATCTTAACAAACTAATGCAAAAGTATTTTGCTTTTTTCTTCTGAAATTTTGTCAAATACTCTGTGCATTGTTCACAAAATCATATAGGGCATATTATTTTTCTCAAAAATGTGTACAGGCTTATGCTTTTAAAATTTAGCTCAATTCACTATGAAAAATGAAAATGCTGTATTTCTTGCCTCTGTTAAATTTCACCTACCCTGTCATAGCTGTGTAGGAAAATATGAAGGATTGTTTTTGACTCCTTAGCTGACCAGTTCTCCCTTTCTGCATGCTTGTGTTTATATGAAAGAGTGTTCAAAATTTTATGATTAAATTTTCTTGTGTAACCCAGCTCTAATCCAGAATTATATATGCAGCTAACTTGGAGTTCTCTATTTTTTTTTTCTTTATTTCAAATTTAAATCACGTTTCCTTGTTTCATCAATTTGTGCCTTTAAAGTTTTCATAATGTAATTCTGGACTTCTTTTAGAATGCCATAAAAAATATATTACTCAACAGCAGAAGTTTATCCCTCAATTCTGGAGGTAGAGAATCCTAGTAAGATGGCAGGAAGGCTGTATTTTGATGAAGGTTCTAAAACGAGGCTAAATAGATATCCAAAACCATGAGGAAGAAAACAAGAACCAATAGCTAAATCGGCAGTTTCAGAATTCTTCCACCTGAAGCACAATCTTAAGATAAATCAAACAACAATAGCAAGATTTATTAATATTAGTAAACAAAGGAAATCAAGAGTCACTGAGATCCCAAGTGGCCAGTTATCTTAGCCCAGTAACTTTCCAGTATCAAAGTCTCAAGAGTACTTCCAATATGGTGTCTTCTCACCACCCCAAACTTGTAGCAGTACTTTACACAAAGTCCAGTTTTACAGTAGACACAAATTATAAATTTTCCAAGTTGCAAGCTTTCCAAGTTCTCTAAGTCAAAGGCCTGCACTTCAGTCTTTCACAGCATCTGTTCTTCCTAGGGTGGCCAAACCCCGGAGTCCTGACTTTATGACCACAGACCAAAGTCCCATTCCCCAGGTTGAAGTACATCATGCTTTCAGAACCTGTCTCCTTTCCACTCTTCTCAATCTGCCTCCTTCTTTTGGTGCTTCCCCAAAAAAAAACTCAGGTACAGGCATCCTGGGGATACTATCTGGGTCCTGAGACTGGGACCTATGCTCTCTTCATAGATCTCCCATGCTCTCTGTCCAGATCTCCCAGTCCCCACTCCTCTGCACACCACGCTCTCCATGGGATCTGGGTATTTGGGTGCCAGCACCTACAGTGTCAGCATACAACTTGTCCTACCCCTACCCTCCTCCCTCCAAAAAAATTAAATAAAACAGAGTCCAACTTCTGCATAGGCACAGGCCTTAGCTCCTCCCTTGGAGAGAACTGTGGCTCCCAGAGCATGCTCAGTATGCCCATAACCGCGAAGTCCAGGCCAGCAGCCACTAAATGTGGTGAGTGTTCCCAGTTCCCTTCCTGGATCACAGTTGTTCACTTGTTAGAAGTGGGGCAAGGTTTATCTGAAGCCTTTTTGATAAATTAGTAATCCTGTTCATGACGATTCCACTCTTTGGACTAACACTCCTCCAGACAGTGTATCTGTGGGGAATAGCATCTCTATCTCTATCTATATCTATCTATCTATCTTATCATAAGGTAAGATGGGTCCTTAAAGATGAAATGTTTTTAAAAAAAGGAATTAGTGTGAACGCTAAGGCAACATACTTTTCTATTTTAAAATGGAAGAAGGGGGTACATCGGGAGACTCATTTGTAAAAACCCTTAATATAAACTTTATAATACTACTTTTTTTGTACGTAGCCTTTATATAAAATTGCTAGTTATTTCTGCTATAGCTAGAATCATATATTAGTTTATTATAATCACAAACTTCTAGAAATGTTATATGAATGTTACATGATGGAGCAGCTGCTGTCTCTTTCAAATTTCTCTGGTGACTTTTTTTTCTTCCTTTCTAGGAAAGAGACATGTTCAAAATCATTCTACCAACCTTAGAATTACACTTATACTTGTGCGTTTAATAAATGTTTTCTATTGTCAATACTGATGGCAATGTTTCTCTTGGTGAAAGACTTCTTTTATATAAAAGCTTGACCCAACATCCTTTTTCTTTATCACTTTCCACCTTCACAAGATATTCAAAGTCACAGGCACTACTTCATAGTTGAAGGTCAAAGCAACTCCACCAGGAACAGTACATCCTGTTAAATCACTCTTTCTCAGTTACTGCTTCTTCAGGCTTCCTGCTCTCCAATTATTTGACATTTTATTAAACTGACTTAGAAGTTCTGCCGTGTGATCAGCATAGAACCTTTCTAAAAGATGTTTCAAATAACCCTCACTGGTTCATCATAACTTATAAAGGGCAACATCCTCACAGCATATTGTGCCTCAGGTGATACTAAGATGATGATGAAACATCTTTTGAAAGAGAAAACTTTTTTCGTATTTTACTGGCTTTTTATGTTTTAAAATGAGGTTATATTGGTTTACAACATTATATATTACAACATTATATATTACTATATATATATATATATATATATATATTAGAGGTGTAGGATCACTCCTTCAGGTGTATATTAGCATATCATACCCACCACCAAGGCATCCATAATCCTCCACCATAGTTCAGATGGCACCTCTTCACTTAACTCACCTCTCTACCTCCCACTTGGGAAATCTCAATTCTACAGTTAGATTTCTATGGTTTTCTATTGCTCTGGTTTTTAGATTACCCTTTTTGTTGTTGTTCCTCCGTTTTCCATATATACATGAAATCATTCAGTATTTATCTTTTCCCATCTGACTTATTTTCCTTAGCCTAATCCCATCCAGTTGAATTCATGCTCAGAATTCAAAAGTGAATTTAATTTCAAACATAGTTTATTTCCTGTATAGACCTTATCTTTCTTGTGCATCTATTTGTCTTTGGTCACTTACATTGTTTCTGTAACTTGGTTATTAATAGTGCTTCAACATATATATGAGTACCTATATTGCTTCAAATCAGTGACTTGGCATTCTTTAGGTGGACACATTAAAGAGGTACTCCTGAATCAGTTGCTATATCTGTATTTACATTCAAGAGCCCTCTTTTTTCTTTGACATAGATTCTGGATCACTTCATTTTCCCAGTAACACTGCATGACTCACCAAGACTGTCTAACATGGACCATGCTCATAAGCATGAGATGTTATCTCAATGGTTTTATTTGAATACATTCAATGTTCTTTGCAGTCCAGGAATCAGCTCCATTTATAATTATATAAATGTACTTTCAATTTCTGTTTGCTAGTATGTTTGGAAGATTTTTTTTCTATTAGAATTAATCAGAAACATTGGTCTGTAGGTAACTTTTGGAAGATTTTTTCTGTTAGATTAGGTGACTTTTTTCATGCATTATCTTTTTTGGGCTTTGTAACAGAATAAGATCCTTGAGGATGTGTGTGGGAATATTTTTGCAATTCTAGTGGGGTGGAATAGAACTAGCATCAATCACTTTTCAAATGTGCTATAAAATTCAGCAGTGATATCATCTGTCCCTTGGATTTTTTTCTGTTGAGAGGTTTTTGATAGCTGATTCAGTTTTCTGCTATGGTTCTATCCAGATCTCCCTATTCTTCATGATGACTAAGTCTTGATAGATTGTATTTTTCTAAGAATTTATCCTTTTATGTAGATTATACAATAGTTAAAATATCCTTTCTTAATTCTTATTTGTAAAATCAGTTCTAATGCCCCTCTTTTCTAATTTTAGTTGTACCTTCTCTGCTTACTTTTTTTTTCCCAAAGTCAGTCTAAATAGCTCTCAATAGTGTTGTTATTTTCTAAGAAGCACCTCTTATCTGCATTGAGGTTAGCCAAACATACACAGAGTGGTCAGGCATATATGATCAAGCTAAAAATTATAAAATCTGAAACTGTTTCCAGTGTTATCCTTTTTTTTATCGAATAATTTATTTATATATAAATTTCACATCCTTGTAATTCCTGGGTCCAGTGTTCTTCTTTTCTTCCAAAAGATTTTCCCCATTTTCTTAAATATTAGCTTATTTTCAATTTTTGTCCAGTTCATGCCTTCACACTGAATTTATGTATAAACCTATATGTATCATTTAGTACATAGTATGTTTTTTATATTGGAAAGTTGATTTCATGAGGTCTACTCAGATATACAAGAATGAAAATCACCTTTTAGTCACATACCATTGTTGTTGATTGGTTTTCTCAAGGGAACCTTCATATGGAGCAGAACATATTTTGATAATTTTCATATAGATTAGTCTTCTAAACTTCTACAATTCAAAATAAAATCATTATGTTAGATGTGTAATATTTTGATACAATGTGGTTTTTCTTGATATTTATAAATTTGCTGGCACTGTGGTTAATTCACAGATGAACTGAAAATGTTTATAGCGGTAGTTCTAAGAAGATACTTGTAGAAGCACTTGTTCTTAAAAAGGTATATTTTTTGGTAAGAATATGCATCTTAGACACTGAATATACCACAGACTATAAACTTTTATGCACGTTGAGATGAATACAATTGTAGAATAAGAAAAATGAGGTGATACAATCCAAAAGTGCATGGAAGACTTGTGTTATTTTTATAAAGTAAACAAAAAATTGAGGTTCAGTTGAAAAAACATGAACGAATGTGAAAAAGGGATAAGGAAAAAAAATAAACAAAAAAATCCTAACTTAAAAGAGTCATGATATGAGCAGTAAACTTAGGGAGCTTTTTTATTCAAGTTGAAAGAGGCAAATTTATTTGGAAGAACAGAAAATAAAAAGAGATAGAAAAGTAAGACTCTGGAAGATTTCCAGAGAGGAGCCAAGACAAGGGAGCTATTATTCTCACCCCCATTTTATTTTATTATTATTATATTTTTATGTCACATCAATTTAATCTCCATTTAATTTCCTGGGGTCATTCACCACCTCTCCTCCCTGACCATTCCAGGTAGTCCCACCCTCCCATTGTGTAATTTCATTTGGTGTTCACATATTAGTGAAACCATTTGGATTCTGTCTTTTTCTTTCTGACTCGTTTGTGCTAGAATGATTTCTTCTAGGTACATCCAAGTTTCAATAAATTCATCAAATTTGTCATTTTTAATTGATGAGTAATACTCCATTGTATATATATATATAGCACATCTTCTTCAAACATTCATCTGTTTTGGGACATTTGGGTTGCTTCCATGTCCTTGCAATTATAAACAGTGCTGCAATGAACATCTGAGCACAGGTGTCCTTTTGTACCCACATTGAGATCTCCTTTGGGTAGATTCCCAGAAGAGCTGGGTTAAATGGTAGTTTCATTTTCATTAGTTTGAGCATCCTCCACACTGCTTTCCATAGTGGCTTGACCAGTTTACATTCCCACCAGCAGTGTAAGAGTGTTCCTTTCTCTCCACATCCTCTCCAGCACTTATTGTTGCCTGTTTTTTTGATGTGGGCCATTCTTACTGGTGTAAGGTGGTATCTCATTGTGGTTTTGATTTGCATTTCTCTGATTGCCAGTGACGTTGAACAGTTTTTCTTGTGCCTATTGGCCATTTGTATTTCTTCTTTGGGAAGTGTCTTTTTAGTTCTCCCCATTTTTGATTAGGCTTCTTGTTTTGTTTTTGTTTAGTTTTGTAAGTTCCTTATGGATCTGCAATATTAAACCCTTATCCTTCTTGTGGAGGGCAAATTTTTTTTTCCCATTTGGTTGGGCTTCTTTTAGCTTTTTCTGTTGCCTTTTTTGCTGTATGGAAGCTTTTTAGTTTGATGTAGCCCCATCTGTTTATGATTTCCTTCAGTTTTTTGCTATCTGTAGATGTTTCCAAAAAGGAATTTCTGAATTGTACTTCATGGAGGATTTTGCCCAGGTTTTCCTGTATGTATGTTATGGTTTCAGGTCTTACATCTAAGTCCTTTATCCATTTTGAGTTGGTTTTTGTACATGGTGTGAGGATGTTGTCTTGGTCCATTTTTTTTGCAGGTCTTAGTCCAATTTTCCCAACATAATTTATTGAATAGGCTATCTTTGCTCCAATGTAAGTTTTCCTCCCTTTGTCAAATATAAGTTGACTATATATGTGTGGTTTTATTTCTGGGCTCTCAATTCTGTTCCATTGGTCTGATTGTCTGTTGTTGTACCAATACCATGCTGTTTTAATTATTATGGCTTTGTAGTATAACTTAAAGTCTGGAATAGTCTGGAATAGCCTCCATTCTCACTTTTTTTGGTCAGGAGGTTTTTTTGATATTCAAGGTCTTTTGTTATTCCATATGAATTTCTGTTCTATCTCTTTAAAGAATGTCATTGGAATTTTTATAGGGATTGCATTGAATCTGTAGATTGTTTTTGGTAGAATGGCCATCTTGATGATGCTGATTCTTCCAATCCATGAACAAGGAATGTCTTTCCATTTCCTTATGTCTTCTCTCTCTTTTAGCAGTGTTTTAAAGTTTTCTTTGTATAGTTCTTTCACGTGCTTTGTTAGGTTTATTCCCAGGTATTTAAATATTTTTAGTACTATGGTAAATGGGATGGATTTTTTGTTTGTTTGTTTTTTGCTTTTTGCTTTTTTGAGACTAGGTTTTGCTATTTTTGCCCATGGAACCATAGACTCTAGTTGCTCAGGGCACTACAGGCTCAAGCAATCCCCAACCTCAGCTTCCCAGATGGGATTGCAGGCACGCACCACCACGCCCAGCTATTTTTTTGGAACAAGGTCTCACTACAGGCCCCAGGTTGGACTCGAACCATGATCCTTAGCCCTGGCTGCTTCATAGGCTGAAACTTACAGGCACGAGCCACCATGCCCAGCCAATGGGGTGGCTTTTTTAATTTCTTCTTCTTCTGCTTGACTTTTTGCATATAGAAAAGCTACTGACTTCTGTGTGTTTACTTTGTAACCAGCTACCTTACTGAACTGGTCTATTGTTTTGAGAGGTTTTTCCGTAGATTTTTTGGGGTTCTCAACATAAAGAATAATATCTTCTGCATATAATGATAGCTTCAGTTCCTCTTTTCCTATTTGTACCCCTTTTATATCTTTGTCTTGCCTTATTGCCCTGGCTAGAACTTCCAGTACAATGTGAAAAAGTAGTGGAGAGAGTGGGCAACCTTGTCTGCTTCTGGATCTTAATTGGAATGATTTTAGTTTTTCCCCTTTTAAGATGATGTTTGCTGTATGTTTGTCATAGATGGCTTTTATTATATTGAAGTATATTCCTTCAACCCCCAATTTTTCAGGGGCTTTTATCATGAATTGGTGCTGGACTTTGTCGAATGCTTTCTCTGCATTGATTGATATGATTATGTGATTTTTGTTTTTTTTCTTGTTGATGTGGTGGATTATGTTAATTGATTTCCGGATGTTGAACCATCCTGTGCCCCTAGGATAAATCCAACTTGGTCGTGGTGAATAATGCTTTTTATGCATCGCTAGATTCGGTTTGCCAGGATTTTATTTAGAATTTTTGCATCCGTGTTCATTAGGGAAATTCATCTGTAGTTTTCTTTCTTGGTGCTGTCCTTATTTGGTTTTGGTATGAGAGTGATATTTGCTTCATAGAATGTGTTTGGGAGCTTTCACTCTTTCTTGATTTTTGGAATAGTTTTAGTAATATATGTGTTATTTCCTCTTTGAATGTCATGAAGAATTCATTTGTAAATCGATCTGGTCCTGGACTCTTGTTTTTAGGGATAGTTTTTATGACTGCTTTAATTTCACTGCTTGTGATTGGATTATTTGGGTTCTCAGTTTCTTCTTTGCTCAATTTTTTTAGTTGTATTTCTCCATCCAGGTTGTTGTATTTGTTTCCATATAGATGTTCAGAATAGTCTCTGGTTATCCTTTGGATTTCTTTTGTGTCCATTGTAACTTGATAGCAGTTAAAAAGAGACTAATTCCATGAGAAAGTTTGTGTTTTAAATATAGTAGCTATTTCAAAGAATATGTATTGAGAATATAAATTGTAGGAAAGCTGGGGCAATTATTAGAGACAAATTATGACTTTGCTGAAAAAACTGCTAAATAGCAGGATTATTTAATAAATGTGATCATATTTTCTCCTACACATTCCCTTACTTTTTAAGGTATCAGGCTATTTTGTTACCTCATTTCACTATTCTTATGGCACTTACATTGTATATTATGGCTTGTATATGGGACTTGAGTATCACTCTGTACTGTAGAAGCTTCACATTCAGTCATTAAAATTTTCCACTTTAGTCTAAACTCAGTCTACATCTATAACATTCATTCTTCATTATGCTTAATCATTTCACCTTTGAGAAATCTTGCTTAATAATCTTTGATAAAATAAAATTTACTTGCTAATACCTGATTTACTTAATGGTAAATGATATAGTATCCTTTAAAATATTTATGAAATACTTAAATCAATTATAATTACTTAAAGAACAGCAGTACCTTGGTTTCATAAGTGTTAATAATCAACAAAGAGATCTTTAGATCATATTAAAATTAATTTTTTTAATAAGTGAAGTGTAATTAGTAATAATATTTCATTGTAACATTTAAAAAATAGCCATTTCAGGCACTGGAATATGATTATTTGGCCTCAGAGTGTTCAAAATTTTCTTGTAATACCTATGGCAGTCACTAGTTTGACTGATAATGATTCCCTACAAAACTTATGCAATGAGCTATAATTCATGAGATAATGTTCATTAATCAAAGTAGTCTTCTTTACATTATTTCAGCCTAATAAAAAGAAATTTCATATTAAGCTACTTTAATAGTCTAATAACATTTTAATTATTTTATACATTCATATAAGAAAAATGTTGAAATAGTTAAGCTAACTTTCAAAGCTAACTATCATGAAATAGTTGTTTGTGATTTAGCAGGTAGAAAATGATTGAAATGAAATAGGTTCATGGAGTGCTTTCTCCCATTAGGTGGGTACCAACACTAAATAAACTGCTGATGAAGTGTTATTGTTTAGAATATAATTAATAATGAATGGTCCTGTTCTCTATATCAATAAATCATGTTAACTGGCATAGCTTTGGGAGATGGAAAACAAACAGCTCCTAAAAACAAACATTGTTTTAATGAGCTTTATAGCAAAAGGGCAATTAGATATTTCTATCACATCTAATTCTACTCTACCTGTTTTAAGAGATCTGAACATAATCAATGAAAATATAGTCAATCTTATGACTAATTTCTTAGAAATAATGCTATTTTTTCCCCCTTAAGTATGCTTTTGATGTATTACCAAATGAGCGGAAGGGAAAATGAAATGCTTCCGTTTGGATCTTCTAAGAAGCAGACATTACTATGAGAATAAATGTTTAAGAAATTTATTAGAAGAAATGCTTACGAGAGAAAAGGGGAAGTGGGGAGTACTGTCAGATACAAGTATCACCTATAGAGAAGTGAAGAAAAGGAAGGTTATAGGAAGCATTGTAGACTCCGGTGCAAATCTGAGAAATGTTCAGGAAGACTGTCTAGGTGAAGTTAAGTAAAATTATGTATCAGAGGATTGTGCTATCTCCCAAGATATGCCTGGTTTCATATCCTTAGCACATTAAATCACTGAGTGGAAGCAGCCCAGTGGAAGCATGACCTTAAAAAGGTAGTAGATTTCTGGATTCCAGAGCTGTGTGACTGTCAATCATGCCTGATCCAGCAAGAGTTCTGAGAAGTGTAGTCAAAGCAAATATTCAAAAATAAACCATTGAATAATCTATTTAGAATTAGCATACATTATTGTTTAATGTTTTTACCTGTTTTACCTATTGCTGTTTATCTGTTTAATTACTATTTTATTTCTATTACTTAAACTATATAGGTTTGACTTAGAGCGCCAAATAAATGTTGCATAAAGAATAAGAACTCTCTACTACTTTTGCTAACTAAGTTAGTGAAAAGTAATAAGTAAAAAATTTCTAGTAATAATTCACAGATAATTTGGATATAGGTTCATCTATTTCTTGTGGTTAAAATACTTTAAACATATACATTATACATTATATATATTTTGTGCTATATATGTAAATGTAAATATCCAAATGGTCTTTATGTTTATACTTTAGAATATATTATTTGTATATTAATTTGTACATGTTAACCACATTCACTTCCATCACGCAACATTACACAAATATCAGAGTACAAAAACTAGTTTAGTCTCGTCTCTTACACAGATCTAACATGCCAGGTAATACATAATTTATGCTAATAACTTGTATATTTTATTTTTCCTGTATTGCTAAGCATGCATATATAAAAAGGTATTTTCTCACTCTTTTTCAAAAATATGATACACAGTTCTACATTTTGCTTTCTCACACACAGATGTGAAACTACCTCAAAATGAATAGATACAGTTCTATCTTATGTCACTTTATTTTTAAGTAACATTGCACTATAATATTTTATAAGTTTCAGGTGTCCAACATTAAGAACCAACATGTGTACATACTGCTATTGTGTTTTGGTGCTAGCATGTGTTGGAAATTTTTTACTGAGGTAACACTGACATATTTTACTGTTTGTGTTTGGTGTTCTGGTGCACTCACCATCACTTCATCATCTTCTGCACTGTGCACCCTCCCTTCTTTGTTCTCTGTTCCCATCCCATCTTGACATCCATATTTCAGTTCTGTTGTCAGCTTCCAAAGGTTAATTTTTTAAGGCTGTCTTTATCTGACCCTTAGTTTGCGCTCGCTATTCTTCATATTTTAGTGACAACACTTGGTATTTATCCTTCTTCTTCTGACTAATTCTTTTAGCATCCTATCCAGCATCATCCACATTGCCACAAATGGCATGAGCCTATCTTTTTAATAAATTCACTGTCTTCTTATGTAGCATGACTCTTTTTGTTACCTACTGTTTGCTGATAAATATACACATGTTCACTAAACAACAGTACAATAAATAAATTAACATACTTTAACAGGCTAGCACTTTTGTTTTTCCTAAAATACATTTATTGAAATAAAGTAGTTCATATTTTTGTATCTGTTACACATATTGATAGATCTGTAATAGAGCTTCAGAAATATAATTGCCTTATTAAAGATTATGGATGGTTTAAATTTTATTAACTCTGCCATGTTAATTTCCAGAAACATGCCAATTTATATTTCTACAAGCAATGCATTAGTACAGTCTTAAAACACTCCATTACTGTAGTTTTTATAGAATTTATCTTGCTTTTCTGACTATATTATATGGATGTTCTACTGCTATGTTTTGTTTGTATCTCCTGTTCACTAATGAGATTGAGAAGCTCTTTGTATGTTCAGTACTTCTTTGAATTTTTCTTTTGTCAGTTGCTAATTGCCCATGAAAATTAAAGTTGTCTTACTCACAATTTTAAGAGTTTTTGTATGTATTCTTTTAATTGAAACTACTTATTGTGTCTAATCTGTGCCAGTTTCTCTGTGTCATTTAGAATGAATATGCGAATAAAACAGATTTGCGTGCTCATCAGTTGTACATTTGTATTGGGGTATATAAGCAATCGGTATTAAACAAAAGTGAAGTGTATCAAATAGGGCCAAGTAGAATATGTGTCACAAGCTCAGGATGACTAAGGGGAAAAAACTGAAGACTAAGAATTACTCAGTGGCTACCATGTAAAAACAAAAATGCTTTGCTAGTTGGCAAGTCGTTAAGACCTGTTATTATGCCAAGATTTGGAAACAAACCAAATGCCCAAAACAGATGATTGGCTAAAAAAAAAAAATGTGGTACATATACATGATAGAATAGTATGCATCAATCAAGGAGGACAAACACATGTCATGTGCAGCAACATGGTGGAGGAGGCAAAGGGCACAAAAGATTAGGATTGCTAACAGGTGTTAGTGAAGTGGGAAAATCCCAGGGTACACAATAATGCAATAATGTAATATAACTATAAATACACATATATATGCATTTTTTTTAAAAAAAGAACAGATTCTAAAGCAGCACTTTAGTTCAAAGTATGTCTACTCTGTATTTTGCTCTAAAGCTAAGAACTTTGTGTATAGATATCAGTCACCAGAGTGGAATAAAATACCATTCAGTCTTAAAAAAAAAAAAAGGCTTGTTATTAAAGGTATGATTAATTTAAGAAATCAGTTGTAGAATTCTTGATTTACTTTGTACCTTAGATAAATAATGTGGGGTACTTATCGTCACTAAAATTTAAATAGATATATATCAAATGTAGAAAAATTTAGTACTCTAGAGCTCATTAAAAACCACATTTACAAACTTGGTAAACCAAGCAGAGCTTGATTCTATTTCATCCTTATGCTAGAATATTAGTTTTTATGGTTCAAGTTTTTTTTAAATGAGCTATTAATTTTTTTATCCATTGTTTCTCTTTTAAATTATAATTAGATTTTACAAACCTATTTTTCTTCTTTGATGTATTTATATTTTCTAATGTGTCTAACTTCCAACATTTTAAGTATTTATAGTGCCATATTTTATAATTGTATTACATCATATTCAGAGACTATAGCCTACAAAAATAAAGTACCTCAGCATTTATATTATATTAGGCATTTAGTAAATTTATGGACATCTTTCCACACATGAGAAGATTATTCAAGCTCTTTCATTGGTTATATTTTTATACTATCTCTACATATTTAATTTTATTAGATATAGAAAATTTTATTAAAAAGTCATTATTCAAATCATCCCGTAAATATTTTTAATCAAGATCTGTATATATATACATATATATTTTTATATAATATATATAAAAGAACATTTAAACATATTATATAGAACATTTAAATAAGTCTTATTTAAACAGCTACATTGTTTTATAAAAATGATTTGTTAGTTATGACTTCTTCATGAATTATTCTATTACCTTTATTAATAATATTCGCTACCCTATGCAGAGTTTTATTTTAAAGTTCTGGGTGTATCCATTGTTTTATGTTATGAGTATTGCCATGTTTTATGAATGTATGTTTGAAGTATAGTTTGTAAAATGTTTTTGTTACTTTTTAAATCATTTTTAAATGATCCTTATTTGCGGATATGCATGGTTTTTAAACTAATCTGAATTTTGCCATATGTAAATAATATATAATGTTATTGTTAATTACAACTATATAACATTATTGTGTATATAGCAATTTATAACTATTGTTTCAGTGTTTCTTACTTCTTATTACTTATTTAGTTTTGGCATCACATCCTCTTGTTTTTTTCTTTTACTAGTTTAAGCAAAAATTCATCTTTATACGTGAATCTTAAACTGACCTTAGTTAACCCATCTTATTTATACTTTTTAAGTGAGATTGTTGTTCTTTTTCCAGAACTCTTAAGAGAACAATATTTTTATGAAATAAAAAGGAAACATATTTGATATTACTCAAAATGTTGTGGTCCACCTTATCTTCTTTTGTCTTTCAACTATAATAAAAATTGAAATTGAAATTCCTTAATATATTCTTTTCATCAGCAAATGAATCTTTTGGAAAACTTTTTCCACCATAAATACAATTTCCTATGTTTTCTAATACAAACTTGTATTTCAAAATATTTAGAAGTCTCCTTATATCATTACTCCTTTATTTTAAGAATTCTTATGAAATAATTATTCTTGTTCCCATATGATTTCTTTAGTCAATATTATACATCATTTCATTGTATCAGCAAATGTAGAATCCACCATTTTTCAAGTAGTACTAGTAAAAAATGAAACACTTCTAATAAAATCATAGCAAAATGTTATCATTAACTAATTATTCAGTTTTATAAAAGTGAAGGAACATTTTAAGACTAAAGATATTTATAACATTAGAATATACCTGTGATATATGCATATATATGCACACACATACTATATAAACTAGATTAATATATTATTAAAAGTTTTTCAGTTTTTAAATAAACTTCTATAGATACTTTTAATTCAGAATCATGGATTGTCTGTTTTCTCATATAATGTCACTTTCTATTGTGTGATTAAGAGTACTTAGACATCTCAAAAGAGAAGTTCATTCTTGTATTTGTTGGGATGTAAGTTCCTGTTAGAGCAAAAGTCTTGCATTCTTCTGTCTCTGCATGTTTTTCTTCCTACATATGGGAAAGAATTCAGCTAATTTCTTTGATACCCCTTCAATTGAGTGCACTCAGCAATCTCCATGTAATATTATAGCATCCTTCTCACAGAGAGTTCACCAATTTCATTGGGCAAAATTTGATCCAGTATTCATACACTGATTCTTGTGCAGTGCTGTCAGAATTAATCATGGGCTCTTATCTGATAGGAAAAATAATATTGTACCAGCTTTCTTCAGATTTCCAGAAGAGTCTCAGTTTTCACTTGTCTGTTAAATCAAGAGGTGATTTGCTCAAGAAAATTTTCTAAGTACTTAGAAATAAAAAATAAATCCATTAAAAATTTAATTTTCTTGAAATCCTTTATACATGTAGTCATTATACTTTATATATTCTTTAGTTTATATATCTCTTAGCTTAATTTGACTATATCCTTTTTCTTTCAGCTTTGGTATTTATTTTCTTCTTAAATATTTATTCTTGTAATTAAGAACTTTTTAATATTTATGGAATATATTAAATTGCCACTCATGTTAAATAAGTTTAAAAAATAAGTAGATTTTTTAAAAAATCCGCTAATTCATAATATTAATATTATGAATATTATAGATTATATGTTAATATTATAGATAATTTCTTGATATTTATTATTACTAAATATATCTCTTACATACTACTACTACTATAATGAATCAATCATTAACCCATATACAACTGATAAGAACAGACCAAACTCAACTAAACTTCACCCCTATTTATTAGATCTTAATTTATGGCCTCACAGATTCACAGATTAAAAAAATAATTAAAAAATAAGTCTGTTTTAATAATGGCTCATATTTTATATTTTACTACATGGAAAAACCCACACAGTAATAAGCCACAAGTTATTTTCCATTGTTCCTTCATTTCTTTCTTCAATCAAGAAACTTTCAGTTCAAGCATGCTTTTATAGCCAACAGGGGTATCTAGTACAGAAAAACACTTGTTCTTTCACAAATATTGGGATTTTTTTTCTCTCTACTTGACAAGGTAGCAATTGAATCTATGCCTTAAAGTTGATCTGCTATATAATTTATTTATTTAAAATACACTTAGTTTCAATTCACTGATATTTACCTTGTAGTATACAGTTCTCTCTATTTTGCTTTTTTTTTCTTTTTGCAATCTATATTTACTTATGTTTTAAAAAGTCATGATAGTCTGTAGTTTTGTCTTAGATCCTAGTGTAGACTTTTAGGATATATTTTGTCTTTTCCTTACTCATCAAGAAGATAGTGTCAAGCATCTTGTGGAAAGATCATCACATTTTCTGGTTTATCACTGGTATATTTTATGTTATTAAAAACTTTACAACTCTAACTTATTAGCTCCAGAATGAAGGGAAGAAAATCATGAAGATCATGATTTTCTTTTTTTTCATACTATGTGCTTATCTTCTCATTTCTGTCTGATGGAATTTTATTGTAATTCAAATTCAGTCACCAAAATGAAAGAATAACTGTGATGTACCCATTATGAGGTGTAATCTTAGAATATAAAGTTATGCAAGTTATAAATTTTGTCTAAATTTCATATATTAAAAAAGTATATATATATAAATATATATAAGTATATATATAAAAGTATAAAAAGCATATTTTTATATATAAAAGTATACTAAAGTATATGCATATATAAAAGTATATATAAAAGTATATATATAAGTACATATATAAGTATATATATATACTTTTTTAATATACGAAATTTAGACAAAACTTATAACTTGCATAACTTTATGCTCTAAGATTACACTTCATAATGGGTACATCACAGTTATTAACATTAATAACTTAAGCATTTTTAGGCCATGTGATGTTTTTTGCCTGGTACATCTTTTTGAAATTAGAAGAATAAGGAAGAGATGACAAATCTTCCTGAAGTAGTTGGAGGAAGTATTATAGGGGAGAAGCTACTAAGTATAAATAGTATGTTTCTGAAATAGATGCAGGTTTAAAAAGGTGGAGGTGGGAACTGCTTTCAAATGATTAGCTGTTTTAGAGATACGTTGACACTTGGAGCCTATTAACTAAAATGGGAGTGGGGAAAAACAATAAATAATAAACAGATTGCATGTTCATGTGATAATTGAGTTTCCTAATCTCAGAGGGAAAAATCATGAAAATGATAAAGAAAGCATAAATATTTTCTTGTGAAAAAATTAAATACTAGGATATTTACTTTTCTTGTTGATGTTACCATTTTTCAAAATGTTTTCTAAACACTTCTGCAAAATTATTTTCAGAACAAATTTATGAACATAATGAGAAAATTGTTCTCAACACTTGATCAACTTGTCTTATTTCTACCTCAAAGGTATTCTGTAAGTTGTTATATTTACTCATGAAATACTGTTCCAAATGAAACATATCTATTATCAAAATTTATATCTGAGAGCTAAAAAGAGTTTACCACTAGAAACTAGTGAAAATATTATTCTGAAGATCTGAAGAAAAATTCCAAAATATAACTTAAAATGGGTGGAGAAAGATTATCAAGATTGGAATGAACTTGTGCATATTTGGAATAAATTCCTTAATTTCCTAAATGTACATAACTTGTATCCTAACATCTCTCTTCATTATATTTGAGCTTTTAATGCATCAAAGAAGAAATGTAGTTTGATTATGGAAGTCTTGAAATATGTGGAATTTCTCCAAAAGACTTAGGGCTATTAAATTCCAGTGCATAAGAAAAGCGACTATAAAAACTATTTAATGTCCTTTTCTTAAATTTTCTCTCATATTGTTCAATACTTGTAACCATTTTAATATCCTTTAATGTGTTTAAAATATTTTATTTGGTAGTGATATTAAAATCATAAAATATGCAGGCATTGATATATTTGTATTTTTATGATATCGACTGACTGGATGTGACTATCACTATGTTGGTTGTTTTCTGCCTAAAATTCTTTGGTGATATAGCAGCCATCTCCAATATTTTTCTCTATCAGAAAATATGTCTTATTAATGACTCATTATTTATAGATAGAAAAATTAAAACATCTTTGCTAATCCTCGGATAATCAATCTATGTTCTACAAAATATCATCTATACATGGCATTAATTTCCGAACTAGCAAAGATGTTGCTATTGTGCCTGTAAGTTGAGCAGTTTGATGCTTATGTGCTCTATAACTCTCCTTTGGGTATATGGTCCTCAGAGAGGTGTGAAAAAAAGTGAGGAGAAAAATATCCTCAATTAGTAACCTGTTTGCCTAAATTCATATGTGTCTCCCATCAAAAGTGGCGTTATTTGACCTCTTGCCAACATTTAAAAAAAAATTAAGTCAAAATGGATTAAAGGACTTGGATAGAAAGCCTTACATCACAAACTACATAGAAAAAACCACAGGCCAAATACTCTGACACATTTACTTCAGTGATGTCTTTAGAGACTTGACTTCAATAGAAAGGGAAGAAAAAGCAAAAGCAGAAAAATGGGACTGCATCAAATTAAAAAGCTTCTGGCAATTAAATTAACTATTGTTGAATTAAAAAGAGAGATCACTGAATGAGGGAAAATATTTGCAACTTATATATCTGACAAAGAGACCAATCAAAAAATTGGACATTACTATAAATGAAAAATACAAATGTCCAGTAAGCACATAAAAAATCCATTATCACTTATCATTAAGAAAAAGAAAATCAAAACTACAGTGAGCTACCATCTTATAACTGTGAGAATGGCCAATGTCTAAAGACCAGAAACAAATGTTATTATGGTTAGCATGGATGCGGTAAAAAGAAACCTCATACATTCTCAGGTAGACTGTAGACAGAACAATCCTCAATGGAAAGCAGTATGAAATTTTCTAAAATATTAAAAATAGATCCACCATATGATACAACAATTTACTTTTGGCAATCTACTCAATATACATAAAAATGATGATTTAATAGGATATATACATTACAGTGTTCATTGCATCACTATTTCAATAGGCAATTTATGGACAAAACTGAAGAGCACTAGGATAGGAAAGAATCTGTTGTATCTCTATATGATAGGATATTATTAAAAAAAAGAACAATGAAAATTTACTATCGGTTAAAACATGGATGGAATTGGAGAGCATTATGTTGCGTGAAATAAGACATGCAAAAATATCAGCTGATTTCACTTATTGTGGAATTAAGTGAAACAGAGCAAAGGAATAAACTAAACCCAAATCAAACCCTAAAAACACTTGTTTCTGGTCTTTTCTGCATGGTTCATTTACATAGGTATGAGATGGTATCTCAGTGTAAATTTGATTTGTGGTTATGATTGTAGAATTAAAACTGCATGAAAAGAGAGCATAGCGTGGAGATAACTCAATGTGTAATGCAATGATGGATCACAGTGTGTGGCTTGGTCTTTGTGTGGTGTGGCAACAAACCTGAACAGATGTGAACTAAAAAAAAATGAAAATTTAGCATTTATTAAAATCTCTGAAGCATATACAATGCTGTTGACAAATGTGCCTGAATAAAAATAAAATATTGTCAAACTTACCTGAATAATAAATAACTCAGTTTAAAGTAAAGAAGAAGAATGAGTTCTATAGGTTTCCTTCATTAGGTTCATGACTACCATTTCCTGAACATGAAGAATATGTGAAAACAAAATGAATTCTTTATGTAACCATTTTGTTAATTGTTTCTAGATCTGTTTAGAGGTGGGATGTTAAAAGATACACAAAGAAAGTTCTTGCAAATTGATTCACACATTCATTCACACTTTCAGAGGCACTGTTTTCTTTACTATAGCTAACATTGTTTTTTGACATTTTGAGAGTTTTTACAATATTTCTGGCCAAATTACCAGGGGTTCCCTTATTCCTGATATTAATCTAATCCCACTAAAACTATCCCTCTGAAATATTTGTCTATTTAAAAGAGACTCTAAAATCTTTTTATTTTTAGATTATATCTTAAAGTCCTCTTCAACTAATTCAATGTCTAAGATTAGTATCAACCACGCTTCATCTCCACAGGCTGATAGAATATGGTAGGCTTGAATAATGGTAGGGTTATAGTCCTTCTCCAAGATACTTGGTCAGTCATTTCTTTCAAGCCATTATGATCTGAAATCTTTATACTGTTACGTATGTCATATTGCAATATAGTAGTAATGTATTTAATAATTTTGCAATATAATTTCATTATAATTATATTTTTAATTTCACCCACACCAATATAGAAAAAAATGGGATAATATAAGGAATTAACTAAGTTCTCAACTGACAGTTTGTTTTGATATTTTTTAAGTGACCTCAATAACGACACTTAAAAATATATGTGCTGTTTCATATTGCTGTTAAGGTTTACCTGTGATTTGTATTTGATGTTTGCAAGCTTGGAGAACTGAATTCATAAGTGCCTTACAGTCTTTGACCATATTATCAACTGACATTTTTGACATCACATTAAGAAGTTTTTCTTAATCCTACTGCAGCAGAGATTTTGTTTTATGCCACATCTGAACTTAGGCCCTTTGATAAGTAACATTAACAGCATGATCAGTTGGCTTACAATTCTCACAAACTTTTTTTTAACTGATCAATTATTTGTGTTTTAGGGAGTCTGCTAGTTGTCATTATAAATTTGATTAATTATTTCCTCTTTTGTCTATTCAATATGTATAGAACATGTGTTTATTTTTATACTGTATATGATTGTTTATCTTTTTCTAGATTTTTTTATGTCATACTGTTATTTTTTGGTTTTGTGTTTTGTTTGAAACAAACACCTCATCTGTAATACCATAATTTTTCTGCAACCAAAGTATTCACAGTCTGTAGTGCTTGCCTCACCCCCACCCATATTTTTTCCCTTCTCACTTTCTCTTCCCTTCAGCCCCCACTTGGATGTCTCAGATGTATGGTGAGCTTTTGAGGATAGATTTTAAGATTTGTCTTTGTTTTATCCTTTGTTTAGTTTCCCTATATTCTTAATGCAAGTGAAGTCATCCACTATTTATCTTTCTCCTTTTGGCTCCCATTGTTTAGAATAATCCCTTGCAATTCTATCCATATTGCCACAAATGACATGAATTTATCTTTTCTGGATGTTGAATAGTATTTCATTTAATATATTTGTAAATGTATGTATTTATGTCTAACACATTATCTTGATTCATTCATCTGTTCTTGGGCATCTTGACAATGTTATATAGTGCACTAATAAACATAAAAATATGATCAGTTTTATAGGTACCTGTCATCAGATTCCTTAAAGCTTGCCCTTTGTATCATGTTTTGGAAATACAGGAATTGATCTTAATGTTTTTACTTTCCTTTAAAATAGATGGTCATGAAATGGCTTTAATTGTAGCATATCAATATCTGTTTGCAAATCTATAATTTAGACAAACATGTTTCTTCTTCCTATCCTTATCTCAAAGAGAGAAAAATTCCAAACAGTTTAAATATTTAAGTAGAATATGTAAATTTTCATCAACATATTTCTTAGTAACCATTTCAACACACCCATTATACAATATATACATATTTTAAAGCCCCATGTTAAGCTCAAAAGGGATATTCTAATCATTCTCCATGTAAGTATGCATATTAATTCATGATGTGCATATAGAATGTTTCTGAATATCTTCTACTTAAGATGAATAGCAGCATTGCTTGGTTTAATACAGGAAAATGATGCATTCAGCATATAGAAAGTTTCTGAATATCTTCTACTTAAGATGAATAGCACCATTGTTTGGTTTAATACAGGAAAATGATACATTCAGCAGGTAAGATGTTATAAATTACTAAAAAGTAAAACAATGATTTTTCTATTTTCTTCATATAAAATCACTTTATAAGTAATAACAAAAATGTCAAATATTGATATAATAATTAGGTATAAACTAGATACATCTATATTATTATGGGAACTCAAAAAGAAAGTAAAATGATTTTGAAAATATTTGAATGTTATTTAATAACTTTTTTATATATGGTGACAATCAAGTACACTTGAAAATCACCAAGCATAATATTCTTTGTTAAAGAGAGCTTTACAAAAGAATAAAATAATCCTAAAGAAAATAAGCAGAAAATGATTTTATTTCCATACTGTAAGAAAGAATGATTGAAGGGAGCTTTGACTCTTTTCTCGAGCTATAATAGAGTATAATTATATATTACTTGAGTACAAATTTAAATTATGTTCTTATTAAAAACCAGAGTAAATAGTGTTTGCAGGATATGGAGAAAAACAAACCTCGTACAGTTTTATGGAAAAGAGTATGCAGTTTTAATGCTTAAAATAGATCACTTATTTGAGCCAACAATTCCAACCTTATATCTCCACACAAAGAATGAAGAAACATTAATTCTGTGGTGTATTTGTTCCAACAAACTCACCTCTATTTATTTCAATATTATTTACAACAACCAAATTATGGAAGCTAAATGTCTAACAGATGAATATATTAAGATACGATGTATGTGTACAATGGTATATTAATCAGTTATTAAAAAAACATAAAATATTTCCATTTGCGGCAACATGGATGGAACTGGAAAGGATTATATTAATAAATGGATTTTAAAAAGGAAAATAAAAGGAGACAGCAAATGTTGAATGATTTCTCTTATATGTGAAATACAGAAAAATAAAACAAAGGGTCAGATAAGACCAAATTAATAAGAAACCCTAGTAATCCTACCACAGAATCAAAGTTATCAGAGAAGAAGGAGAGAGAAAGAAGTGAAGTGGAGAGGAAGCCCAGTGGAGTGAAGTGGAGAGGAAGCCCAGTGGACTTCAGCAGAGGACTACGGATGCTTTCAGAGTGGGTTTTTGTGTTGATATACACCTGAAGGGTGTGATTCTATACTTTTTAAAAATATACATCATTGTAAATCAATGTTGCCTCAATAAAATTTAATCAGTTAATAATTAATTTTGCAAAAGAAGATGTAATGCATTTATAAAATGGAGTACTACAATGCTATTAAAAAGGATGTAATTTTGTCACCATTTTTGACAACATGAATGTGCCAACAAGGGTATTATTCTAAAGGAAGTCAGTCAGAAACAGAAATCCAAAAACAAAACAAAACAAAAAAATACCATATAGCTGTGCTCATATATGAAACATAGAAAACAAAATAAAAGGGACAATAACATTAAATAAAATCAAGCCCTAAAAATCTGACTGTCAAATCGAGGTTACCAGAAAAGGGTGGAGGTGAAGCAAAATGGAGGAAATGGTACAAGGGACTTTGGTGGAGTACTGTGGATGCCTTGGTGGTGGGTGTGTTGTAGTGACACACCAGAAGAGGTGGACTCCTACATTTCTAAGTAAAAGAAAATGAAAAAAAATGTGAGAAATTCAAATTTATGAATTAGTTTGTTGACAAAGGAATAATGCCAGTGCCATAACACTGTGAAGGGAATTTAACCTTCTTGTGGTTTTCTTGAATTCATAGTATAAAAACAAATAATGTGGGGGCACTGCATTGAGACTATTAGATGTTTGTCCTTTACATTAATGTGCCTGGGATTGCTTCAAAAACCCTATAATCATTGATATTTGTAGCTGAATGTTTCCTGTGTCTAAGGGAATCCAGTGACAACAGGAAGATTGAAAAAGCAAGAACATGGATTCTTTTGTGTGTTCTTTCATTGCTCTAAAAATTCCAAAGTGTCGATAAAAGAAGTGATTTTGCAAGAGTACTACTCCTGTATTAAAAACTAAATACAGTTGATACTGATAAACTGCCATTCAATAGTCACAATAGGGAACATATTTAGTAGCCCCAGATGAAGACTTAAATGTAATAGGATGCTAGTTTAGCCTGAAGAATAGGTTCGAATATATTCCGTGAAGATGATGCCTTGATTTGTTGGGCAAATCAGAGGGAAACATGTGCCTACATGGAGATGACACAGATTTTTTTTAATCCCTTCTTGGTAGTAGGTTGAAATGCAGAGTATGTCCAAGCAAGTCACTTTTAAAACAAGGCATATTTTAGGATAAGAATCATAAATTAATGAAGTGGCACACACAGCTCTTTTGATGCCATGTATTTTTAATAAATTCAAAACAAAGTCAGATCTCCAGACATGAATTGGCTTCTATATTGAATAACAATAACATATTGTAAACATATAAATTAGTGAACATTTGATGGAATAAGAGAGAACATTTTACTAAAGAAAGTCAGATCTTTAAGAGACATTTTAGAACCAAAAAATTTAAAACAATTTAAAAAATTTCATTAAAAGGAGATTGAAAGGTTAAGTAGTGCAAAGAAAACAACTTTAGGGCATTCAGTACTTGAAAGAAGTGTGTGTGTGCATGTGTGGACATGTGGACACACTTGCATGTACACATGCTTAACACACATGCTGAAGACTAATCTTCATCTTTTACAAATTATTAATTTTCTTTTTTGTATTCAAAGCATTACTGAATTTTTTATTAAGATATTAGAAGTTGTGACTAGTTACTTATCCTTCACTAATTTCACTATATTTTACTTTCAACATTGTATTTACATGAAGAAAAACTTTAATCACTACCATCATGTTAATATCTATATCCATTAAAAAAATCCATGTCTTGTAGAACTATGAAATAATGATGTCAAGGAAAAGAAAATCAGAGAATTTAATAGCTTCCTTTATCACAGAAAATTATATATGGTTTTCAGCAGACTATAATCTCAATTTTATATTTTTACCATGCCTGTTTCAAAAGACTTTTAGACTGAGCTCACAATAATCATTAAAAAACAAATAATTCCATGAGAAAAGTCTCTGTGAATTATATCTTTCCAATTCACCAGTGAAATTAAAGCTGAAAATTTGACTTATTTTTTTAAAATTTCTTGAAAAACAGAGACAGTAGACCATAGTGATGTAGCATATTGAAATTTTCAAAATTTAAAAATGAAAAAATTAAGGACAAGTGAAAATTAATTAAATTAATAAGAAAACAGAATTAAAAGGTACATAAATAGAACATTCCTAAAGGCATTAAATGGATATTGCAGATCTCCGCAATTTTTCAAGTTGAGTTTAATTGGAGAGTCTTCTAGGAGATACATTTTGGTTTAATTTTAGATAAATTTTTGCAAAATTAGATCTAAATGGAATCTTATATTTTGCAACTAACATACTTCCCTGCTAATTAAAAAGCTAATGATATAGCTTTGCAAATACCCGCCTTATCAGAATAGGCAATAATTTGTTTTCAGAGTCATAAGGAATGTTAGCTTGTCCTTAGTATTTATGCAGGAAAATAAATACACAATGAAAACTTTTAGCTTTCAAGAGAGCCCATTTATGTTGAAACTATAAACATTAATAGAGAAGGACTTTAAAACTGTCTGGAAGTCTTTGCCTTGACTTTTTCCTTTTTTATCCAATTTTATTGAGAATAATTGACATACTTCACTAGTAAGCATAAGACATACCAAATGATAGCTTTAAGTTCTTTCTAAATATAATTTATTTTCTTTCTACACTTAAATTTCTCCCATTTTATATAGTTTCCAGGAAGAATTAAGTACTATTTTTGTGTGCCAATTATGAAGGCATGCCAGCTGAGTAGTATTAGCAAGACTGGTTGGTATACGCAATACCTTCCATTAGTTTGAAATAATTTTTCCTGCCTGGTTTTGGACTTTAAACATTAAAATAAGTTACCTAGTTTTGCTTTCTTAAGACAAGTATTACATTTTATAATAGAATGTATGCATAACATAAGCAGAGCATTTAAAATCTATATTTTATTATATTCAAATGTAATCTTTAGCCTTTGCCATTTTACTCATAGGGAAAGACAAACAGATTGCAGAGATTTGCCTAAAGTCAAACAATGGTTGATGATAGTATTCAAGTTGAAAATTATCCCTCTGAAAGTTTAAAATGGGATAAATTAGTAATGAAAACAAAGTGTTCTGGACTAAATGAGTAAGTACTTAATAATGATAATTGTGGGTGAGAAAACAAATTTGAATCTTATCCCAAATGCATTTAGTGTGGAGTGTTGAAAAACATACCAGCAATAAAAACATTATATATAATGATTGAAAATGAGTATAGGTTTTTTCAATGATATAGCTGGAGAGTATGGATGCCATAAACTTTCCTGACTCAAAGAAAAAAAAAAGGGGGGAGGGAGAGAATATTCCAGAGGATTAAGGGGAATAGATTTCCAAATAGTTGAAGAACAAAAATAATTTTTCCAAAAGTATTTTGACAGGTACTTCTTTAAACATCAATTTCTTAATCTAACTTTGTGTCACATTGTTAATTAAAACTAAGTCTGGAAACCTCTTACAATATACCATAAAGCTTATTTTTTTCAATTTTTTTTTATTTCAAAGTAAATGTACATAGGAAATGATACATAGTTGTTGCATGCATAATGACCAAAAGATGACTAGAAATGGAAAGAAATGTGATTCATAGATTGCAAAAAACATTTTTTTTTTCAGAGAAAATCAAAAATTGACCATAGAGTTGAAGCATCTGGAGAGAGAAGGAGAGAGGAGAATGGGGTTGGGAAGGGGAAGGGGTACATGGGGTTTATGATAGAGGTCTGTGGGTGCTTTGATGGGAAAAATTATGATGACTACACATGAAAGGGGAAAACCTTTTTGTTAAAATATAAATGAGTGTGTAAGTAAAGATACAAAATTAATTAAAATAAAAATCAGTACCTAGTAGTAACTACTTTCCAAAGACATTGCATACCTTATTTTTTAAGTATAAAAGAATAAAATGAGAATTTTATACCACAGAAGGTAAGTGAATATATGCCACATTTAATATATACCAATTAAGGAGTTTGCTAGCTTGCTTATTTCTTGAAATAGTATCTTCTTAAATTTTATATTGTGTTGAAATTATAAGATTGTCTTATTTCAGAATTTCCTAAAAACAATAATCATGTTCTAGTGTAGATCTTAGGAGTCTTTTTATGTTTTTTTTCAAAATTAAATTTTATGGACTAATTTCACACAACAAAATAAAACATTTTTCTGTTTTTTTATTATGTGAAAAAATTCCAGTTAGCAGAACCAGAAGTTAAACTTCTGACAGCACAAGCCTTTAGGGATTAATGTTTTTAGCTATGTATTGTGCTGAATAAAAGCATAAAAAGTAGAATAGATGAAGAAACAAACTACACTAGTAATGCAGGTATCATTTAATGAGAACTTCTAAATACTATCTTTTTAGTGAAATAACATTGCATTCTAACATGTAAGTTTCAATTGGGTATCATTTTAAGTAAGTATCTGTATATACTACATGAAGCTTTACAAACGTTCAGTTTATCCTTCACCATGCAATTGGTCCATTTTGCAAGAGTTGCTTAACCCGTTTTTCATTTCTCTTCTAGTAAGCACTAATATGATCTTAGTTTAAAATTTTATTTATTTTTTCAATTTTCCTACTATATAAAATGAAATAATGTAATGTCTATTTTTTGCCACAAAACTTAGTTAACTAGGTATAACATCCTATATGTATAATACCCATGGTGTTGCAAATGGTGCGATTTCATAGTTGGTGTGTGTGTGTGTGTGTGTGTGTGTGTGTGTGTGTGTGTGTTTATGACATCTTTATCCAGACATCTGTCAGTCAGCACTTAGGTTGTTTTCAGTTATAATGCTGCATTAAGCTTGGGTGATTAACATATCACTTTTAGTTAATGTTTTTGTACTCTGATGTAAATAACTAGAAATGAAATTACTATCTATATATTTTTTCTAGTTAACTTTTTTTAGGTATCGCCATATTGCTTTCAATAAGGATGACACCAACACTTTACAGGATCCCCTTCCCTCCATATCACTCCACTGTAATATTTTATATTCTTATCTTTTACATAAGTCATTTTTACATGTAAGGTGATATCTCATTGTGATTTTAATTTAAATTTCTTAATATTAAGAGATCAAATACATTTTTTCATGACTCTATTGGCCACTTGTATATCTTCTCAGAAGAAATATCTTTTCAGGCACTACCCATATTTTAATCTGATAGTATACATTATATTTTTTTAATTTATACTGTATAAACTCTTCATGTACTTTTGACTAGTAATCACTTGTTGAATGCATGGTTTGCTAGTATATACTGCTACTCAGTTGGATGTATTTTAGTGTTAGTAGTAATTTCTTCACTGTTAAACAATATTTTTTTTCTTATTTGACATAGTTCCATTTGTTTATTTTTGCTTTTATTTTGCTTAGTATTCAAAACATCTTTATTGCCCAATGTCAAAATATATATAATTTGTGTTTCCATCTGTATCCTTGACCAAGCTTCAATTCATTTTAAATCAGCTTTTGTGTATGGCGTTTTATATTGGTCTGATTTAATGCTTTTGTGTTTCTTTTTCTCTACCAGTCATTTCTTGAAGGTACATCCTTTTTCTTGTTAAGCTCTTGACACCTTTTCATAAATTAATTGTCTTTCTTTGTGTGATTTTTGTTCTGGGTTTTCAATTTTATTCCATTTATCTGTATACTTGTTTATATTGTATATAATGCTGTCTTAGGATAGTATAGTTTAAAGATCAATATAAAAGTCTCTTTTCTTCTCACAATTATTTTATTTTGGAGGTATTTTGTAATTCCAAATAAATGTATGATTTTCTTCTGTTCTATCTTTCTGAATAGTGCCATTGGAATTTTTATAAGGGCTACATTGATCTGAAATGCTAAGTAAGCTGTTTTATCTATGCTAAATTCCTAATTTACGAGTGGGAAATAGCTGCACTCTCTTTCTTTTGGTCAGTCTTCTATTTCCTTCAACAGCATCTATAATTTTTAGCTAAGTGCTTTTACCTGTTTGACTAAACATATTGAACTATTTTAAATTATTTTGATGGATTGTAAATTGGATTTTCAGGAGTGGTTACTTTTAAACTATAATTTTATGTTTTGTTTTTCAGTTGTTGGCTATTTAATTCTGAAGATACCTACTAGCAAATGGTTTAATATATGTGGACTTAAAGGTATTTAAAGAGAACTAATTCAAATTAATACAAAATGGTAAATTAATACATTTTTCTTGATTACATCATAATCGTCGCGAGTGTTTTAAATTTGATTAAAACAGATTACTACTTTAATCAATGTGTACTTTGTGAATAAAATTTCTGCTTGCTATTAAATTAAACTGTGCATGGTTTCATATTGAAATGATAAATATATATGATACTAGTAGTTTGCATTAGTGTTTTATGATTGGGTGAACAGTATGTTCACAATAATGCTATTTGAGTTTATTGGAATGTGGAATCTTGGAAAATAGAATGTTCTTTCCTCTACAATTGAACAATTCTTGCTGTGGCTGAGTACTTCTTGGTGTCTTTGAGATTTTAATTTAAATGCTTTGTCTTGTTAGAGATCATCCCTGACCTTTTAAAATCTAGATCACTAGTTTTATTACTTCAAACTATTATCTGTTATTTTCCTTCATAGCACTTCCAATAAATGTATATTTATTACATCTTCTTTACTGCCATTCACTAAGCTTCTGTTTATATAAAGAAGTCCACTGTTTAATACAGTTTTCAATATTTTAATGCAAAATTTGATAAATGAGCCAAATGTTTTTTCCTGGCATTTAAAGAAATATGTAATAGTATGCTTGAAAGGAATTTGTGTCTCTGGTCTATCTAAACTCCTGCAGGATGGTTGATTCTACTCAAAAACATCTCTAAAATTTACGGATGAACTGGTCTGTTTAAATATCTACAGTGATGAAGCCATATAGCTTTGACTGAAGCATGCTACATTATTACATAGATTTCATAGTAGTGTTTTTTTATTTCAAATCTGTTAATATCCACACATTTGCCTAGCTTCATAATCTTAGTTATAAAGGCAAATACATTCTATCATCCACATGAAAACTTGCAAATATTTTTAAACTCCTATCATATTTCACTTGGGTATTATCATATTTAGGCATAACATGTACACTTTCCTTCAACCATTTCCTTTATAGAATTGGGTACCTGATCTTCAATATCCTAGTCACATTTATTGAATGAGTTATACTTCAACTGTATTCTTGTTAATAAGCTGTGATCTCTTAAGATAGTCGTCATGTACTGATTGAGTAATATGGAACACTGGGAGAAAATGTATGTAATAGATAAAATATATGTGATCAATCTGCTTTACTTAAGATTATTTGCCTTAGTACAGCTGTGATTGAAAATTACTGATTTTCTTTTTGGTATCCCACACTAACAAATACAACACAGGCCTCCTGCCTGCTTTTTCAGAGACTTAATCCACCTGTCTCATACAGGTGCAACCTCAAAGTTCATTCCTAATAGGGACGGTGAAGTGATTGTTGTTTCATCCTCCTTTTTTTCCCCTGATGAAAAAATTCTGAGCATCCTCTAATTTTCTTGTAGTAACAAGTCATTATCATAGCTTGATTGGTGTGTTTCCATTACCTTTATACAAATTTCCCTATTTTTTCATTGTTAATTTCTTGGATGATTGGTCCAATAAATAATGATATCTAAGTCCTTGTCTCATGTTTTTGTTTGTTCGTTTGTTTTGTTTTGCTTGTTTTTAAAGCCCATACTAAGAATTTTGTAATTCTAAATCCGTTCTGGTGATCAGATATGATGGTTCTATTTAAAATAGTCACAGTGTAGTATATTTATACAATGGAATATATTAATCAATCAAAGAAGACAAATCTATGTCATTCGCAGCAACATGGATGGAGTTAGAATCATGTTATCAGAAATAAACCAGAAAGAAAAAGAGAAATACAGTATGATCCCACTTATATGAGGGATATAGGGAAAACAAACAAACAAATGAACAAGAAAAAGTTAAACCTGCCAACAGAACTGAAGCATAGAGCAAAATGAGGAGACTAAAAATGGGAGTGGGGGAGAGCACAATAGATTAACATGTGTCACAGGTTATTAGGTGACGGGAAAACTTGGGGTAGACAAAGTGTGAAAAATATATATGTATATCACATCATTTTCTAAACTGTGGTTTTATGTATATGTAATATATGTAGATATAACTATATATAGCTATATATAAATCAAATCATAAAACTATAATCAAATCATAAAATAAAAACAAAAATTAGTAATAAAAATAAAATAGTCATAGTCTTAATAGTGTAATGATTTGAGAAATCTATGTGTGTATTTGCTTTTGTTTTAATCATCAAATAAAAACAGTAATAATAGTGTTGCACTGGTACAAACATTTGATATAGAATTCTATTTTAAAGATGTTTAAATTAAATTTATAATAAATCATTTCACTTACTACTTGTCACAAAAATATGAAACCAAGCATATCCATTTTAGAGAAGAAAAATGATTATCAGATGATCTAAACCTGAGTAAGTATATACCAAAGTCTTCATACTGACATGTTTAGTGTTGTTGCAAATTTTACTAACATCTATAAAAACACCTTAAATTATATTTTCATTCTAAGCATAAAATTCTTAGAATTATATTTCATAATCAAATATTTTATTTTTCATATTATTCTGTTTGATTTTTCACTCTGCTAAATAGAAACTATGGATTACCTACTAAAACATAATTTTTTAAAGAGACTAGGTGTCACTATGTTGCCCAGGGCTGTCTCAAACCCACAGACTCAAGTGATTCCTAGCATCAGCCTCCCAGTGGTTTGAATTATAGGTGCATGCCACCATGCCCAGCTTGAAACATAATTTTTAAGGGGAATATATTAAAAGATAATGTTTTCCAATTGATCCCTTAGCGATTACCTTTTAACACACACACACACTATATAGAGATATGTATATATCTTTATCTCTATATGTGTATATATACTCATATGCACACAGCTTTTGAAACCATATGTACACACAAAGAATTATTAGAAACACTCTAAAAGGAACTTTTATTTTAAAATGCAATCTTTGTAATAATGACTTTGGTCTAATTAAGAGCTCATTTATTCGATTTTCTTTCAATCTACCCTAACCTGTGCCCAGTTTATAAAGGGAAAATAGTTTTACATGCATATTTTCTTACTTGTGTTGTTTCACACAAGTGAATGGACTTATTGGAAGCCCATTCCGATAAGCTCCATTTTTACCTTTTACTTTATATACTATGTTCTCAGATCCTTTGCATATTATCTAATAGGCAATTATGAATGAGACTAATTTATCATGTTACTAAATATTTTTCTTTCCACTATTTCTCTAAAGGCCTTTTAGAGTTTTCAGTCTACTATTGAGATTTTTTCCAGTACCTTGACCTTTATATTTCTTTATCTCATTATCCTTATTTCTATTTAATTGGAAAAGAGTTTGGAATCCATCTCCTTCGATTATGAAAAGCAATCAGATTTAATATTTTAATTGCTATATATATGATAACTTTTTGCTTTTGATTATTATTTAGGGACAATTTGACACTTGTATTTTTCTTATTTTTACTCTTCTTGGGTCATTTTAGTTATGAAAATGCTTATTTATGTGATTTCCCATCCATGTCAATAATTACACAAAGTAGTTGCTAAATAATTTTTATAAAAAATAAAATTACATACTATCTAATATTCAGGATAATCTGGCACTGTAATTTTTTTATATATATATAAATTTCACAGCATTGTAATCCCAGGGGATTACAAATCCCTGCTCAAAGTTGTGCACTTCAGTTTGGTGCTTAGCTTGTTTTGACTTTTCCTCAAGACTTTTATTTTTTCACTATATCCCATGTATTAGTGAAGCCATTTGGTTTCTGTCTTTTTCTTTCTGGCTTGTTTCTGCTAATATGATTTCTTCTAAGAACATCCATGTTGTTAAAAAATCATCGAATTTGTCATTTTTAATTGATGAGTAATATTCCATTGTGTATACGTACCACATTTTTTTTCATCCAGTCATCTGTTTTGGGGAATTTAGGTTGCTTCCATGACCTTGCAATTATAAATTGTGCTGCAGTAAACATCTGAGAACAGGTGTCCCTTTGTACCCACATTGAGGTCTCTTTTGGGTAGATTCCCAAGAGAGCAATTGCTGGGTCAAATGGTAGTTCCGTTTTCATTAACTTGAGGGTCCTCCACACCGCTTTCCATAGTGGTTGGACTAGTTTACATTCCCACCAGCAGTGTAATAGTGTTCCTTTTTCTCCACATCCTCTCCAGCAATTCTTGTTGTCAGTTCTTTGGTTGTAACACTGTAATTTTTAATGTAGTATTCTTCTTAACCTTAAAATAGAACGACACGAAAGAAATTTTGTATATTTTAGTAACTCAAAATAAGCTTTCTATGATCTTAATACATTGAATAATTTAACATAAAATGATAACTCTAATTTTAATAAATCAGTAAGATTTATATCTTAATATCATAATTTGTAAATTCTAAGACAATTCATTTCCTCAACAAAACAATGCTTTCAAGTAATTTTATTTAAGATAATGCTTACAAAATGAACATTTATATACAAACTATACAGATGTGTTGCACAAAAACTTTTTGCATTACATACAGGTGATATCATACAGTAAACACTATTCTGAAATTTGCCCTTTTTGTATATGAATTTATATTTGATATGTTTTATGTTAGTACTTATTATTTTTTCCCAATGGCTGTACAGACTTGTACAGAAGTCTAGCAATCACCTCTTTAGTTCTGAGAACATAGATCTTTTCCTAACTAAAGAGAGTAATTTTGAACACAAGTTTGACCTTAAGTTAATAGATCAAAAATTCAAAGAAAATGAAACTTTTATGTATTGCTAGTTACTAATTTTGAATGTTCAAAGTTGGTATTCTGTCAAATGTACAGTTGGTATACTATATCTACCACCTCCTGGGGCTCTTCACAATAATTCATCCCACTTTCATTAAATCTGGTTACCTTCACGTGTCATACTTCACAATAAAGATGAACTGTTCTTATTCATTTACTAATTGTTGCTTCATCAACAAATAACATTTTCATTGTATAGCTAACTTTTCCAAATTTCAGCATCAAAATTGTCTTTTCTAGTCACAGTTCTATTGTAAAACATATAATTCCAGTCACTTTTCTCTGACATACTTCAAACTATTGTTACATTTTACAAGAACATGTAGAAAACATTTCTTTTTTTTTTTCCTTAAAGATAGACATTTTCATGTGGTATTATTTTCTTCCAGTTAGAAGGAAACTTGTTGTGTTTTGTTTCCTGTGCAGTGTTTGCTAAAGACAAAGTTTATCTATCTTCAGATGTCTTTGTTTCACTCTCTGCTGAAGGAAATATTCACCATATATATAGGATTCTAATTTAATATTTTGCACTTGAAAAATGCTATCCCATTGTCTTCTATTTTCTTCTGTTTCTGATAAGGCTTCATTCCTTATTTGTTTTGCTCTTTCTCATTATGTGAAGTCTTTTATCTCTGACTGGATTCAAACCTTTTGCCTTCTGTTGTCATTTTCCTTCATATACACTGTTCTGTAACTAGTTGGGGCTTTCTTTGAATTTATTCTTTGTATGAGTATTTTAAACAGTTTCCTTCAATTGTTTATGTCCCTTTACTTCTTGAAGTATATTTACTTTAGCTGCTCTCAAAACATTGCCTACTGAATCTTTATTAAAATTTGTGTCATGTTTAGCTTATTTTGGATACTTTTTATTTGTTAATGTGAGAAGAGTCAACTTTTTTGATATCTTACAATTAAACATCATGAATAATACACTGTAGATGATCTTGATTTTGTTATAGTTTGAATAGTTTATCATATTCTGGTGTGCACTTGATTATAATTGGTAACATTTGAATTTTTAATTTTTTAAAGAAATACCTATTTTTCATCTCTTAATATTCTTGACAGTGTAAGATTTCTCCCATAAGGTATTACCATTGCTCTCCCACTTCAAAACATCTATTGTCTTCTACCATAGTGCTCTCCTCCCTCACTCCCAACTCACTTCTCTCTCCTCCACCCATCCTGGATACCTCACAAATTTATGGTCCACTTTTAAGTGTTGTTTTTAATGTCTGTCTTTGTGTGAC
The DNA here is from genome assembly GCA_004024945.1 of Uropsilus gracilis. NCBI lineage: Eukaryota > Metazoa > Chordata > Mammalia > Eulipotyphla > Talpidae > Uropsilus > Uropsilus gracilis. The sequence goes on along the minus strand of PVHY01000097.1, from coordinate 9,907 downwards.
CCTTTGACTTCTCTATACTGTACATGTAAGTGACAACACCCAGTGTTTCTCTTTCTCCTTGTGACTTATTTCATTTAGCTTCCAGCTTTATCCTTGCTGTCACAAGAGGTAAGAATTTCTATTTTTTGAATGTGGAGTATTCCATTATGTATGTACACCATATCTTCTTGATCTACTATTCTGTTTTGTGACTTAGATTGTTTACAAAAGTTGGTTATTGTAACTAGTGTTACAGAAAACATGGTGATGCAGGTTACATTTTGAATTAATAATTGTGTGTCCTTTGGATAGATTCCTAGGACTGGGATTGCTCAGTCATATGTTAGATCCATTTGAAACCTTGGTACTATTTTCTATAGGTTTTGAGCCAATCTGCAGTCCCTCCAACAGCATGAGAGGATTCTGTTCTCTCCTCAACCTTGCCAATGAGATGGTATCTCATTGATGTTTTGATTTGCATTTCTGTGATGATGAACATATTTCATGTGCTTATCTTCTCCATGCCTCTTCTGTATGCCTTCTCTGGGGAAGTAATGATTTAGTTGGTGTCCATTTTTATGGGTATGTGTTTCTTTTTGCTGAGTTTTATAAGCTCAAACTTTTGTTGGCTTTATTTTATGCTTTCATGGAGTAGAGTTCAGGAGTTTCCTAAGCCTTTGTAATTTGGTGAGACTGAAACTCTAAACATCACATGTAGACTTTATTTGAGGGCTAAATTAGTACTACTCCTAATGAATAGCCTTCTTTGTGTCTCCACCTAGGTGTTAACAAGTATTAATAAAGACATTGCACAGTGTCTATCACTGCTTTCTCTCTGGGACCTCTATTCTATGACCAAATTCATCAAGCTATTCCCTGTAAATCACAGGTAGTCTTATCCCAGTAACATGCATCTGAGCATCATTTACCTAAGAACTGCTAGGGATCTGCAGCCATCTGTTGCTTCCAAATTCCCGCCACTTGCCCCTACCCTCATTGCCCCAACACACTGCACAGGCCCTTTTAATGGGATACTGTACTTAAGTGGGGTTCTAGTACATTTCTTTATGTCTGGAAAATGGTGCTCAGGTAGAGAATTGGGCTTATTTCACAAGTTTCCATTAACTCAATGGTTATAATCTCATATGATCTGAAAATCAGTTACCTAATACATATTGCTTATTTTTTAACTATCAATATTGTTTATTGTAAAAAGACTAGTTGAATGCTTGCTCCTTAATAATTCAGGACAATTCATTTAAAAACTAGACATTTTTGCAAATTTGAGAATGTGTTTATGCATCTATTGTAAATTATAATTTATTTTTAAAAGCATAGCAATAGAGTTCCTTACATGAAATATACAATGAAGCATATAAAGACAGGGTAATGTAGATATTAGTTTATTCTCATTATCTATGACAGATGAAGTTTAAGTTTTAATATATCATATGTAAATTATGCTATATAAATATGCTATAACAATAGTGAGTTTTAGAAGAGAAATTCTCATTTTAAACTACACAAATAACATTCACATGAAAGGAATATATGCATATCTTAAATCTCAATAAATTTTTAAGGTATAACATAGAAATTATAGGCAAAAATTATCTGATTACACTGTTTCCAACTAGGAATTCATAAGAAAATCTTAAATCATAGGCTTTACTGTGTGGAAATTGGTATCTGTATTTAAAAATGAATAAGAAACAGATACAATCAGAAATGGAATATCAGGGTCATATAAAGTTTATGCAATGTCATCTACTCCATATAGCTAGCTCATTACTGAGCAAAACATACATATTCTAAATATCTATCATTTTCTACATCACTTCTTTCAACACACCATATTTCAGACCCCTTCTATAATTGTTTCTTATTAATGCCTGTCCTTTATGATCATCTTTAACATTTTACAGAGGTAGCTCCTTTTTTAAAATTGATGAATCAATTAATTATTTTACATACCTTTGTCAGCCCCAGGGTTTTCCTACCACCCTCTCACCCCTGCACCATCATCTTAATTCTGTGTGCCATCCTATCCCAGCTTTCCCCTTTCCCCCTCTCTTGCTCTATGTTTCAGTTCTGCTTACAATTAATTTTATTCTTTTTTGTCTGTTGTTTTCCCTATATCTCTCATATAAGTGAGACCATCCAGTATTTCTCTTTTTCTTTTTGACTTATTTCTGCTAGCAAAATTCCTTCTAGCTGCATCCATGCTGTCATGAATGATATGTTTATCTTTTTTGATCAATGAATAATATTCCATTATGTACATATACCATAGCTTTTGATCCTTGTACAGATACCATAGCTTTTTAATCTACTTTGGGGCATTTAGGTTGTTTCCACATCTTAGCTATTGTAAATAATACTGCAATAAACATCCAAGAACAGATGTCCTTTTAAATTAAAAGCAAATATTATACCGATACCAACACCAAACAAAGACAGCACTAACAAAGAAAATCAGACTAAAATCTCTAATGAACACAGAGGTAGCTCTTTTTGAAATGGCAGTCGGACTTTCTGTTCTCCCCACACTACATGCCAGTAACACTGCGTGATACAATATTCCTTGGGTTGGCACACTTCCTCATTTTAAGTACTTCTCATATTTTCACATTAATTGAATTTTATAGTACATTTTGTCTTTGTTCTCCCTTTGAGTGGTCTAAGAGCTAAGAAGGGAATATTATATTTTTAAGTTTTCTCTGTAATACATGAAGACTTTGTTGAACGCAGTTTTTAATGACTGCCCAATTTCTTTAGAAAAGTTTATTTTTTTCAATTACCACCTTTTTCTTGGAAATATTGCATATATATGTGTATGTTTTGCCTGTATGCTATTCCAAATTTTTTCCTTATCTGTGGTGTCTTGAAATTAGTTACTGGTATTATTATTTTTATTCAGTTCTTGATTTTCAGTTTCTAATTCTTTCCAGGTGTAAATCTTTCATTTGATTTTTAGATTTTCCTATCATATTATGCTATCATTTTAGATTTTCCCCTCATTTTACAAACTGAACTCTGACATCACATTTTCTCTCATTTTTACACCACTTTTTTTTTTCTTAGCTTTTGAATCTCCAAATATTTCTCTAAGTATGGTTAGTATAAATACTGGCTAAACAATTGCTTTCTAAAGTCCAGTGAAAATAAATATTCATTATGATTGGACAGCTTAGTGAAGCATGAGAGATAAGGTGACAGGGCATTAAAAAATTAAAGTACAGAAAGGAGGTAAATTATAATGTAGAGCAGGCGGGGGTGGGGGGGTTGTACTCATGAGGTCTTCTATCCCGTCCCTGTTTACCTACCAGTTTCATTGAGAAGTTTATCAATACATGACATAAGCATTCATTAATACCAATGGCAAGTAATGGCTCTGTGCAAGAAAGCAGTTTTACAAAGTTTTTTCCAGACAAAGAAAAATACAGAAGAATGTAAGCAGGTGTAGGACTTTCCCAGGGACAAGAGTGTCCCATGACCTTGATCTAATGGGCCCAGGTCACTTTGTCCTAATAGGTCTTCCTGCAGGGCAAGCTATGTCAAAACCTGCACTTTCAGTTCCCAACAGTTCATTTAAATCTTATATAATTCCCTGACATCTTTCTTTGCCATTTGATTTTTATATTTTTTCATGTATTACTGTTATCTTTGCTTATATCCTGTGTTGGCTTGATCTCTCAATATTGACAACTCTCTTGATAGATTAGTATTAAGACAGTAATAAGACCTTGTAGGCTTGCTACTAGTCTAGGGTGTTTATAGATATATGGTGTGGATATTTTTTTACCATTATATAGAATTAAGCAGCTGTGTTCAAATCAACACATCTTCTCACAGATGTGAAAGACAGATGCAGAGACAGAGAAAGACTGAACAAGAGGAAACAGAGGAGAGAGGAAGAGAAAGATGCCTTTTAGAAATTCTGTGGAATTTTTTATAAGTAGAGATTTTGTTTGTTTTTTTGTTTTCTGATGGCAATGTTTTAACATTGCTCATGCTTTTGAGGATAGGTTCTCCCCCTTCACGTGTTGTTACCACACCACACTTAGCATCAAAGTGCCCATAGTCCTTCATCAGTATCTTGTGCTCCTTCTCCCTTTTTTCTCACCCTTACTCTCTCCCTTTCCCTCTAGGAACTTCAGTTCTATAGTCAAATTTCCAGGGTTTGTTATTGGTTTGGCTTTATCTGGTCCTTTATTTTGTTTCTTTATAATCCACATATAAATGGCATTATCTGATACTTGTCATTAATTTTCACTTGTTTCATTCTGCATAATCCTCTCTAGTTCCATCCAAATTTTAAAAAATGCAAGTGTTCATGTCCGTTTTTTTTTTTTTATTTTGATAGCATACTGTTCCATTGTGTGCATATATATGTGTAAACAATTATAAAGATGTGGTACACACACAAATATATATGGCACACTGTGTGTATATACATGTATATACATACATACACTTATATATCTAATGTTTGTACATATATATATATAACACCACATCTTCCAGTTCTACACCCCTCTCCCTGGGCACTTAGATTGTTTCTATATCTTGACTATTATAAACAATGTTACAAGAAACATAGGGATACATAGTTGCCTTCTAATTATTGGCTCTTTAGCAATTCTAGGCCTAGGAAGCTCCTACTGCCAGCTAGTTAATCTTATTTCTACTGTTGTAGTAAATAAATAAACATATAAAATTAAACAAATAAAATTGTTTGATTCTTTTTCTTGATATCTTCTGTGGTTTTCCCATAAATCCTTCTTATTGAGATCCCATACTTTTGATAGTATATAAACATATGTTATGCTTTGATTTCAATTTTCTTAAGACTATTTTTTTCATTAATATGCTATGTATTTCATTCCTCTTGTTTTGATTTCTACAAGACAATTATGATTGTCTGCTGTGTCTAAACTATCAGGCATGCTCTGGTGACTTATTCATGTACAAGATGATGTATTTAATTATAGTAGAGCTGCTTATAATTAATAAAATCTACATTATCATAGTGATGTAAATCTATGAAGAAAATATAAGTGAATCCTGTCATATCAGGTAATGATATTAAACTTTAATAACTCATTTAAATTTGTATATTTGTTAAAAAATCTTCTGTAATCCAATTATCATTAAAATATTTTGTTAAATACATTAAATAATATCTTATCAAATCATGACTGAAACTAACTGTATCCTCTTATAAAAATTTATGTTGGTATTTTTCCAGGTTTCCTAACCATATTTGCAACATATTTTAAATTTTTCACATGAAAAACATTGTTTTGGCTCTGCAAAATTTCTTTTTTCCTATATCAATAAGTAACTAACACTGATCTCATTTTATGTTTTCTATTATATGCAATTGAATTTTAAAGCTTTTTAATGGCGATCTCACTTATTAGCACTAGATCAATAGATTTTCATTAATAATCAGAAAAAGGAAGATTACTATCATATTAATAAAATAACCATAAAACAATATTGAAGTTATTCATGATATGATCAATTTACAAAAAAAAAATAAAATTTGATAAGCACAAGAGGGTTGTGGAAAATTGAAGGAATAACTTGCCAATGATCTTCTAAATAGAAGCAGAAGTTCATCACAATCATGCTGCCATTTTGACATGATATCTCCATGCGCTTTTACATTTGAAAGTACGTTCTAGGGCCTCCTATCTCATTGATAAAATGTGGCGGTTTCAGGATTCTTTGTAAATATACTGCATTCTTATTATACTAATAAGTTTTCTCATCTGTCATATAAACAGATGTTCTTTCCTTTTGCCCTTTGTTTTTACTGTTGTTTCTACCTTTATGTTACTACAGCAGTTACTGTTTAAAACCTGCATTATGCATCCCTTCCTCTATTAGAATTTCGTTAACATACCTGCAGTTGTGCTAAGAATTTGCAGTGGTGAGGTTCTTAAAAGAATGGAAGTTAAATTTTTGTAATCACCACCTGAAGGATACTATTCTCAGATCTGAAGTATAATATAGAAGTCACTTGAAATTTTCTGGTCATTTGAATTTGAGATGAAAATTCTGTTAATTGTTGATATACTATCAGCTATTAATAAGAAAATTCTATTATATGTTTGTAAAATAACAAATCATTTTCTGTCTTTCAGAGCTCATACAAACTAAACATAGTATATAGTTTATTTTGATCCCATCATCATTTCTTAATAACTGTCTGAATGCTAGTATGCATATATATATATATATATATATATATATATATATATGGTCTTTATATATATATATATATATATATATATATATATATTTTCCCCCTCAGTATATTTTTGGCTAAATAATTAAAGTGGAGATGTTTAATAGCATTTTCTACATTAAATAATATTGTGTAGCTGCTTTAAGTATAAATTATAAGTCAATGTGTTAAGAGGCAGATGGAGGGGCAGCCTGAGATTCCCAAACTTGCATGCTTTAAATGGCAAGGCACATATTTCAATAAAAAAAAGAAATTTAATAGATTTAGCATGCAATGGAGAGGAGACAAGAAAGGACGATAATTTCCAATAAAAAATAAAACAATCTCAAATTCACTAGCCCACTCATGGGTAAATGTTCACCCAAACAGATTTGACCCAAAGTGGGGCCACTGAGGCTAAACACTTGTCACAAATCTAAGACAGTATTGGACAGGGAACCACAGGGAAGTGGCAAAAGGGACAAGTTGGAAGGAAAGCACAATATCAAAGTACAAGTTAAGGGTTGGCTGCGGAATACAAGGTACAAGAGAGACAATGGGAGATATGATTTAGCTACAGAAGCTAAGGGTTGATTTGGAAGTAATGAACCAAATGACAATTTATTAACTAAAGAAAAGGGTATATATAGAGAGAGATAAAAATAGGGCAAGGGTTGGGTGAATTTTAAAGGAAGGCAAATGGTGAGGGTACAATTAAACCGATTAACATATTAGTTCCTGAGAGGTACTAATCCCTGGGCAGAGGGATTGCTCACAAGTGGTCCCTATCTCTTTAAGGAGAATATTTTCAGGTAAATATTCTGGAGGGGCAGCAGGTACCATCACATTTTAGAGGTATTTAGTGCTAGATTTGTCTCCAGTTTGCCAGAGGCAATTAAGGTAAAATGTAGTTTGCATCACCTCACACACAGCACATCCCAGTCTGTGAAGTCCCTTTTTTAATTTATTTAAAAATAGGAAACTGACAGTTTGACGGTGATGGGTACAACAACACAGCCTTAGCAGGAAAAGAATTATACTTAATATTACAGCAACAATTAACAGTTTGTAAACTAAGTGAGCTTCCAAATTTAAAGGGTTAAACCAGGACAGGTCAAGCAGGTTTGGGGGAGGTGGTGGTGCAGCTTCACAACTATTATATGAGACACAACCTCTTGCATTAGTTTAGTAAACAGATTAAGGTTTTGGGCAAAGGCAGTATGATGTTTTGAATAACTGAGATCCTGATTTGTAGGAGGGGTAACACAAATATTAGTAAAATATAATGACAGCATAGAAAAAGCAAATGTTTTACAGCAGTAAGGTCCATGTACATAGAGTCCAATTCTCCTTGTAATGCATCCATTTTACTTTGCAAATAGCATTCTCCTTCGGCCAGTTTGTGGATCATTGTTGAGACATTGTGCTGTATGTCATTAACACGGTTCGGCTGTTAAAACCTCAGAGTGGTAAGAGATGGTTGTCACAGTGACTGCTGCTAGGGTCAAGAGCACAGGTGCCAGGGACACTATGTTTGCAAAGAGGATTCCCTGTGACTCTCTGGCCAGCGGGCTACAATGTCCACCATCAGGCTTGGGTCAATGTCCATCCAGTTTTCACTAAGATGAACTCGAATTAATGTTAATTCAGGGGGATGAAGCAGGAAAAGGTGAGAGTAACCAGTCATAGAAGAATTGAAACATGAGGTTATATACCCTGTTAGTTAAGGGCTACCATTATTAACCTCCCCCAAAGCTCTCACCCATGACTTAGCCAAGTTCATTCCATATCCACCAAGTTCCTGGTGCATATCTACAGCCAAGAAGTGAGTGTGACTTTTCTTCACATCTTTCTCTTCTCTATATGCCTCCTCCAAATATTCTCCCAAGTCTTTTTAGTTCCCTTTCATGGCAGAGCTCTACCTTTTATTGACTGGCAGAATCCATGGAAGCTCTGCTTTTTAGATTAAACCATTGCAAAAAGAGCTAGTTAAGTACTTAAAGCATTGCTGTCGATGCTTCAACATACTTTATTTCAACTGATCTTTATTGAGTTTCTGACATATATCAAATATTCTGTTGTAAGACGAGTACATAATAATGATGATGATGAACAAAAATTTGAGAAACTTATACATTAAACAATGGAAAATGAAAACCACAGTAAATAATACTCTAGGAAAACATTATCTCTTGAAATAGAACAAATATTTTGCCTTTTTTTGGCATCTCTGCTATGATTTTTAAGCATTTCGTAACAGCTACTTAAATGGAGCCAAATGGGGCAAAAGCCTCCAATAAGCCACAGGATAAAGAAGAAAAAAACAAAGCAAACACAAACAAAAAAAACAGCACTTCTTGAAATGTGCCTTCCACTGCCCATATTTGTACCCACTGGTGCATAACAGCTGCTAGTCACATTGTAATTTAAAGGAATATTAACCAGGAAAACAAAGAGTCTGTAATGCCACAAGTAGCCAATTATTTTATCCCAATTACCATTTAGTCCAAAAGTACTAAACACATGTCCGGGATGGTGCCCCCTTTACCCCTCCAAACTTGAGACAGGCACTTTGCAAAATCCAGTTTTCTCGGGCATCTTCTCTTTGCTTTTTCTCTCTTCAGTGTTCTGAGCTGTGGATTCTCCAAGACTCTTGAAACTTTTTCAAGAAATTCTGATGGAGAGTCAGCTTTCCAAATCCTTGACTATCTCCAGGTACCAGTTTTCCATGCCACCTTGCTGTGGTGCCATACTCTCCATACCAGCTATTCTTTAGCCAGCCACTCTCTCATCATAGCTCCTTGCCACCAGCAGCTCACTCTTTCAGGTGGCTTCCCACCAGGCTTGGCCACATGGGATTCCTTTATTGACCCACCATTCTTGTGTTTCTCTTGTCTCTCGTGGTTCATCTCTTTTTATTCACCCTTTTCACACATCTCATTTTCTCTAGCAGGTCTTTCTCTCAGGCCCCACCCACCAGGGCAGTATAACGCCCAAAACAATTTTCAGCTGCATCACTACCCCTATATCACTACTTGAACCCTTCATGAGAGTCTCCTTTAAAGACTTGCCAGAGGACTCTAGTCAGTTTGATAATATACTCCCTTAAACTTGTTCTCCCTTTTGCTCATACCTTCTTTCTGTCACTATACTCCTTTGAGATTTTTTTATTACATAAGCATTTTCCCAGACTCTGCTTTCTAAATACAACTGAGACAGGTAGATATAATATTTAATAAAATTGAACGCAACTGTTATTTCTCATTGCTTACTTTAAAGGAAAAATTATAGAGCTCAACAGGTTTCATGCATCAAAAATACATGAGATATTGGCACGCTTTACTGAATAAAAATGGTTCTGCCAAACTTTTAAAATGACACTTTTTTTAGCTGGTAGGTATTGAAGAATAGCTGCTAGTAATAAGTTTGCTTTCTTAGCAAAGATTTTCAAATGTATGTTTCCCTAAAAATTCTATCTAAATATTGAAAATGCACATGGGAATAATGACCAATTATTGATTCTCAAATATAAGCTCATTGGTTCACTCAACAAATATTCAGTGAGTACTTGCAATTGGCGTACTATGCACCATGTGTTTTAGGCATCAATTGATGAGATAAATATTTTCATATAGCAAGCATTCGGACAATATGAAAAAGAAGATGTGAAATATGATACATAGTGATAAG